>JAOXNR010000028.1:15135512-15214728 GCA_028571225.1 Parsonsia alboflavescens
ATATTTTGGACTAAAGATGTTGGATAATCTTAAACAATGTTAGAATTTAAGTCTCACCCTCGAACTTTGAAATTATACACTTGAACTCTTATCTCCGTCCATTTAAATCATTACACATTGACATAACACTCATACGTGACTTTTGACATAGGCATTTTCATCAAAAATTAATAGAATTTTCTAATTAAGACAAATCAGAGAGTAGTGGCAAGAGCACAATTTAAATTTCTTCTAAATCTGGCTTATATCCCCTTTTGCTATGGGACCCATTGCTACCCACACGCCATACCTTCATCCCTCCGAGCAGATCCACTGTCCATATCGCGTAGCCGCTCCATTATTGGCATCGCACGGACCCATCTCCTATGAATCTAGCTACCTCTCCCTGTTACATCGCTATCCCTCTCTGCTCTTCCTTCGGTAAATCACAACCACATTCGCTTCTACTACCTAGATCCACACTTCATATCTACCCGTTAACCGCCCCTTGCGTCGCGTCGACTTTGTGTAGCAGCAGAGCCTCCTTCCTCAGGCTTCAACCCCTTTCGACCCTCTCTTTTGATTGCATTGTAGATCCACAATCATCCACTCCTCCCGTGAATCAAGTCAACATCGCTCCGCCTGCTTCGAACCCTCCCTACCCGACAACCACCAACCCTAAGCCCTCTTTTACAAATGTTGTCAAAGATCCATCCATTTCACTCAATACTCAAGTTTTTAAACTCGAGAGTTTAAAGTAAACTCATTCAAGGTCCTGCAAACTTGACACGTAGAATTGTAGAGTTTATGTATCGCTAAATTTATATTATATATATATATGTGTGTATATATATTATATATGTATTAAATAATTAATATACAATCAAATAACATAATACACTGATAATTACATAACAAATCATATCAAACTACCAAAGTTCAAAGTCCTAGTTCTTGCAGCTCTGCCTTTGCCACCAAGCACCTTGGTTCATTCTTCTTTCAAAGATTGGTTCTTCTTAGTGAAATTTTTTGTTTGAAACTTGGAAGAAGGAGTTGAGGACTTGGGATTTAAAGTTTTGACTTAGAAGTAGAAGAATAAATATGAGATTCAGAGAAGAGAGGTAAGGTTTTGGTGAATCGGTTATTAGTTGAATGAAAATAATCCTAGAATAGCTTGTTTAGTCGAATTTTAGAAGAGAAATGGGTCAATTACCAGACAAATATAAGGGGTTAGAGTTATTTAACTAAAAAATTGAGGATTTTTCTGGATTCGGTAGAATCAATAAATGTTACTAAGTTTATCGAGTCAACTCGTATATTAAACGATTTTGACTTACTTCCAATTTTGAAACAATTTGACATGGTTATATGTAGTATACTCGTAAATTCGGAAGAGTTGAGTAGTTAACTCGAGATTTTAACAACCTTGTAGCACTGCCACATGAAAACCCCTTGGAATCTTTTCATGACTCAGTGCCTCATCTCAACCAAACAACCATTTTCTTTCAAAGGTCAACTCGCAATCAATTTCTCCAAGAAAGAAATTTGTGCTATTGCTACTACCCTTTGATTTGCATTAGTTGGAAAATTCTATACGTTATAAGAGTTCAGGTGTACGTATAATTGTCTAATTTTAAAGTAATTGGATTTTGACATATTTTGAGATTATTCGAGTTCTTTTACCTTTT
The DNA here is from genome assembly GCA_028571225.1 of Parsonsia alboflavescens. NCBI lineage: Eukaryota > Viridiplantae > Streptophyta > Magnoliopsida > Gentianales > Apocynaceae > Parsonsia > Parsonsia alboflavescens. Next base: position 15,137,180 of record JAOXNR010000028.1, read on the forward strand.
TCTTTTTGACCTCTTGAGATAATGGTCTAATGTGATAAAATTCTAAGAAAATGACTTTTGATACTATTTCTTTCCCCTGAATATCTTCCTATTATTTTTAGTTATTATTTAGAATTGAATTTTTTGTATCCATATGATTAATGCATGGTTAACTTTATATCTAATACACTTTCCCTCTCTCTCTATGCATGTGTTTGTTCAGGAATTAAAATTCAGGCCGTAGTTTTGTTTGTTAGGTAAAGATTTAAAGTCGAACCACTTAAGACACTAGAAACTTAAGGAGAGTTGTTAGGCACATTGCTTTGTTTTGTTTTCTGTTGTATATTGGCGTGAGTGAATATTAATCTTCTACTCAAATGTTTGTCACGAAAGGAAAGAGTTTTTGTTTCAAAATAACTATTACTTACATATTTCAAAGCAAAAAGTATATGCGGATTATCCTTTGTTTGTCAACTTTTTTTTTAATCTTTTCCAATAAAAAAAAGTTATTTAATTTAGTTTTTTTTAATATAACAACGTCAATTTTTAAAAAAATTGATTTAGAGGAATAAAGGGTTGCTCTCACAGAAAAATGCAACAGGATACTAGCAATTGATGAGAACCTCCAAGAAGAATTGCTATTCTCTTTTCTCTGCCACTCACACGAAGCCACGGTTACAAACCATATTCATGCAGCGGGGTCATCAACTTTTTTTGCATTGACCATTTTTATTCTTATTACCATTGAACTTTAAATTGAATCAGACAAGGCAAGAATGCAATGTCTACTTTGAATAACCTAGTATTCTGATTTGATGTATTGAAGTTAAGTTTTAAATCCTTTTTATGTCATTATCTTACGTAATTTAACTTAATTATATTGTTTTAAATATATTTTTACTTCCTTATGTTGTAGAAATTTTTAATTAAAAAATGATTGGAAGAATAACAAAATGACTCGATGTTTTTGTGAAAATTGCTGAGGAGTGGACCGTGGTGTGGACCATCTGGGGCACCAGTTTGAGTAGCCTGCATCGGATAGGGGCTGGACGGCTGCTGGAAAGCGGCCAAAGGTTAAGAATTTCGTCACATGTCGGACGAGGCAAAAAGTCTCCTATTTTAATTAGATTTTGAGATTATTTCTTAAGTACTTCTTTTTGTAATGAGTTTCTATTATATTGTTGAACTTCTTTTGAGTTATTACTCATTTGTAAGGAGTTTTCACTCCTTTAAATAGGGTCTTTCTCATAGTTCTTGATCTATAATTCAAGATGGATTTCCCAAGGATTTTCGAAGGCAAAGTTCATATGTCTCTCTCTTTTCTTTGTATTCTTTGGTTTATTAATTATGTCTTATGAGTAGTTCTCTTTTATTAACAAGAACAGGAAGTACACAGGAAGTACGTTGTTTTGATATAGGATCATGAGATTTGGTTTGCTTTTCTTATTAAAAATTTGATCTTTGTTCTTAAGTATTTATGCAATTCTTCTTTTACATCTTATTAATTGTATTTATTGATTTAGTTTGATCACCAAGATTGATTTGCATGATTATATTGCTAGGATTTAAATATTATCACTAAGATTGATAAATCCACTAAGTAGCAACTATTGTTTAAATTAGGTTTGGCTAATAACTTTATTTGATAATAAAGAATTGGATGAATTAAATCTACTTTGTTTATGTAATTTGACGTTAATAATTCCTTCACGTTTTATGCAATTTAATTGATTAAATCTATCTTTTTGCTAAGACTTAGATTTAATTGATTAAATTATTAATTTTATTTCTTGCTATAAAAAGTAGATCCATTTAAAGGATAGTAATTTGAGATGCAAGACAAATTATAAAATCAACTACTTATTATTTGATCTATGATTGACCTTATAATAATTGACCTACGGATTGTTTCTTATTTACAGTTTTTTCATCTATAATCTAGTTTTTAATTCTTTATTTAACTTTATTTACTAAACTTTTAAAAATCATAAAACTTGCTCTAACTGCATAAGTTTTGATAAATATGATTAATTTGTTTGTGACTCATGACCACGGAACTTGAATTGAATCAAACAAACCAAGAAATGCAATGACTACCTTGAATCAACAAGATTTAGATTTATCTGTTCAGCACCCATGGGAGAAGTAAAAAAAGCTTGACAAACTGCACAATAACACAAAAGAACAGATGATTTCAGTACCCAAAAACAAATTACATATGGCACGAAGTCAATACTTTCTAATAAACTTAAAATGAATTTTGACATTGAATTTTGAATTAAGGAAATTCTTTCTAACATACTTAAAATGAGATATTGACATTTAATTCTAAATAAAGAAAGTGATAATAAACAGTTTTTTTATATATATGTTTAACTCTATGTAATATATTCATTTCGACATTCAAATTAAACAAAATAGTTTGATTTAGTGTGTTTTTTTACATAAATATATTAATTTATACTTTAATTTTAAATTAAATAAATATGTCCCTTCGGAAACATTTTAATGGGTGGAGTGACAAACGGGTAAACAATTCCATCAACATCTTTATAGATAAACGAAATGTCGAGATGAATAAAAACCTAAATACTACTAAAAAAAAAACACATTAAACATTTAGGTAAAAGAAAATCAAAATAATCAAGCAGCAGAAGAGTCAATGATCACAAAAGACAAAGAGGGAAAATTCTTAAGAATGATTGGAAAAGAAGAGCATTTCCTTGTGGGCCTGGTCATGTCTCGACATCTGTATCGAGGAAAAAAAATGCAGTTGGTAGTAGCATCCGTTATTCCTTTTCCACCCAAAAACACAGATGCAAAGAGCTATAATAGGACCATTCCCCCTCTACCCTGTGGTCTCATATACCAGCCTTTGTGAAAGATTCAACTACTGGGTGCGAGGGCTAGCGAAAGGGTATCAGAATATGACTGAAATGTTTTCCCACTCCTCCCACTGGAACATTTGGATATTCTCTGCAATCGTTATCTACTGTATTGATAAGGAACCCACGGAGGATGTGATAACTCTTTGAATGCAATCGTTATCTGTCAAGAGGTGGGTGGATATCAGACTCCACTGACAATGTTTCCCCTATCCAATCATATATGCACGAGTTTCCTCCCAATATTTTCTCAAATAAAATTGAAGTTTCTGAGCAAACAAGCAGAACCGAGATCTGTTCTACTGCAGCTTTTTAATCGAAGGAAATTACAATGTCATCATGTCACCTCACCATTAGATTATTTCCACGATCTCAGGTGATGATCATGAACCTCAAGACATGTAGTGTCCTTGATCTGGTAATCTATAAGTCTGTTCATCTTGCAATTACAAGATATTGAAGTAGGTTTCACAAAAACTCCAAATTCATTTTGTCATTGAACGTTTATATGTAACATGGAAAAGAAAATAAATTTGCTATCATAACATAAACTGTATTTGCTCCAAAAATTCAAGAGAAACCACAATGAAAATGAAATCCTTTAAGACTAATCGAAACTACAATATACTTAGATATATGTTAAAGTAAAAATCAATCCACTTAATGTTGGTATGCTCATATGTAAAATAAGAAAAAACCCAGTTATGCGTCAAATGTTAAGATTTGAAGGAATGTCGAATTCGACATGCATGTCTGACACGAACATGGATCAGAAGAAGAAGAAAACGGCTGGGTTTGAATAACTTTTCTTTTTGAAATATATTTCTCCCCTTTCCTTGTCAAGAATGAGTTGGCCAGATGATAATATGTGAGAGAATATGAATATCAGTGTAAGACAAGCTTGCTTTAAGGGCAGCTATCTATCTTTTCACAAGGTTCTTAAAGAAACACTGATTTACATTGGTCATCGCAGGAATCCCATTGCCTGGTAAACATTTTTAAGAGTAACATCAGCTATCTTTGCAGCTCTTGTGGCACCTTCTGCCAATACTGTATCCAAGTAAGTTGCATCTGACATGATTTCCTCATATCTAACCTGGGAAGTAATAAATGCCAATGAACAATGCAAGATTTCTTAATTAATCATTAACTAGATGCGACTGCAGTGTGGAAAACAAAGATGCCGCTCCAATGAGTTCAGAGTTATATACACCAATCTAGAACTCATTGAATCCCTATTGAATTATGCTCATGTTGATAATTTTTTATTTAGACTAACACATGTTTGTTGGAATGGATTTCTATTAGGAGTCTAAACATCAAGACATGCAATCACATGTGTGAAGACATGAATTTCACATGCATGCAAGTACGTGATCATTCAATATTCTGTATGCAATTTGCAGGAAACAAATGAAAACAGACAAAAGCCTTAGGCAATTTGAACAACCCTCAGATCTAAAACACTCCAAAGAGATAAACTTTCACCAAGTTGCAAATGGGTACCAAATCACTTTCATCTATCTTAGCTCCAACCGAGCAAGAAGACTGAAGAGTGTTATTTGTACCAAACTATGGATTATTTGCAGAGTACTGATCTTCAGATTTGAATTTATGCCCTATGGAATAGTTCTAAGCTGTCTAGTTTACTGCCATAATAAGCAAACCCTGACAATTTTTTTAATCAGATATAGAAGTGCAACTTTGGGTGGATAATCCTCATACTTCAACTATCTATCAATCTGTAGATTCTTACCACTTGGATCTGAATTCAGACAAGCCAAGAGAGCCCCAAAATTATTTCCTAGGAAATAGCTTCCAAGTTAAGTTGTTCTCTACAATTTTCTTCATCACGTAGTGTAAGTACTGTTTCATACTGGAAATGTGCATAGGTTACTTCAGCTTATCTAAATGCGACATGAAATCTTAAGTACTGAATGTCACCAGGTTAAAGCTAGTGAGGAAAAAGAACTGCATAATTTACAATAAAGTTGCAATAGACTGTAAGACTATGGCAGAAGGAGAAGAGAAGAGTTCAAGCAGAAGTGGAGAAACCTGGATAGGATGTAAATGGTCAATTAAAGCATCTGTAAGAACAGGTTTGAATGTTCCCCAGTTCATATTTTTACATTCATCTGCAACTTCCTGTATGAAGAAATTACCTATCATGTATCTTTACATCCACTTTATCATGAACAGCTATCTGCACTCAGATAGATGACATGGTATATCAAACTATTTAGTTCATGAACAGAATAAAAGACCTCAATTGGAGTGCCTACAGATTCAATAGTGTGAACATGAAATACCATGATGTTTTCCTCTCATAACTAAACCTACAGTTCTCCTCAAGTCACCAGAGTAAGTTAATGGTGGCAATGCACACATATAAACCATCAATAAGAAGTCAAGATAAGTTATAAGCATAAAAGAATAACTTTCTGCAAACTACGAGAAATATTTCTAACAGTTTAAAAAGCATATTATCATGAACTGACTAAAGGAGGAAAGAATTGGAGAATAAGATTCTTGTTTTTGTTAGACATGTTCCAATCTAGACAAATTTAAGAGATTGTGTGTTGCAGTTCCAGAAATAGTTTTAACAGATATCAAACATGAACACTAGCTACAACTGAACCAAGAGGTTGCTGAGGAAAAAAAACATGCTCCATCCAACTGGAAAAAAAGGATGGGTACAAGATCCCAGAAGTAACCTAATAAATGTGCAACTAACCAACAATTTCCTTGTCTGCGTATGATTGGGAGTTGGAGAGACATCTCCACAATCAGCCTAAAGGATGACACTGTTACTTTTAAATTTTTAATGAAAAATCATTGTAAACAAAACATGTAAAATTCCAAGAGATGTACAATAAGATCAACAGCTACACAAGATATCTTTTTCTTCCTGAGTGCTTTATGTAAAATTGTGTATCATTGATGATTCTTTATACGGATAACTTAGTAATACATCAGATAAATATAATTAAATTGTCAATAGAAGGGCACTTGAGATGAAATTAGAAGAAAAAAAGGCTCTTGAGATATTCACCTGCTTTGTCTTGCCTGAAACAAGCTGATAAACTGAGAGAAGGTTGTTGCACTCAGGTCTTTCCGGATTATCAAACTCCAAGCTGCAAGATTTACAAAAGGAAAAAAGACACCAGAAAAACAAAAATGGAAAAATCACATGTACAGTTGAGATTGTGTTTCCAACAATTTGTCAAAGAGAAAAATCAGGAAGTCTGAAACAAACCCCGGAAATGAGTCAGTCTTGCAACGCTTTATCTTGTTTGCAACGACCTACATAACCAAATCAACTAAAACAGGTAGGAATTTAATTTATACAATTAAAAATTATTTGCAGAAAACAGCAATAAACCTATTAATCAAGAAATTGAAAAGTTTTAGGCACAAAAGAAAAGGCATGTCAAATTCAAAGAATTCCAAGATTATCTCCGTCCAATCAGAGATCAAACTCCCAATCATTTCTCAGAATACCAGTCTATGATCTCAGATCTTTAAAGATGTCGATAAAAAGCTCAAGTCTTCTAAAGATAAAGGCATTTGAAACAAGTATATTTTCTGCTGGATAAAGTTTCTATAGAAGTTGGTCATCTGCAAAGAATTTCTGGTACCACCACTCAGCTTGATCACTAGGGCTAAACAATAACAATTCATTTGCCTTAACTCACTAGTTTGCTAATATTTTGGCAGGATTTGTATTCCATTATCAGAAAGCTAAGGGAACGAGCATAAATCAGAGTCTTGGTGCAAGCTAGATGTCTATGTGATGGAGAATGCAAGATGCTTTAGTACAGAAACACATTGACTTTTAGAAGACAGTACTTTACTAACATAACATCTCAAGATGAGCAACAAATACTGTATCAGCTGAAGAAAGTCTAGTAGTTATCTAGGATCTAAAGACACAAAGATAAAGAAATATCGGCTCTTATCTTTTGCTTCCTGACCCTGATGGACACCCAGAATCCCATCATGGTTCTTAAAACATACCTTTTGGACACTATTAATTTTCCCACTAAAAGTAAGAGGAAAATTTGCAGCTCATTTCTTTCAAAATTCAGTTCCTTTTCATTCAAATAAAAAATATGCTTGAAATGATTTTTTAAAAAAATATATGCTGTGAAAGCCTCAACACAAGGGCTAGAGTTAGTTGATCACAAGCAATTCCCTAACTAAATATTTTTCAGGCACCTCGATACACAGAACTTCAATTCTACTTTGAAATCAATGAGCCTACTGCTTATATCAAGCCAATCAACTCATGTTGAATGCTACCAGGCTGCAACTTAGACTATGAAATCTTCATAATATCCCCTTGTAACCTTAAAAATGTCAAGATAACAACACATTTGAACAATAGCATTAATCTAAGAACCTTCCTCAAATCTTGAACTAAAACAACAGATTAGATTAGATGTCCAATTTAGGTTAAAAAGAGGCTATATGTATGAATTGATTCTATTCCTTTTGGAATTCTTGATTTTACAAGAATATGGTCTCAGCTATTGGTTTCAGAAGAGACCTACCACCAACACCTTCAAAAACGATTTCCCCATCGAACAAGATGAGGATTTAAGCATCACTAAACAAAAATTGAAACACATCCTATAATTATTACACGGGATATTCAGTAACTAGTTTATTATTGTACAGCTTTAACATTGTGACTTTGATCATTTACAGATTTCTGTTGATTCTTCAGAAGGTGCCTAAGGTTCACAAGCTATTTACTTTTAAGTGGTAAGTGCTTAAACTACACAAAGTTCAATATCTTAACAAAATTCTATGTTGCAACTGTATCCTAACATTTGTTTTTTAACTCCATTTCAGTTACCACTTTGACCCCAATAAGGATAAGAGGTAGATTATGAAGGAATTTGCAGGTATTGTCTCTTAACAAGCTGGAAAAAGGAAATTCCTCCACGAAAATATGGGTAACCTCTATCCAACCAATTGGCCAAACACTTGTTGTATGCTGGGATCTGCAATGTCACCTCTAGAATGAGATCTCTACAGTTAAATATGACCAGGTACAGGGTGTCAAAGAATAACATAATTTAACGAACCCAGCAATCTCTCAAAAGAAGTAACCCCTAGAGTAGAAGGGAAGTGATTCTTGAATAATACCACAAACCTCAATTTTCTTTGATTTCCCTCTACTGCATCCAGCTGCTGAGTGGTCCAAAGGAAAGGTAAAATTACCAGCAAGTCACCAGTTTAATGTGGAAAATTTTTTCTACGTAGAAGAAAATAAGATCGGGACAAATTATGCAGTAAACTGAATGCTTATCTGCAATTTTTCCTCCCTACATCGCCAGCATTCTTTTTATAGCCATCATGAAAATATAGCCCTGTCCTCTCCAGTCATTATTGAACTCTATTTTATAGAGTTATTTTGTGTTTATTTTTGTTTATTTTTGTAGTCTTTTATGTAGATTTAGTTAGTTTAGGAATAGGATTTAATAAATTCTTGTTAAGTGTAAGGTTATTTACTTTTCATTTTATTCTGGTGTTTTGTGTCTTTATTAGGTAATCTCTTCAATAGATGAAATCATGGATAAGGGGAGCATTATAGAGAAGATCGGAAGCAATTTTGGAGCTATAAAGTGCTTAAAAAGTGATGATAATTTCCAGACACAATTTTTTGCTGAGGCAAAGCGGAAAAGTCAACTAGTCAAAGTGACAATTTTTGTCAAATTAGTCAAAATTATTATTTTATTAATTGCTTTCCTAAATCTCTATTAGAGTGGGACCAATTAATTAAGGAGAAAGGAATGTCGGGGGGGGGGAAGAAAAGAACATGAGCTGGGGGAATGAGATAACTGCAATTCAAGAGGGGGAGAAAAAAAGGAGAAAATGCCAGAGAATCAGTTTTCTATCTGCAAAGAAAGAAGGAGAACAAGACCTAGAGACTGGAACACGAAGACTGAAGGAGAATTCAAGAGAAGATTTCCTTGCTTAGAATTTCCTTTTCTTTAATCTCTTCTTAATTCTTGTATCAGTATTATGGCTAAGTTTTTGTTACTCTTTTGGGATTAATGTTATGAATATGTTGAATTAAATATTTTTCTAGGTATTAATGGAACCCTTTGTTAGATTTGATTAAGATTTTACCATAAAAGCTTAACTATTTATGCAATAGTGATTGTTTATAACAATTCGTGTTTAATACTTTTCATAGCCTGATCAACTATGAAACTAATCTATTAATTTAGGTGAAACTTGGGAAAGGGAGCTTGAATTAGATCTAATTGATATAACTTATGATTAACAGGGATTATTAATTTGTGTTGAATATACATAAACACCATAGGTAACCAAATTATGGTTGGTGTTTAATGCAATTGTTAGGACTCCAATTTACTATTGGAATATAGGAATTGGTCTTAATAATTATATTTACTATTGATTCGGGACAATTTAGTGAATAATTTGGAACTAGGTTAACAATTAAACATAAATAATTGAGTGAAAAGGTTATCTTATTAATGATAACATTGGGGGAAATAAATGACCTAGAATTCATTTCACTAGTTATTTGCATTTGATTTATTCTATTTTCTCATTTAATTTAGTTGTTTAGATAAAAATCCACAAAAACTCACAATTTTATTTCTCTACTTGAATTAGGAATTCATAATAGTATTAGATAATTTAATTGCTTAAATTAAATCATCGAGGAAACAATAATTTTTTACTACTTGAACAGTACGTGCACTTGCGTGTGTCAAAATTCTGCAACAATTATTCATTAACAATAAACAATATTCTGAAGATTTCACATAATGTGGCCCAGTTCTATAAAATTGAAACTCATGGTATGAAGAATTCTCTTGCATGTGTCGAATAGGAATCTAGAAGCTCATGAAATTGAGAAAGAACGGAGTAAGGGCAGTTGCAGACAGAAAAGGCTTTTAAAAAACCAAGTCATGTAATTTAAGTTAACTAGTAAATCAACTGTAAGTACAGATAGCACAGAGTATCCAGTGTCCACAAAAATTCAAACTAAACCATATCAAGTTAATTTTAGCTAACTTTACTGCTTCATAAAATTGTTTATTCATAAAATTTAACACCATTGAGCATATTACGATAGTAATGCAATTTCAACTTACATCCTTCTGGTCAAGCAAATTGATACGAGACTGATCCGAAGGTGCTGACTTGGACATCTATAGAATATCAAACGGTAGCATCAGAATATCAAAGGTGCAAAAACACACTCGGAAAGAGTAGTTTTAGAAAAATGAAAAAAAGAAAAAATTACAGGGAAAAAGTAACTTTGGCAATATTAACAGTTCAAAGTACTAGAAAAATGAGTTTCCCCGGCAATAACCTGCCATAATTCAATTAAAACAAACTTTTGCAACATTAATTCTTCAAAGCATAATGTCATGTCCTAATTCCTCCATTCTGTATTTGCCAATAAAAGAAGAAATGCACACTGCCCTGTGAGAAATAACATACATGGCAAATATACATGGGCAGATTTTATGACAAGGCAGAAAAACGCAATAACCCCAATTATCCTATGCAAGTGTAGGCATGAATTTTTTTTTTTTTATGAAGTTACAGTACTGTACCATGGCCATATTGTTAGGACTTCTTCAGAATATTTGACCTTTAACTAACATTGCAGAGTTGCATAGATTGTAAAGGTTCTATCACAGTTTCAGAAGCTGCAATGCAAACATGAAACATTTTCAAATAAGATTGAACTACCAATTAGATAGAGAAACCATTAGCTAGTGCATCACATGAACTAGAAATGAAAATATGCTGGTGGGGCAAACAGAGGAAGCTCTCAAATTTGGAATTCAATGTAATGGAACTCATTTACTTGGTGACTATTACATGACCTGATGCAACTCTTTGAGTCAAAGCATTTTGATCTTCCTCTGATAAACCAAATAACATCACAAAATTGTGAAAATAAAGGACTTCATGAAGGTGGGAAGTCATTTTTCTCTTGGCTTAAAATTTGCTGATCACTGTGATCAAGTTTGTTGATGAAATTAACCCAAAAAGGTCTAGAAGCCATGAGTCATGAGTGAAGTTTTGTAAGAGAGATGCCAAAAATCAAGGAGATGGATGAGACAAACTATCTAGATATTTTCTTCCCCATGTCATAACACAGTAGAAATTCTTCAGCCGAAGGCCAAATGTATAGCAGGTTTTTATAGGAAAATTAAATAGTTTAACTACTTGCAGAGATAATTAGTTTGGAAGTTGAACATTTCCAAGAAAAGATCTATTTTCAAATGCATCCAAGCGCAAAATGAAGAAGCAATAAAAATATGACAAACTATTACATAATGTAAATTTGCATATGATCTTTCTCCAAGAAAGAATAGGAATCTATACAAAAAGCCAAAAGATTATTAGAATATTAAAGTTAATTATAAAACTCAAACCTTGGACAAACCATCAGTGAGGGACATCACTCGAGCTCCCGCAGGTGGAATTAAGGGTTCAGGAACCTAGACATCAATATGACTATTCTCAGTAAGAGTTTCCTATACCAATGTACATTTTAGAATCATACAAGAAGGCATCAACCAGAAATAAACGAGAATCCACCTTAAAAATTGAACCACCTCGCCTATAACCAAAAGAAAAGAAGAAAAATCTTATAGAAGTTAATAAACATAAGAAATGACAAGGTAAAATGCACTTGAGTATTTGAGAGAACCAAAAAGCATGCTTGTCACTGATTAACTCCTTACCCTCCCAGTTTCTTCCACTTCCTACCTCCATATAGATAGTTAACACGCTCAGCCAGCTCCCTAGTCAACTCCAGATGTTGCTTCTGATCATCTCCAACTGGGACAAAATCAGACTGCAGATCAATGCTGCAATTTATGAGAATCATGCAAACTCAGGCAATTGCAATTAAGATGTAAGCAAAGATATAATGAGATTCACAATTTTATATCACAAAATACCAAGTTACCAACCACAAATTATTGTCACCAATAATACAAACAATGTTGATTTTCTTCACTATGAAGTCATGCAATCAACAACCCCCAGCCCCACAGCCACCCCCACCTGCCCACCCAACAAATAAAATGAGGAAAAAGGAACAAAAAGGAGAAAATATAATGCCACATGAAATGCAGTTTTTGAAAGAAAGGCAAAGACCAAAGTTGTACATTATCAAAGAGACAAACTGAACCAAAACTTTACTGCAAAAACACTTCATAGGAGCACCACCTGATAGAGTAGAATATCAGAAGCCATCAAGACAGGATATGTCAGTAGTGCGACTCCAACATTTTCATCTCCCTGTACAAGAGAATCATCATGAACATTGCATGGGAAATCAAAAAAAGGAATTGCAAAAACAGAACAACAATTAAGAAAGAAAATATTGCTTCTTAAGAACTTTATGCTAGGTTTCAGATCAAACTAGGGAGGGAGAGACTGAGCACATTGAAAAAAGTGATTTTGATTTACTTTATCTTATTTGGAATGAGGGGAATGAAGGGCAGAGAGGTGGGGGAGACGAAGGCAGAATAGATCTTATCACCCTTTTTTTGGCTTTTCTCTACACATTTTCAGAAGATAATTTCTTTCTAACAAAAAATTCTTCTGCAAAGAAAATTATAACATTATAAATATTTTTATTTAGACTTTCACAGACTAACTATTTATTAATATATTTAACTTTTTTTAATTTATCTAAAATAGAGACTACTAACATCAAATCACACATCTAGCATAACAAACAATAAATCTTATCCAAATAACTTCTTAACTTTCATTCTCCAAATAAATGCAACACTCAAAATTTAAAATCACATGCAAATATAAGTCTAATTTGTCTTCCACTACTCATTATGTTATACTTCAAATTTTGTCTTTTAATATATTACGATACTAGGTTATACTTCAATCAAATTTAGATCTACTCATTTAATTATATCAAAAAAAGATCATTTTTACCCAAACTATTACATGTCATTATTAAATGTTAATAAAAAAAATCAAACCACAAATATGCACTAGTAATGTAGATTGAACCTCTGTTGTAAGGAAGAATTTAGTAGTTTCATACACTTTTAGTTATAAACATTAATGCTTATTCTGTTATAAAATTAAATATAATTCTATTCTTAATCAATTTTATTATCAATAACAAATGTAATTTTAAATTTTAATCAAATATTACTGATTTAATTATAGGTCAATTACTGTTTAATTATGGTTGAACCATTGAATTTAAAATGAACTTTGTCATGTGTTAGCAAATACTCACACAAGGGCTCAGAAAATTACACCATGTCATAAATTGCCTTGATTTCATGTCTCCAACCTTGCACTAAACCACTTTAGATCATGATGCAACTTTGTGCACAATGGTTCTGATCCTAAGTATAGCTGCATGATGCCTAAAATGTTACCTTGGTCAACTTCTCTTAAATTGAAGGGAAAAAGATTTTGTCTTCTTCAAGTTTAGTAACTATGAGTAGAACCATAGTTAGGCAGCCATGTCTAGTTAACTTGAAATTATCGCTTACTGAACAAAATCATGGTGTTCTTATACAGATATTTCAGCGGAGACATAATGAACAAGTGAGCTCCACAATATGCATCACCCTTTTAACCCCTCAGAAATAAGAAAATGTTTTTTTTTTTATTTTTTTATTTTTCTTTTTTTCCCTTCCCCCCCCCCCCCCCCCTCCTCTTTTTAGCTGCAGTATGTAAGCAAGGAGACTCAGAAATTATGAAGGTTTTTTTACCTGGAAAACCTGACAAGAAAAATTGTAACTGTTTCTTCTCCCCTTCTTTTATGGGAGAAGAAATGCTATTTGATTTTAAGACAGGATCATTCTTAAAGTAGTTGGTATAAAAAATTTCCAAGTTCATATATGTCTAACCAAAAAGATTTAGGGGGAAAATAAATAAAAATCTCTTGAGCATATTAAAATTTAAAGTTAAGTCTTAGTTGTGCTGTATGCAGACAAAGTATCCTTCAGGCACTTTGACAGTTCAGAGACGAAAAAAAATAAGGAGAATTAGAAACAACAACAACTGCAGTGATAGAAAAAGGATGCTGTCACTGTATAATTTTATAATGTTTTAGAAAGTACAGGGACCAAGTGATCAGATTGATAAGACATAAATGTATTAGTTGAAGTACGAAAGTCGCATAGATTAAAAATGTATGCTAATTCTTGTTGTAACAAGCTACTTCAGAATTTAATGCAAATACAAGGTATTCACTCCAACATGATTGAATCACACCCTGCTTGGACAGGGTTTAATTAAAGTACTACAGGAACCAATCCCATCCCCCAATAGAAGAGATACTTTAACCACTCACCCAGTGAATGTGGACTAAATATATAGATTGTAAGCCCATATTAGAAGAATGAATCCTTCTGACATTCCATTATCAGAAACAAAATCCACTTCTCTCTGTAGATTTATTTGGATACTCATTCTGTTGTACACAAATTATCATGCATGCAAAAATTTTTCAGAACTATCTGGAAATATAGATAATAAGTCAGAGAACAAGTGAAAAAGAAAAAAGACAACTGCACATAAAAAAAACACACCGCTTTTAATGATTTCTCCTTAAATTGTATCATTCTGTTGAGCCAACCAATTGGTGTTGCAGAACTCAGCAGCCACATTAATTCCAGATGTGCTGGGACATGAGACTGCACAAAGACTGAAGCCTGTGGGTAGTCACTGAAGTTATATTTGTGTAGAGAGTTTGCAGAAGAGTGATTAACTCAATTTGTCCTCAGAACAATGCATTGGAAAGGAAAAGCAAAGGATCAGACCTTCATGACATCCACTCCACATGCCAAATAAATAGCTGCTGTCTCTTTTGTTGCTCTGGATAGTTGTTGTGTGACATAAGGTAAAGTTATCTAGAGTGAAACTGCAGGTGTTATTCAAAAGTGTCTATGAAACAAGAGTCCCCTCAACCCCCCCCCCCGGGGAATGATAAGTAAATAAAGATACAAGCTGGTTAAATAATAATAATTAATATTAAAATTGTTTCAACAAGAGATATTTCAGGATGTGGTAACATTCTCTTCTCAGATATACTTTCTATAGATTGAAATAACACATGGATTTCATCAGTCATGTTAGATCTTATCACTCCTACATGAGGCTCTCATCAAAGCCCATCTACTTTCTTTGTTAGGAGGGAGGAAGATTTATTTAAATTATCTTATTAAAAAAAAAAAAATTATGGTACTAGCAAGATATAGTTCCTTTTGGTCTGGATCTTATATTCATAATAGTGAATTTACATAGATTGTCAGCACAGTTATCTTCTATGACTATGTCTATGTCTAGTCTGAAGTTTAGAGAACCCTTTAAAGTCAACATCATGAAGCATATTTTGTCACTAATCTTCATCACATAATTCTCCTTATCCTCAAGTACACCGATGACTTGTGACATTACTCCCAAAAACTGCAACTGTATGAAGCATCAACAGTTTGATATGTAATTCACGTCTTAAGACATTCTTACAAGTCTGATGAAAGTTCATCACTTCAAGAGATCAGATACACAAAGAAACAACTATAAAAGAGAACTAAAGGGCAGAAAATTGAAGAGAATCACCAATTGATTGAATCCTCAAGTTATCAGAGAGAATATTGAGAAATACTATGTTCTTAGTTTGCGAAGAATGAAAAAGCATGTTAAACTATATGACATGATGTTCAGGTTTATAGTTTATGTTACTTATATTTCTCACAAAAATAAAGACCCTTGCACATGCACAAGTAACTGTTAGTTTTTATTCCAATGACACTCCATGGACTTGATCCACAGAAAATGTTTTTCAAATTTCCATCCAACTAAACTTTCAAAAGGTATTGAGCCTTTGTACGGCATTTTATGAAACAAATAAATTTGTTGAACAAAGAAAAACTAGAAACCCATAATGATTTCCCAAATGTAACATTTATAAATGACCAAGCTATATCGGAAGGGAAAGCTACGTGGAATTGGGACATACCGCATGAAGATCAACAATGAAGAACAGCGTGTCATATTGGTTCTGCAACAACCAACCAGAATAAAAAGCCCAAATCAAGTAAGTCTCATGATTACTCATCTAAAGAGAAGACAGAGGCAAACAGATAACTTAAAAAAAAAAAGATGCAATTAAAGTTAAAACAAAATCCTCCAAACCAAATAAAACTGAGAATTAGTACATACCATAACTCCAACTAGATTGCCAAAGCTCCCAACCCAAATTGATTAAAAGTTAGCACTAATTTCTGATAAAAACTTGTAGTAAATTACTTCAACAGGATATGAAAGAACTTAATAACAGTACCTAGTTCATCTCAAGATAGTCTACAAGGATCTGACTGATAATTGGTAATCCAATGACAATCTTGCATCTAGCAGTTACCTCAAACTCAAAATTAGCTGGTCACAAATATCATCAAAAGGATTTGATAACCAAAAAAATGGATTAACATGCATCCCAGACCATAATATACTAGCAAGCTGAATCACAGGCTGAAAGCAATAGCAACCAAAAAGATAGGTATCCATAACAATGCCAATCATCAAGGTTTCAACTAGTGTTAAGCAGTGTTAGAAAACACACATGATCTTGATATCTTTACATGAAACAGAGAGAAGAATTAAATCAAAGTTATAAAATACACTCGATATGCAACAATAGAATATGATGGATTAGATCCTCACTTGCAGTCCAATCCAATTTTTTATAGCACCAAGATAATTTCCCAGATGTATGGATCCTGTTGGCTGCACACCAGAGACAACCCTTTTCCTGTTGAAGAAACAAAAACAAAGTCAATTTCATACGGGAAAAGATTGTTGGAATAACTAAGAATGTTACTCTCTCCATCTCATTTTATAGAATGATACTAAATAATTTTGGATTTTCAATATATCTATAACATCCAAAGAAAGTATTGCCTTTGCCTTCATCCAAAATTAAATGTCTCTCTCGACTTGCTATAAAAATTAAGCATTTGACCACAAGTAAAGTTAGTCATCATCCATGTTGTTATTACTATTAATAATGTAATTGCTTGAGAGAATTCATGAATAGGATGAATTGCTTCAATTAAGATGTTGTTAGTGTAATTTTAAATTAAAAACAGAAAACTTATTTTGAGAGCATAGACATTCTTTTTTTAATTCCGAAACAAAAATATAAACATTCAAATATAGACACAAGGAATTATAGGTTTTTCTTTGACGTCTATTTCACCTCCATGTGCCAACTCCAGTGATTGAATTGACACAAAAATCCCGAGTCACACTTTATTGGTTCGAATAGTAGCTTCTCATCTCCAAATTTTAGATTTCATACTTTTCAAGTGATGTCAGGGAAAGGGTAGAAAAAAGTGAAGGACCTTTGATTCATGTTGATGGTATAGTTTTTAGGGAAAAACACAATGTAAACCCAAGATTAGGCTAAGTTAGCTAGCCCTTCCTAAAAAGAACAAAAACCAACTTTTTAGAATTTATCAAAGGGGAACAGCTCACAGATAAAAAAGAACAAAAGTGATAATTCACATCAAGAGTTCTCAAGACGAAATAAGGAAACAAGTAATAGGTGTGAATAGTAAAGAGCACTTTTTCTCATGTTGTACGATGCTATCAAATTCGCATTGAGAAAATATATAATCTATGTATTTGTTCTATCCCATAAATCTTTTTTTTCTTCCTTTTTCTTTTTAATCTCGTCTAGGAATGAAAACTATTCCACCAATATGGAAATACGTAATTATTAAAAATATATAACTCCTCTCACAAAGACTGAA
The DNA here is from genome assembly GCA_028571225.1 of Parsonsia alboflavescens. Classification (NCBI taxonomy): domain Eukaryota; kingdom Viridiplantae; phylum Streptophyta; class Magnoliopsida; order Gentianales; family Apocynaceae; genus Parsonsia; species Parsonsia alboflavescens. Next base: position 15,154,863 of record JAOXNR010000028.1, read on the forward strand.
AAATAGATTACTAAGAGTTAAAATCTGGAATACTAACCTAGAAGGATCCTACTCCTCCCAGAATAGTTAATATAACTAGATAACCCTAGCATTCTATGTTAGGAAAAAAACAAAAAGGAATGAACATAGATCATTTAATAATTATGGATTTTTAAGTATTCCTTCCTGCATTAAGCTTCCATTAGCATAATATGGATACTAATTCAAATTAATCTAAGAAAAGAATATCCATTGATACTTCCAGAAACACAAGATTCAACTTACCTCTCTCTAACTTAAACGGTAAGATTTACATAGTCAGTCACTCCCGTGATTAAAACAGACTTCGGTCTTCCTAAATTGGCTAACTCAAAAAACCTAACGCAGAACCACTAAGTTAACCAATTGCATTCTTCAATTAATTCAATATTCAAACTATTTTATCTCTTACTTCACAGAGCTGGAAGATTGCTCCGAAACTGCAGGCTCATTGAGTGAGACTCTACAAAAACATCGCAAATTTTTATCAGAGAGCTCGGGAGTCTTCAAGTACTTTTTTGGATATAATCTACATGTCCTGTGCTCAAAAAAAACCACAAGAGAATAAGAAAATTCTAGAACCGGTGATAAAAAAACAAATTGAAAGTGTTGATAGAAGCATAGATTCATCCTACATTGGAGCGGTAAATTGAGGAGCAGCATTCGAAATGGAGAGAAACTGGGAGAGGAGAGAGCGCCCCATTCTGTATTTGATGGAGATTTGGCGTCGGAGGAAGATAAAAAAATTGCTAATGGGAAAGTGGAAAGGTTTTGAGTGAGTGTTTTTTAGATTAGAAGATTTGCGCCATTTGCCTGGTTCATCCCTTATTTCCTTTTGTTTCTTTATAAAAATTTTGGTTTTTGCCCTCCAATTATCAAAACATATTAAAAATTAACTTTCTATCTATTTTGGTGTTAACTCTTGACAAGATCCACCCATGTGCAATCTTTAAAGGATATTTTCGTCCATCATAAAAACCCATTTCTTCCACCTTCTTCTATTCTTTTTTCTTTTTCTCATTTCTTCACCTTCCCCCTATTCTCTTTTACAAAATTACAAAATCCAAAAAAACCACATAAAAATCTATCAAATCTTCCTCTTTAAGGATATCTTTATAATCATCTATCAAAATTGGAGGTTCTTTTGGTCAGAAAGCCTTCGAGAATCTTTAAACCCGCAGCTTGGTCCAGTGACAGTTGCAGTAGAATCGTCAACACGAAGTGGTTTGCCCACAAGTTCAGCAATTACTTTCAAAGCATTGTTATGGAAGAAATGAATAGGTAGATTGGGGAGTTTAATCCAAATGGGCACAACAGAAGATTCTATATCTGAAGAGAAATTGGTTGTCCATTTGAACACTCTCATAGGAGAGTTGTGAAAATGCGATAAACCACAAAGCTAGAGTTGGGTTAGTCTTCCCCTACTTCCAGATTAATCAAAACATGTTTTTTATCCAAACAACCTAAAGGAGAATTTACCTTTATGCCCAAGTTTATCAAAACACTTAATGAAATTCAATTTTGACCAAAATGCCATGAGAAAACTTCCCTATGAGAGTAAAAGAGAGAGGAGCTACCCAGCATAGAAATCTCTTCGACATTAAAGCTAATAGCCAACCTTCCCTTTGAAGGAAAACATTTGTTTGGGACCAACTAGAGATGTTGGGTTAGATGAATCATGAAAGGATTTGAATTTTTTGTTATTGTTGATAGGCTATACAGGATTGGTCTTGGGATTCATGGTGCCAGTGAGCACTAGACAAACGATTTGGAGGGATTTGTGTGGTTGTGTGCCAGATCAAGTAAGGGTGAGGGAGATGTGTTGGGTTCCGACGAAGAGGGGATGGTCAAAACGGCCATGGAGGAAAATGGAAAATAGAGAGGCGGCGAGAGCTAGAGGGAGGATGAGGGCTAAGTAGAGAGATGAAAATGGCAGTGCGACAGCTGCAAGGACCACTAAATCTGGTAGGTAGGTGCAATGGGGATGGGTATATCAAATCTATATAGCGACGAGAAAGATTTTGGGTGGCGATGCGGGCAATGAATAGCATTAGCCATTGGAGATTGTGGATGGGCTGCGCAGATCTGTAAAGGGACTGGTGGAGCAACAGCGATGGGACAATATGGAAAAAAGGAAGGGATGGACAAAACTGCCCTTTAAAATTCACATATGGTGGGCACATGGGTGGGTTCCATTGGATCCTAACTTCCAAAATGGATGGAAGGGTCGAATTAATACATTTTGATAGTTGAAGGGTAAAAACTAGATTTTTTAAAAGTTGAAGGGTATTCGAGACTTTTTACCCTTTTTTCTATTTCTATTTTGTCCCTGTTATTCTATTTTGGATTGTATTCTAAAAATCAACTGAAAAAATAATAATAAGTGAATAAATGTGATACAATTCTAACTATTTAAATTTAGGTTTATTCTGATAAAATTAAGTAAAAATATATTTAAAAATTAAAATAAAAACACTATAATTTTAAATATATATTTACAAATACAACATCAAACATGAATTTTTTTTAATGAATATATAGGTATTTTACCATTTTGGGGAATGGATTAATATTTGACAAGTTAATTAGCCCTAAATTAAGGAGCTAAAATGAATAATTCTCCAATTTAAGAAATAAGAGAAATAAATAAACATATTTATTGATCGTATTGTACTTGAATTAATATATAGACAATTGAAATTTGTAATATTATGACTACCAACTTTAATATATGATTACAACCATTTTTTAAACAATTTTACTTTTTTATGGCAAATAGTTATATTTTTTAAGAATTTAAAGTTACCCTGTCAAAATTTTAACGATAAAAAAAGATAATAAAATACTTTAGAATTTAAAAAAAGAAAAACGGATATAACGATAATCTTTTTAATTTGAATATATAATTAAAAAATAACTTATTCACCTATTTGGAATTGAATGTTTCATTTAACTTGCACAAATTGTAAAAAAAAAAAAGGCTGATTTTATTCATTTTTAACATTGTAATAACAATTTCTTCATAAAATTTTTTTTATCTAATTTAGGAAATGAAGCATTCTCAGTTAGACAAATTCAAAATAAAATATGAAACATTCATATATAGTTTTTACTTTTTATATGGTATGTAATTCCTCAAAGGCTCCTTCATATTTATAAAATTAGGTAAGTGACCGATGCATCGCACGTCATTCTATATAAAAATATATTTAATAAATTATAGATAAAAATAGGGTAAAATGTCTTGCGTAACCTTAAACTATCCCAAAATATAGATCGTGCTCTTGAACTTTTTTTTTAGACAATTATACACTTGAACTCATGTATCGTCCAAGAGACATGCCTCCATTCATCCAAGTCATTAGCCACTAACAAAATCCAGTCACGTGACTTTTGACTGGGGCATTTTTATCCCAAATCACCTACAAAACCTCAATTTCATACCTCGCACTCTAAAAATCAGCCACCGACAACCAGATCTAATTGTTGCAGGCAGATGTTCGCGGTTGCTACGTTCTATGCGACTGTAATTTCTCGAGAAAATACACAGTACGTTGACCATGACAAACAACTCACTGAAAAATAATCCAAACACAACAATTAAATCAAAACATCTTAGAAAAGTTACCGTAGGTAACGGAGATCTATTAGGCTTGGCGAGCGAAGCAGCAGGAAATCCACTATTATTGTTACTTCTATCACTACTATTGTTATTCACATTATTAGAAAAAACACTAGCTAGCGGAGCACCAGCAAATCAGAACCCTTGATCATTATCATTCGGGATGGTCTGTGAAGCCATGACTTGCACAAGCAGATGAGCAGTAGCCTTAGCAACTACGTTCTGAGTCCTTTTAATAATCGACTTCCCTATGCCTACAAGTAGCAACCTCGATCGTGGTTGCATCGGCGATCCTGCTAGAGATGATGATCTCGTATTACTGGAACCCTCACTCCACTAACAAACGTAGACCGGACTCTTCATTCTCCTCCCTCTCCATGCTGCAATTCTGATATATGCTGATTCAATTGCGAATATTGACGGTGGTATAGGGAAATATCAAATTGTGTTCATGGATTGGGAGTGAAAGCTAGATTTTCTAAAAGGGAAAATGAAGCTAGATTTTCTCTCCCAGGGTTGAACTAGAGGTGACACCGAATGTCGCGAGAAATACAATTTTGGTGAAATTCAAGCCACTCCAACATAAAGGACTTCTTCTCGATGCAAAAACAACTTCCAATACTCCCATTTCATCTCGACTTTTTATACAGTGAGAGCTATGGATCTCACGATTCTCACTCACCCAGAGCTTGAGTCTTTCCTCCAACAAATTAAACCCCATTTTGTCTTCTTTGACTTCTAATACAGTATGAGATTTGGAATGAAAATGTCCTTGTCAAAAGTCACGTGACTGGGGCTCATCAGTGGCTAATGACTTCGATAGACAGAGGTGTATCTCGTGGACGATATATGACTTCAGGTATATGATTATCCTAAAAAAAAAAAAAAAATTAAGGACAAGATTTGTATTCTAGGATAAATCAAATATATCCGAGATATTTTGTCCATAACAATATGAAGATTTTGAATAAATTATTTAATGAAGGAATTGATAGAAACGATAAGAGTTTTAAAAAAAAAAAAGGTAAAATTTGGGATGATTGGATCAATATGAATTAAATACATGTTTCAAATATTTATTAAATTATAAATATTGTTATTCATTATATATTCGAAGGATATGAATAAGAATAAAGATGGATAATAATATACATAAAAAAGGATTTTTAGTCAAAGTGATTCCTCATGTTTGGATCAAAACATTATGGGGTCCTTGATTTTCAGTCATTATAGTCTTTTAACAATTTATGTGTGGTCATAACAATCCAAACCACTACATTTAAGTCATTTTATGGTCACCTACGAGAAAATTTCAAAGGTAAATTTATCCAATTACTTGAAACTAAAAGAAAAACCATAAAATAGTTTCTATATTTTAACATAGAGTAGGAAGAGTTTATGATTGCAAAGAAAACCTAGTCTGCTTAACTGATTTCTAGTAATAAAAAGTATTATTGTGATTCTAGTATACTATTTTATTATTTTTTTATGTTTTTTTTAATAATTTTAATTGGTTAAACAAATTAACCCCTGAAAATTTTTCATGGGCCTGACAAGTGACCATCATCACCCCATGTATGGGCAAAATATGGTGGTTATGACCATACAAAAATTGTTACAGGATTGAAATGGTTACAAATAAACATCAAAGATCCAATAATGTTTTGCTCCAAACATAAAGGACCACTTTGACTAAAAATCCAAAAAAAATTTGTTTTTTAATTATCCACATGACACGTGGCATGATAAGAAATCAAATATCATGCAAAAATGAAAGTTTTTTAAAGTTTGGGATATAATATAATATTTTAATAGATAAAAATTATGAATATTTTTTCATTATCTTCCATAATATTTTGAATACGTTATTTGAAAAAGTAATGGATAGAAATTGGAAGGTTTTTCTTTAAAAACAAAAACAAAAAACAATTGTAAAATTTGGGATTAATATGAATTAAATACATGTATTCCTCCTTTGAGCATGGCAACATGAGTGTCATGTTCACAAGCATGCAACTTTCCAAGTACTTTACTTTTGTGCTCCAATTCAACACCTTTTTGCCGAGGCATACAAGAAGTGTCTAATTAACAATAAACCGAAACAATTGCTGAAATGAAAGTTGAACAATTTATATTAGCAAAATTAACAAATAAAAAAAAGGAAAAAAAGAAAGCTACAGGAAATTAAAAGACATTAACACTGCAACCATACACAAAGTGTAGCAAGTTAGCAACACCCATCAGTTTTTATTCTTTTGAAGTTATGCCTCGGCAAATTGCCTCTGCATTGACTAATTTCATATTCTTGTCATTGATTTAGTCTTAAAATATTTTATTTTGACTAAAGGATCTATTAGGTCATTCGAAAAAGATAAGGGAAAATATATGCTCTTTAAAAAATTTTCAAGAAATCAAAAAGTTATTTATAAAGATTTGGAACCTATATGAATCAACTAAAAAAGGAAAGAGATCTAAAATGAAAAAAATAATTCCAAACCAACATAGACCAAGTAAAAAATATCAAGGATGAAAAGATTTTCTCAAATACTATATTTGTCTATTTTTTATCCACCGGCATGCTACTTGTCCAAAATGATACTTTTCCTTTTTTAAAAATTAAGAAATTCAAATACTTGTCATCAAATCATTGTGCTGCTGGGTGGATTCTTTTCATTGGATTGAAATAAATCAAATACCAATGTTTTTTCCCCCTAAATTTTTCATATTTTTATCCATTTAGTAATTATTTTATAATACGATAACAAATGACAATAATATTTATAATTCATTGAATATTAGTTACACGCTTCTTTAAAATTACCTGATGCAAGACTTTAATAATTTCGCCACCATTTTTTTAATAAATGAATTAGTAACATAGAATGTAAACTTTAGGATTGTTAATAAAAACTTAAGTTAAAAATTAATTTATTTTAAAAAATTGAAATTAAATGAAAATAGATCTATTTAACTTTGAACGAAAGGAGAAATTATATATTGAAAATTCTTTTAGTTTAAATAAATTATAACATTTATTAAATTTGATTAAATAATATTTTTGATAAATATGTCTCTCCAAATTTACATTATTCTATTATTTATTTTATTTTATTTTTCCTATACAGCTGTCATGAGTTCACCCTATTTTTGTCATGTCGGGGAGTACATTTTTTCTATTTAATGCATCATTGAACCCCTCACCTTGTAACAATAATCCTATTAAACCTTAAACGTTTATTTTACCCTATTAAACCCTTCAACTTGTCATAATTACTCTATTAAGCCCTTAAATTTTTATTTTAACCCATTAAACTCTTGATATATCTCCAATGGGTAGGTGGTAAGTGCTAGCAAGTTAAAACTATTTCAAACAAAGATTCGATTTTTAGGTCATGATTTGGATAAAGGGCTATATAAGTCTATCACTAAATCTATTGAATTTGCAGATAAATTCCCAGATGAAATTAGAGATAAAACTCAGTTATAGAGATTTTTAGGATGTCTCAATTACATGGCAGATTTTATTCCCAACTTGAAATTCCTTTGTAAACCTCTCTATGATCGCTTGAAAAAGCATCCAGTCACTTGGGGTTCGGAACAGACCCAAACTGTTCATCATTTGAAGCAACTTGTCAAAAAACTCCTTTGTCTCAGTATTCCTGATCCAGAAGCATTTATGATCGTTGAAACCGATGCCTCTGAAATTGGCTTTGGAGGTATTATCAAACAAAAGGAAACTGACTCTTCTTCTGAACAAATTATTAGATATCAATCAGGATTGTGGAACAATAGTCAAAAGAATTACAGTACTATCAAAAAGGAAATTCTATCCATTGTTTTATGTATTACAAAATTTCAAGACGATTTAATAAATAAAAAGTTTTTGATAAGAAGAGACTGCAAGTCTGCGAAAGAAGTTTTAATTAAGGATGTAAAAAATTTGGTTTCTAAACAAATATTTGCCAGATGGCAAGCCATCCTATCTGCTTTTGATTTTGCTATCGAATTTGTGAATGGAGAAAAGAATTTTTTAGCTGAATTTTTAACAAGAGAATTTTTGCAGGGCAAACATGAGACCTTCCCTTCTCACTCCGAACCAAATAAGACCTAAAATGCAACCTAATAGAGCTTCTTCCTCCTCTTCTCAAAATCGGTTTTCTATACTAGGATCTTTTCCTCCACTTCCCTCTTCAACCAATAAACTCATTACTCCATCAGACATCACTCAAGCCTCTACTAGCCATTCCGAAAAAGAATCCAAGACAAAAACAGTAAAGATGAATTCCAGCCATTATGCACTCCCTGCACCAGAAACATACAAAGAAGCAGTAACACCAAACACTGAAAAGAAACCATTAGAACAACCATCACCAAAGCAGCATGAAAATATTCCTGTTTCTTTGATCCCTATCTTACCAATTGAAAGAAACTATCTTCATCTCTCCGAAAGAGAATTTGTCAACAAACTCATCCCAAACGCTTATTTGAAAAGTAGCTATATTTTTAACAGTGACCCAATGCAAGATAGAAATTTTTATGAACATATCTTAGTTCACTCAAGATCAGTTGAAATAGAACATGAAACCAATTCCAAAGGTATTGCCTTTTCCCGAATCAGGATTATTAAACTTCTTAATCTAGAAAATTGGAATTCTTCTTCTATCCATTCTCCAATTCAATTTGAAATGCCTTGCAAACCTCCTTCCTATAATTTCATGGACTATTTAGATGCATGGAATAATTTCTTATTCCTCAGAGAAGCTAGTCATACTTGGTTCATTAAATACAACTGCAATGAAAATTGCACTTTCCCCCGGTGGTTTTACTATTGGTGGAAACAATTTGGAGCAACATCAGAAATTCTTTGCAATCAAAAGAAGAAGGAATTCGAAGAATTTGTCAAAAAGGATAACATTGCCGGACAACCAGAACACATGCAGCATTACAGATTTTTCTTCCACAAGAAGATCAATTTTATTATTAGATGGAAATTTAAATTTGAAACCATTGAAATGATTAGATATCTTTGCAGAGAAATCACCATTCGAGGATGGTCTCCAAAAGAAGTTACTCCCAAAATAAAGGACGACTCTTCCTCCACAAGCTCAACAAGAAAATCTAAAAAAATAGATTCAAGAAGAACTTGCTAGACTATATTCTCAATTACAAGAAGTCGATGATGAAGAAGACCAGGTTGCAATATCTCCATTTGGAGATAATAGGGACATAGATGACCCAAAAGGAGTAGCAGCAGCCTACCAATTACTATACTCTCCCTAATCGTGACTAGATGCCACTTGAATGAACAAGACAAAGAAGATTTGACATCACCTTTGAATATTTGAATCTAGCAAGGACCCAGACAGCTGGAACATCATTTGCCAACATTTGACAATTTGAGGAAAAGACTCTACCTTTGATAAAGCAACCGACATCAGTGGATCAGCTTTATTAAAGTAGAAATTATTGTACTCAACTTGAATTATTTGCATTTCGGACTTGAAAAGAAAATTTGAAGTCTGCACTAGAAGTTGCTATAAATTTGCATCATTTGTAAGTTTGAGGGACACAGCTAATTTACCCCTTGTTTTGAAAATCTCCAAATCCCTCAAACACTCTCTTGTATTTGAAGAAATTCCTATGAATTTAAAGTTTATTTGAAGAAGCTTTTCTCAGTAAGTTTTATACTTGCCTTAAATGTTTTGAGTGAAAAAATGTTTTGAGTTGCAAAAACGATCCTCTTTCGTTCAACTGGTATCAGAACCAAGTTACTTGATGATTTGAAATCTAAAGGATGAAAGCTTAAACTCTTTTATTCTTTCTTCCTTTAGCAATCATGAGATAATCTTCAAATCTCTCTTTCTTCCTTAATCCTTTTGTTTATCTATCATATTCTGCCAAAGATTGGGAAGATTCAAAACTTGGTGTTCAGAATCTGAGTATGCTAGGTTGAGTACCAAGGAGGACTGTAAGACGGTTGGAGTAGCCCGTTGTTAAGCCGCAGGTGAAAGGCGTTGTTAGGGCTGGACCATGCAAGAGAACCCTTGAGAAAGCAGACAACATACCTAGAGAGTCCAGACTTAGGTAAGTCCTAAGATTCCCATAGGAGAATTGTGATAGAAAAACTTAAGGATTATGATAGGAAGAGATATTTCTAGATTATTGATTGAATGAACTATTTGATAGAAAGAATTTTCATCTAAAATTTTGAATCATGTCAGGCTCTACTACTAGTATACAGAACCTATCTAAACTAGAAAATAGTGTTCTTAACTATCAAGAAATATGTATTTCTTTGAATGATATTGAAAAGAAATTAGCTGGATGGAATATCCCATTCGAAAAGATTAGTAAAATTTATCATAAAGGATTATTTGATTTTACTCAAGATTATATCATCAAAACTACTAAAAATACAATATCAATAGACAAAGAATTTGGAACTGTTTATTTGATAAATCAACTTGTTACAAACTTGCATAAAGAGAAAAAATTTAAATATTGTCATTATCTTAGGTTGTAAACTGCTGTTAAACCTTTGTTTACATTAGTTGGTTGAAGTCAACCTCTATGTCTAATCCTTAGGAATTCTATATGGTTAGACTTTGATAGAAGTATAATAGCAGTATTAGAATCTGATGTAGGAAATGGTCCAGTCTATATGAACTGTTATCCTAACTGCTCCCTTGACTTGCATGATCCACACTTTTTAAAAGATTTAACATTAAATTTGCAAGTAAAAAATTATAATGTTGAAATAGGAACTCGAGGATTAGTATTAGTATATAGAATTTATTATAAACTAATGAAAACAACAGTAAACCCAAAAGCAATTCAACACCTTAATCCAAATGAAACTCTTCTATTAGAAACAAATTTTTTCAGAACAAGTAGTTTTGTACCCTGAACATTAAAAAGGACAGATGTTTTAGAAAATAATTATCATAAATGGAACTTTGAAAGATTAAATGAAAGAAAATTTCAAGAATCTAAAACATTAGAAAAGGTTATAGAAACTCCAGATGGAAGTATTCAATTAGAATTTAAAAGACCAACTGCAATGATCAAAAATAGAAAATCTTTCTCAAAAGCATCCACTAGCTATAAATTAGAAAAATCAGAAAGTATTAGATCAAATAGATTTTCTAGTATTGACTTTAGTAAAGAAATTCTTAAACCAAACTATGAAGATAATATTAGCCAAAATTCAAGAAGTCCAACTTTATCTGAAATGGTAGATGGAAGATTATTAGTAATCAAATATGATGAAGAATTTGAATTGGACAAAACTTTACTTAAAAAACTCTATTTGAAACCAAAAAATAAAATAAATAGAGAATGGTATTTTGCAACAGTCCCTGAAGAAAAAAGATTAGAATTAAGAGAACGACATTACAAAGATATGAAAATATTAAAGATCACGTTGATTTCTTCTACTGGTTAGATGTAACTAAAAGACTTGATTTACTTGCCTCCGTAAATGTAATAGTACAAAAATGATATACAACTAATGGTGAAGTAATAGAATCTGTAATGCCTCCACCAAAAGAAATTAATATCAGTCATAATAATAATGTCTTAAAAGCCTCTCCTTTTAAAGTAGAAGGAAAAATAGACAGCTTAGAAGCAAAAGTGAAAGATATTAATAAAGTAATTCAGCAAAATAATTATACCAATCAAATGTTAGTAAAAGTTGTAGATGAAGTAGTAAAGATTAGCAATAATAAAACCAGACAAGAACTAAAATTAAAATCTACAAAGAATAAAAATGAAATTCCAATCATCAAACCTTCAGAATTAGAAGATACTAAGATTAGTTTTCAAAAGGAATTCAAATTAACAAAAGAAGATGCTGAAATACTAAATGAAATAAATATTAGGCTAGATAAAATTAATAAAGATCAGAATTCAAAAGCAGTATTAGTGGAACCAAAATTCAAACCATTAATTCAGAAAAAGAAGCAATTAACAAATTAAGATATTCTGATAAAAAAAACCCAGATTAGGATCTACAACTAGAAATTATTATCCAAGACCTTCTTTTCCTGACCTTCAATTTGAAGAAAAACATTTGAATTCATCATCATCATATGCAAGAAATGATTTGAATGAATGGAATTTAAATGGAATGACAGAACACCAAATTTTAAATTTAGTACAAGAAATGTCTATGGTAGCTATGGAATTTAAAATGGCTAACACTATTAAAAGTGAAGAAGACATTGTAGGAATAATAGTAGCAGGATTTACTGGAACATTAAGAGGATGGTGGGATAATTATCTCAACGAAGAAAGTAGAAAAGAAATCATGAAATCAACTAAAGTAGTTAATAGAATTAAAACTGAAAATGGTCAAGAAGTTGCAGAACAAGTAACCATATCAAATGTTGTAACTAGATTACTTTTTGCAAGCACTAAACATTTTGTAGGAGATCCAAATGATTTTCAGGATAGAAGCAGTGAAATTTTGACTAATTTAAGTTGTCCTAAATTGCACGATTTTAGATGGTATAAGGATATGTTTTTAAGCAAAGTAATGTTAAGAAATGATTGTCATCATGCATTTTGGAAAGAAAGGTTTATTTCAGGATTACCACCTTTATTTGTAGAAAAGGTTAGACAAAAATTAAAAGAAGATTATGATAATAAAATTCCTTATGATGATATGACATATGGAGAACTGATTAGTTATATTAATATAGTAGGATTAAATCTATGTACAGACTTGAAAATTAAAATCAATTAAAAAAATATCACAAAGACTCTAAAAAAGAATTAGGAAATTTTTGTCAAATATTTAGATACCCTTCTTTAGAACTTCTGTCTAGAAGTCTTAAAAAGATGAAAAAGGCTGAAAGACAATATAGGCCCAAAAGAAATAAATCTAAAGATAATGAAGAAGAAACATATTATAGAAATGTTGAGAATCCCACATCGGGTTTGTGTAAGGGCCTATAGTAGTATATAAGGTCTTGGGCAATCCTCCCCCCTTGAGCTAGCTTTTGGGGTTGAGTTAGGCCCAGACCCATATTTTAACATGGTATCAGAGCCATAAAAAAGCCCGTATTTGTTTGCCCGTGTTGGGCCTGTGTTTGTTTGCCGATGTTGGGCCCCCATGTTGAATTTCACGCTCCGGAGGGAGAGGCCCTGGGCGTGAGGCAATCCTCCCCCCTTGAGTATTTTAACAAGAAAGAAAAAGAAGATTAGTATAAAATGCTATTCTTGTGGTAAAAAAGGACATAAAGCAGATAAGTGACCGAAACTAAAATCTAAAAAGAAAAAGATTAGTCAATTAGAAATTTCAGATGATATAAAAGAAAAATTATATCAAATACTAGAAAATCCGGAAACAAAATTAGAATGCGAAACAGAATCAGAAACTTCAGAATCTACTTGTGACTTTAAAGGAATATGTAATTGTAATAATGAAAACTGCACAATTAATATGATTAGTTTTAATAAGGTATCAAAAGAAAATAAGGAATTATTTTTTGAAATCTTAGATAAAATAGAAGATCCAGAAGTCAAAAAAGAATTAAACGAAATTTTAATAGAAATTATAAATTATATTTTAACATTAGGTCATACTTTAGTCAAATTTTAAATCTACTTATTTAATTATTTCAAAAATAAATTTTTTTTACACAAAATAAATTTAGAAAATTATAAATAACTATTAATCATTAAATTTTACATATAGTAAAAATTATCATTTTATATTCTATTATTAATAAATATTGATTATCTACAATAAACATAATTTTAAGTTAATTTTTTTCTGATTTAATTGATATTCAATTTCAATTTAACTATAGTTATATCATTAAAAAGTAAATTAATAAAATTTTCAACTTGATATTAAATTTAATTGTGAAAACATTGCTTTAAACTATTTCATTGTCGAAGTGAACAATATGATAAGTACAAAAAGATGGAAGATGAATATTTATATTGTGTAAAGAGGTTATATAAATTATTTGAAATATATTAAAGGCTTAGTAGATTAAAATAAATGTTCAAGAATTTAATAGTGTGATTTTGACAAATCAAAGGGTTCAATAGGATTAAATAAAAACTTAAGGCCTCAATACTTCAATAGTATTATTGTTAAAGTAATTAATTCCCAAATATATCCAAATTGGTTGACCAAATTTCAATTTTACCCACTTTCTAAAAACATTTCATTTCTACCCAAATGGGATGACCTAATTTCATCCTATACCCAAATTGATTTTTTAACATTTTTGGGTAATAAAAATTATCCTGGAAATGAGAAATTACGCTGTTACTCTTCGTTTTTCAATACCCAAATCTAGAATCGAGACTCAACTTTTCATATTCTTCTCGATTTTATACGCAACCGTCCACTACTTCTCTAAAGCCAGATCACCATAATAATTCACTAGATAACTCAACTCACTTTCATTTTCTTTCCACACCAAACCGAGAAGAGGCCCCCACTCTCATTTTCCTTCTTCCTTCCACTCTCATTTTCTTTTTCCTCACTCCCTCACTCTCATTTTCCTTCCACTCCCTTCTTCCCTTATTCACTCCCTCACCAACGTGACTCTTCCTTCACTTCCCGGTAGGTTTTCTTCACTTCAACCTTGATTTTGTGTGTTGTTTAACTTCGATTTTGTAGTATGTTGAAAGCATGTATTGTATTGTGCATGGGTTTTGAATATTGAGTCTCGAATTGTTGAAATTTTGTCTCGAATGGTTTAATTTAGGTGTTGATCGGTTGAATTCTCTCGTTTGTCTCGAATTTGGGCCATTGGTCTCGAATTTTTTCATGGGTCTCGAATGGATGGTGCATGGGTTTTGGGTATTGGGTCTTGAATTGTTGAATTTGTGTCTAGAATGGTTTAATTTGGGTGTCGAATTGTTAAATTTGTAGGGTCTCAAAATTGGCTTGCTATCTCGAAATGGTCTCATTGCCTTGAAATTTACTTATTGTCTCGAATGGTTTGCATGGGTTTTGAATATTGTCTTGAAATTGTCTCGAATGGTATTTTTTGTCTTGAAATTTTCTATGGTGTCAAATGGATTGTATTGGGTCTCGAATTATTGAATTTGTGTCTGGAATGATTTTATTTGTGTGTCAAATTGTTAAATTTGTAGGGTCTCGAAATTGGTTTATTGTCTCGAAATGGTCTCATTGTCTCGAAATTGGCTATTGTCTCGAAATGATTTCATTATGCATGGATTTTGAATATTGTCTCGAAATTGTCTCTACTGTCTCGAATGATATTTTTTATCTCGAAATTTACTATGGTCTCGAATGGCTTTTCTTTGGTCTAGAATGAGTTCTTTATAGTCTAGAATTTGTCATCACCGGTCTCAAATGGATTATGTTGGGTCTGAAATTGGTTTAATTTGGTCTCTGGTTTGGAATGGCTTGATTGTTGTCTTGAATGATTGAATTTGGTCTAGAATTGTTTAATTTTGGTCTCGAATGGGTTAATTTTTGTCTCGAATGGTATACATTATGTGTATATCCTGTCTACATTATGTTTGGAAATTGTACATTGTGTCTTGAAATATTTATAGGTTATGTCTGGAAATAATATTATTTATTAATTAATAATAATTATAATATTATTAAATAATTTGAAAATGATAATTAATTTTTTCAACATTATAATAAATAACATTAGGCTGTAGATATATGGATCTTGCGCAGCATGCCTTTGAGCTCCGACATGATCCCGCTATACCTAACGGGAGCACGCTTAGCTCACACGCTAAGTATTCGAAGGTTACACGTACCGTGGACTTGCTACGATGCCATGGGACGCTACAACGTTTTCGAATGGGCCCCTTTGAAGATATGGTGGATCTTCCCCACCATCGTGGAACGTACTATGCCTGGGCTGCGTAGCATATACCAAGACGGGAGGTAATTTTGGAGCGTGCCCAACCCGACGAGATGTGGTTCTTCATTGGAGGCCAATTACACAGGCTGGGCCTCTAGGAGTACACTCTCCTCACCGGTCTACGTTTTGGGGTAGTAGATCGACGTGTTATTGATAGGTCACCGACGGCGAGTTCTGTCATGGCTCGATTGATTGGGATCAATCTGGCTACTCCATATGTGGTCTTGACAAGATGGGAGGCCATGACCGTAGGCCAGTTGTCTATCGATGATGCCATCAGATTGGCATACGGCATTATCATAGGTCATTGGATACTCACCCGAGAGCCGACTGCAGTCATCCCCTTTTATGCATGGAGGATGTTAGATGATCTGGAGTTTGCAGAGTTGTTCCCATGGGGAACGATCGGCTGGAGCCACACGGGGCACTCTTATAGACAGACCATCTCCAAGGACGCCCTGAAGAGACATTTGTACGGCAACTCTTGGTTGTTGCTAGTAAGTTTTCATATTATTAATTAAATTCGTATATCAATGGCGTTTTTTAGACTTTCTAAATACTAAATTGAAATTTGTTTAATCTTATCTTTAGTTAGTGGTGGGCGTACGAGCACTTCTCATCCCTACGAGTAGACGTGGCCTTTCCCACGTAGGTCCACGATGTTCGAGGTGCCTTACCCTTTGACGTCTCCGACTTGGGACAACCAATTGGGGCGAGCTACTTGATGAGGTAAGTGAATACCTCATCAATGTTCACTTTCATTTTAAAAATTAGTTATCATCACTAAATCAAATTTAAAATTACCGGTGCGTGTGGACTCCCCGTATATCGAGGATTTTTTAGGAGCAACAGTAGCCGTACTGGGTTGATTTATCCCATATCCCACACATTGCAGCGACATGCTGGGGCAATTATCTGCCGAGCTCATTTTGGGTGGCGTACAGACAAGGATCGCCAGTTCACCTATTCGATCAGGCTAGACTAATCACAATTTCCAAAATTTTAGTTAATTCTGTATAATGCAAAATATGAATATCATTGATACTTTACTTTTATTTGATTTTAGATCCCACGTCATGATTGAGATGTGGCCGAGGAGAGGATTGATCGAGATTGGTCAATCAGTCTGACGAGGTCCGATATGATCCTTCGGATGGTATGTATCTCATTGTATTTTATGTTATTGCAGTAGATTAGTCGATACTATTCGATATGATTGTATTTAATTTGTTGATTTGCTTGTCTTGTGATTAGGTTATGAGTCTGCGAATCTAGGCTACCACGGGGAGCCCTCCGGCTGAGGACCAGGAGAGAAGACACCCCTTTCCCAGCCTGACTCGACACGATCGAAGTCGACATTAGGTATGTACCTCTTCCTATTTAAATAACCCTCCCCCCTGAAACTATTACTGATGGATTCTAACTATATTTTATAATTATAGTCTCCTGCGATGGCCGATGTACCCATGCCCAGGGTCGAGATTTTATTGTGTCAGCTTGAGGACCGATTACTACAGAGGCATGAGCTGGTCCTCCAGCAGCTCGGGGCTACGTAGGTTGAGATTCTCGTGCGGCTCATGCATATCGAGAGTCTACTCGACGTGCTGGAGAGGGATGACAGTCGTGGAGATGCTCTGTCACTACATGATTCCCCTTCCCGAGAGCCAACTACTCCCATGCCCGAGCGGGTTACTGACTCCATTGATGTCTTAGACAGACCGATGGCCACCCCTCGCTCGGCATCTCCCATAGTCCGCGATGACACCATACAGGTAAATTTAACTTCTTAAATCAGTATTCATTTCGGTTACTGTTTTTTAATCTAATTTTTAATTTTAAAACGGTTCCTTTCTTTTTTAAATAATAGGTCGATGCACCTGTTAGTTAGGGAAAGGATCCAGACACCCCTCCGGCTCCAGAGTTTCTAGCCACAAAGGTTCCCATAGTCCCAACAGAGACAATCCAGGTAAATTTTGGATCGTAAATTTGGGAATTTTAGTTTATGTTGCTCGTTAGTTTTATTATTAAAGAATTTTATAGTAATTATTGACCGATTTATTCTTTTAAAGTACTACTCATTATTTTTAATAATTGTTTTGTATATTTTATTAGGGGCTTGATCGAACACGTCGGCCGAAGGCCGTAGCCGCAGTTGTACAATCACCTTACACCGACCCAGTCCATCACATTAAGTCATCCTGGCCACAGAAGTGGCCGAGGACAAGAGGCAAGAGGTTGAGGACGAGAGGCGGGAGCACGATTCGAGTGTTGGAGGTACAAAGGGAGATTCCTGCCCCCGTGGTAGATCCCTACACCCTTGACCAGACACAGATGGGTGCCTTCTGTAGCATCGGAGCTTCAGAGAGGTAATTCACTTTCTTTTTTTGATTAACTTGCAGTTATCCCGTTTCATAGTCTAACTAAATTTTTATCATAGTCGCATGACTGGGTGGTATGACTCATTTGTCGGGGATGACCTGAAGAACATCAGATCTATATCATTTCACATCGAGGATGATCAGGTTGACAATTTCATGATGGGGTTGCGTAGAGTGACGAGGGATGTCCCATCACTTTATCCTTGCGAAGCCTGCTTCACATCCGCTCAGACATACTTCTACGTGCGTAGTTAAATTTTTGCATTCACATCTATTTCATTTTTGCTAGTTACAACATCATGTTTTAATTAATTCAAATTACAGAGCATTCTCCAAGGTGCGTGGGAGTAGACCAAGGCATCTGAAGTGGAGCCAGGGACGTACGAGTTCGATGCCTTTATCACTGATTGGGTCGGTAGAGACTCGGACCTGGGAGAGGTAGCATGGTGGGAGGTAAAGGAGGTATTTCACTTCATTTTCTGCAAAACTTTTGGTTTAAATTATGATGTATTTAATAGTAATTGATTTAATATATAAATATATATATATATATATATTTGTGTATATAGGTATTGATGCCATGTTGCCTACATTCGCACTGGGTGTTACTTCGAATCTCACTGGAGAGGTCTCGGATCATATTGTAGGATCCGAAACCATTGGCCGTGGCGAAGGGCTTTCGATTGGATTTGATGGCGCCGGTCTATTCGATGTTGCCACGATTACTGCTGCAGGCCGATTTTTATGAGAGGACGGGATGACCCCCACCATAGAGGTTCACTAGTGGTTTTGTTGAACCCCCCAACGCATCATAGCACTCCATCCCTGTTCAACCAGACAGTGTTAGCTGCGGAGCTTACATCTATTATTATATGAAACAGTTGATGATGGGGCATGTTAAGCATATGCCCTGCTTGTCTTCTACAAAGCCTATAGTGCAGAGCATTCGGGATGAGATGCAAGAATCATGCTATTGGGGAGCAATTTGTTGATGGCTTCCTAGTTTTTTTTTATTATTATTGTAAATTATTTCCCATAACAGTCGTAGTTTTTTTTTTTTTTTGTAATTAATACATTAATGATAAATGTGTATATGTTATAACTATAATATGTTTATAACCATACCCTTTTTTCATTTTGATCCCTAAAGTACTTAGGGACCAAATTAGAAACTGAAACTATACCCTTATTGCATTTTGATCCCTAAAGTATTTTTTTTGCCAAATTAGGATTCAAACTATACCCTTTTTACATTTTGGTCCCTAAAGTTTTTTTTTTTTTGCCAAAATGGCCAAAAGGGTATAGTTTGAGTCCTGATTTTGTCAATAATTCTATGTTTATAATAACTATATATATATATATCAATCCATATACAAGGTAGAGACAATAGTAGCCTTGATTCAATGACAAAAATGCAATTTAAATTACATGACAAATTCACGTTTCTGATACTTAAAAGGGTATAGTTGAGAACCGAGACTCAACTTTTCATCTTCTTCTCGATTTTATATTCAACTGTACGCTACTTCTCGAAAGTCAAATCACCATAATAATTCAACGGATAACTCAAGTCACTTTCATTTTCTTTCTACACCAAACCGAGAAGAGGCCCTCACTTTCATTTTCTTTCTTCCTTCTACTCTCATTTTCTTTTCCCTTCTTCCACTCTTCTTCAGTCCCTCACCGGCGACAGTCCTTCTTCACTCCCTCACCAACGCGGCTCTTCCTTCACTTCCCGGTGCATGGATTAACCTTGAAACTGGCTTGTTGTCTCGAAATTGTCTTATGATCTCAAAATTGAATTGTTGTCTCGAAACGGCTTGTCTAGAAATTGTCTTATTATCTCGAAATTGGCATATTGTCTCGAATGGCTTGCATTTGTTTTGAATATTGTCTCTAAATGGCTTGTCTCAACTGTCTTGAAATGTTTTTTTTTTGTCTCGAATTTATATGTTTCTTGAAATACATGTGCTAGTATCTCGAAATGCATGTGCTTGTGTCTCGAAATCACCGATCTAAGTATCAAAATGGGTTTGCACATTTCTTTTCCTAATGTGCTTGTTATAATTTATTTTCCCAATTTCATGATTGCAAAAGAAGAATAAGAGATATGGTCGAGAATGGATTTGAAAGAGATTGGGCCAATCTTCCCACTAAATTGTTGGAGTTGATTGTTTCGAAGCTCCGGATTGTTGATGCAGAAAACTTCCAATTAGCATGTATTTCATGGAACAAAGCAACAAAGGCCTATAAAGCAGAATATTTTGCTTATCGTTGTAGCGAAGGACCACTTTTGTAGGATGGTTTTGTATCTAGGTGGGCTGATGCAGTATACCTTCGAGATTAAGATATAGAGTAGAGATGTAAGATGTTATTATTAGTTTTCTTCAAAATTTGAAAAGCAGTTGTTGGAATCATAATTGTTATTCTGTTGGATTTTGGTCCCTAATGTATTTTGCCTTTTGGTCCCTAAAGTATTCTTTTTGCCAAATTAGGACTGAAACTATTCAGTTTTTGCATTTTGGTCCATAAAGTATTTTTTTTGCCAAATTAGTACTCAAACTATATCCTTTTTGCATTTTGGTTCCTAAAATATTTTTTTGGCCAAAAGGGTATAGTTTGATTCTTAATTTGGCCAATAATTCTACGATTATAATAAGTAAATACATATATCAATCCGTATATAAGGTAAAGACGATT
The DNA here is from genome assembly GCA_028571225.1 of Parsonsia alboflavescens. Taxonomy (NCBI): domain Eukaryota; kingdom Viridiplantae; phylum Streptophyta; class Magnoliopsida; order Gentianales; family Apocynaceae; genus Parsonsia; species Parsonsia alboflavescens. Next base: position 15,175,457 of record JAOXNR010000028.1, read on the forward strand.
TTGACTTTGATTCAATGACAAAAATGCAATTTAAATTAAGTGACAAATTCACATTTCTTAAAATAATAACATTTACATGTCATGAACCATAACAACATTGATATTGTTAGGATAAAAATCCACACCCTCCACAGAGAAATTGACATGAACGTTAACAAAATTTGTCCCGAAAGATTGTTGTGTGGAATTCGGATCATATATGGGCACCTAATGATTTAAGTCAGTCACTGTTGGATCATTTTCTTCAGGATGTTGATCATTTTCTTCGGGATGTTGGCCTTCCGTGTTGTGAGCATTTGGACAGGTGGTACAATTATATCATTTTCTCTTGCATAGGGAGCACGTTTTCTTTTGATGATATTGTTCATTTTGAGAGATAAAGCGAGCCTCTTGTGATCTTCCAATAGACCTTCTGCTAGTAGGAGGATTGATGACCACATCATCCATATCTGTAATTGAATTCAAAGACGAACACAAGGGCACAGCCTGTATCGAAGATGCATATGCTATCCTCAACTTTTCCGTATCAAATGAATGACCACGACATAGAATATAATAATGAGCCTCAGTTTCCCTATAAACAAGGATTAAGGTAAATGAGTTATTGAAATATCTAATTACATGCTTATAGAATAAAAAAGCAATCGAAGAATTGGATCTCTAATGGACCACACTTGGACTCGAATCTCGAATGGAAAACACTTGAGTCTTGAATGGATGACATGGTTCTCGAATGGAAGAATTGTGTTTAGAATGGACCACAATTGGTCTTGAATCTCGAATGGCCAACTCTAGGGTCTCGAATCTCGATTCTCGTTTCTATAATTGACTTTGTTCTCTCGAATGGACAACTTATGTCTCGAATGGACCTTCTAAATTTAGTAGATAAGTCAAGAAATAGACCAAAAATTTATCTGGCAACAACAATGGCATGTTTGCAAGGTATCTCTTCCACTTCCCATCTCCGATATCCATAGGTCTTCTGGAGAATATTCACCAGAACATTTGGTTCCTTTGGTGGATTTCCTATGACATATTCCTCTCTATCGCGAATGGATGTAGTCCATAGCCTTTCAAGGTCGACTTTCACAACTTCTTCCTCAATTCTTTCCTCCGCTCACTTGGTGATAATATTTGGTATTGTAGCTGCTACTTCCCTATGTTTGTTGAACCAAGCTTGACACAAACTCCCAAAACACTTATGTGTAGATGTAATGGGCAATTTCCGAGCTTTCTTGATCCCGTGGTTGAAGGACTCCACGATATTGCTGTCATTTGATTGTAGCGATTGTGTTGGACAATATGCCCATGACTAACCCGGGCATTCTATCTCGACATCCAACCAACGATGAACTCCAGAGTGCATCTCTTTAATGTCTCCAAAATAGAGGTTACATGTCAGCTTGTCATAGACATATGCCGCATTTTTAAAACGGAGTGCAACCTGAGGATTTTTGTACTTTGTGTTTAAGTTTTCCTTTAGATGTTGATAGCAGAAGGCATGTGGAACCTCGGTATATACTGTCCTCACTGCACGCAATATGCCTGTGTCGATCAGATGCAATAACCAAATTATCCTGCAGTCCATATGCAATCCTGAATCTTCTCAAGAACCACTCCCATAAATCGTTGCCCTCTTCCTAGCCAAAACCAAAAGTAATAGGAAAAGTTTGCCCATTTCCATCTGCACAAACAGTTGCATAAATTTTTCCCTCACATACACTTTTCAAGTGTGTTGCATCTATGACAATTACGGGCCTCATGTACTTGAAAGCCTCAATCGAAGGACCAACTGCACAGAATAAGCTCAAAAACTACTCATCTCGCATACGTATAGTGGTCACCGTCCCTGAAATTACACGCTTTAACATGTGGAGGTATGAAGGTAACTGTTTGTATGAGTTTTCTGGAGTTGCATAGGCTATATCTTTAGCATGCTGTAAAGATTGCCAGGCGTTGGTGTATCCAAGCTTTACATCATAATTCTCCTGCATGTTTTGAATCACATTTTTAGGGATGTGATTTGCATCGGCGAGTTTACTAGCATACATACGACCAATCATTGTTGAACTTACACTCCTGTTTTGGCTTTGATGTACAGTTTGGATACATGTGTGAGTCGAGGCAAACTTGTGAATAACCCAAATCTGATATTCAGCATTACAATTTGAACTTATCAAGAAAGTATAATCATTTTGGTTCTTACATCGTGCTTCAAATCTTCCCCTATCCGAACGTACCACGTGATATGAAAATCAGTTATTAAGTGAATATTTACCGATTACTGCTACCAATTCATCTTTATTATTAAAGACTGCATCCTTTCCAATAAAATCCATTGGTGGAACAGTACCGTCTTCCAAAAAATGGACCTCTTTGTAGTCATTCCAGACCATGTTTGCAAAGTAAGTAGAAGGGTTAGGTATAAATTCCTCAAATGGAATTACCTGCCTCATCCCATCGTGGAAGTTGCCATCGTTGTCACCATTGTCATCATCATCATTTATCAACATCATTATCAGCCTCAACGCTGTGAATATATTCTTCATCAAATTCATAATTATCATATGTGCAAATATATCCGGATGTCCTCACTTCATCATTTGCATCAATAAATCCTGCCCTTTCATGATCATTTGGACTAAATGGACAATTATCGCCAATATCACAACTAATGCCACCTTCGTAAATTCTCTAAATTTTGTTCACGACGATAACCTTAGGATTCCTTTCCCCCTTCAAATAGATGATGCTAGACATGTCTTCAATCTCTATTAATTTCATACTTCAATCACAAAATTTAGAAGTAATTGATATTTGTATGTCAATTTGGTTTAAGTCAATCTTCATTAAGTTTGCCATGGTTCTCCTCAAATCTTCATAGTTTATATTGAAGGGTATGACTAGTGCACGCACCCTTTCAACTAGAGAACCCTTATATAATCCATTTCTACACCGTATCTCAAAATCAACTATGTGTGTCCTGAAATCCTCTATTTGTGTTTCGAAACTCAATATTTGTCTCGAAAACCCCTATCTCGAAGTTCAGATGTATGTCTCGAAATCCCTATGTGTGTCTCAAAATCCTCTGTCTCGAAATCCCTATATGTGTCTCGAAATCCTATCTTGAAATAACTGTGTGTCTCAAATCCCCTATGTGTATCTTCAAAGACCCCTCTCTTGTCCCGAAAGCCTCCTCTCTTGTCTAGAATTAAACTGTTTCTTGTCTCGAAATCACTTAAATAGGTCTCGAAATATACCTATCTCTTGTCTTGAAAGCCTTCTCTCAGATCTCGAAATCTCCTTACTTCGATAGAAATCTCTGCAATCCTACCTTCCTCCCTTCCTCCTCCAGATAAACAACACAAAACGAACAAACCCAAACTTCCAAACACCAAAGACAAAAAATAACAAAACAACAAATTGAATAATGTACCTTCAAACACCCCCTACCTTTGTCTTCTTAATTTCGAAAAACAAAAATCAACAACCGAATGCAATAAAAAGCTGATTTTTTTTCTTTCTCTCCTATAAGGAAATGGTTCTTTGAGCAATTTTTTTAGTTATGGTTCAAAACTTCTGATCAAATGAATGATATTAGTTGTAATTTCTTCAATTCATTTTACAGGTAGTTGGATTTGATTGGGTGTATTGAATGCTGAGGGGTAAGATAGTAAATGCATGTTAAAGGAGAATAAATATTATGTTATGTGTTTTTTTAAATTAAAAGTCAATATGAATATAGAATGAAAAAATTAGTTTTGGATATAATAATTGTGAAATACTGTAAAAATTTGAATAAATAATTACTGTTTAAATTTGGATAAAAATTAAAAAAGCCTCTCGTTAAAGGCGAGGGTTCAATAAGACATTAAACCATTTTTTTCCCCTCCCTATACCTGTGTTACGGCGGGTACCCTTCACGCATAAAACATACACACAGTAAATTCTGCGCGACTCTGAAATCGTCGTCCAAAAGAGGAATTAGCAATGGAACACCAGAGATTTCTCGAGAGGGAAAGGCGTCAAATCGAACAGATATTACAGCTCGAATCAGAGGAATTGCAGGTTGAAGAAGTTGACGACGACGAATTGTCAGACGGAGGAGACGACAACAAGTATTCGCCTTCTTCTTCTTTTTTTTTTTTAAATTTAAATTTTCTCTTTTCTTCTAGTAGTATATATTTTGTTAATTCAACATTTCTCTCCTTTTTTGCCCCCATTTTCGCTTGCAGATTGTCTAAATTGAAGTAGGTTGAGTTACTGGTTGTCAGATTGGTTATTGTTCTTATTTTGTTTGCTTCTTTGTACTTTTTATGCAGTCTATAGGACTACTGTATTAGTTCAGCCTTTTATTTTATTTTATGTTTTTCTCGTTTTGGATTACATCATTTTACGATGTTAGTGTATCGTGTTATCGGTTGGCAAATTGATTAAATTTAGTATCTGAAGTTGAAATTTGAGGGATTAATAGCCTATTGCTGATTAGAGTTTTTGGTTGAGTACTAGAGATCTACTTCTGTATTCTGTTTACATTGTTAGCAGATTAGAATTAAAGTATTTCATGTGATTGCGTTTGTGTCTGACATAGTGTCATGATTCATGAACCATCAAATAGGCAAGGAGGCATTTTTTGTTTGTTTATAATGATTTTTCTTCCTTTCAAGTTGGTATACTGTTTTGGAAGTTCATTATGATGTGTAAAGTCAGAACTTGGTTAGAACTTGTTAAAAGTATAGCAGGCTTTCCTTAAAGTTTAATGCTTTCAGAGTACTCTTTGTTTTCATGTCCAATGAAACATTCCAGATATCTGGTCCTCCTTTCCATTAGTAATCTGTCACCTAACCAGAGTTTCTCTGTGGTGAATGAATTAATGAATCCTGATGAAATAGATGATCTAGACAACCAATTTTTCTCTTCAAAGAAGATCTATCTTCTCGCATTGTTCTCTGAGAAGAACCAATAAAACTTCCTTTCTATGTAGATTGTTAATGGTGTAAACTCAGAATCTTTAACCTTTCATTTTACTGCACTTAATCCATATTGGAAAAGTTTCCTGCATGATGCTACATGGTTCAGGGATAGGCAAGGGAGAAATAACCATTGCACTAGAAAATCCCCATAGATATGAAAACAATTATTTGTGTGGACTGTTGGCTGCATTTTCATGAGATACTGTTTCAGATGTCCATATTGGATTTGGGTTAATAGAAGAAATGGTAGCGTTGTATGTTGTGTAATGCCATGATAGCCAAGTGGCAGCTAAGTGTTGAAATCTGGTGACGTAAGTGGTTAGATCACTGGACGTTGCTGTTGTGCTGTATCCTTGTAGAAGAAAAGAGAAAGTGAAAGGTGTTAAAGTTAACCTAGTTTTGATTTCTTATGTCTAAAGCTTATTGGAAAGTAAACATACCGAATGTTCTGGGTCACATTTGCTGAACTGAAAATGGAGGTCTATAAATATGAACAGGAGAAATAACTACTGTTTGTCCATAAGGGATGTTTAATTATTGTCTTCCAATTCCCCATACTGATCCTTCTGTGCATATTATATTATGGTTCAGTCATCATAATGCTGGAGGAGCTTCTTCTTCTGATGACTTTACCTATGACACCTCCTTGGCCACGTTACATTCTTATCTTGGTGGTAAGTAAATGGTTTTTTATTGGTTATTATTTCTTGTGATTTTAAATATGCTTCTAGTTATAGACGGTTAATGACATGCCTCATGTTTCAGATGTTGATGACACTCATAACAGGCTTTCATTTTTGGATGGTGGTGCCATATTTAACCTACCTATGTTCTATCTCGAAGGTATGTATTCAAATTTGTTCCATTAGGTGAAATGTTAAGTGGCTTAAAGTTCACCAAAAAGGATTATTACTTGGACGTGAAAATAAGTTTCAAATTACTCGTATGCCACTAGTTGTCCTCTTTTGAATTTTTTATTGTTCTTGCACTGTCTGTAAGACGCTTTGTCTTTCTTTGAAAGAAAATTCATATTTTGGTTCTTTGCATGTCCCATGGACAAATTCGGATTTACCTGCGGCTTGTGTCAAACTATTGGCAATTCAACAACTATCTTTTGGATCACATTCCATTCTGAAGGCATCTTTTTGGTCACTCTGTGAACTTTTTCTCCAGAATGTTGTTTGTAATGGTCAATAATTACATGCTTCTTTTTTTGGCTTACATGCAAAGATCTCTATTTGTCATAAATATGGACATGCCATATGAAGACTGGTTAACTAACCAGCTATAGGATGTCTTGTTCATTGGATAATCTTGTTAACACTTTATTTAGATTTTCTCCTTATTAATCTCTATTTTTCAGGGGTTGTTTTGTTTCCTGAAGCCAAACTCCCTCTAAGAGTAATTCATCCTCATTTCGTTGCTGCTGTTGAAAGAGCAATGGCACAAGTTGAAGTTCCTTGTACCATTGGTGTGGTAGGTGGAACAATTGTGATGGCTTTGGCTTCTCATCCTATGCCTTATATGAGTTTTTCTAGCTCTTCACCGTCGAAGTTGGCTTGATCTTTGGTATTTCTGTCAGGTTCGTGTTTACAGGGATCCTGATAATGGGAGGGTAAGGTTTGCAAACATTGGATGTACTGCTGAGGTAGAGTTGCTGAACTTAAGTTTCTAAATCTAATTTTATAATCTTACACAATTAGGTCCATTCCTCCTATTCACAAAAAGTTTGAACCTTGTGCACCAAAATTCTTCGTCAAGATTCCATTTGCAACCTGACCATTTAATCATCTTTTGGGCAAATTATGTTGAATTGTTTTTACATGTTTTCCTCTGTTTTCTTTCATTAACACTTGACCACTTTGTTTCCTGATTTCTGCTCAGTCTCTTATCTGCAAAACTGATATTCCGTGAAGTTGTGTCCACAAATTCTATGTGGAGTTTATCATATTTGTGCCATATATATCGAGAGAGTTGTTCTTGTAACTTGCTGTTAAGGCAGTAACTTATCTAAATTACATGCTTCTATGATATGTTTTGGGTCCAAAAATTTAGATTTTGTTGAATATATTATTAGATTTATATTTTACATTGTACGTTGTACCATTCAGGATTAAACATCCGGGACATTGCCATGTCTAAGTTTCAATTTACTTAATTCACCAGCGAAGCATACGGGTTTTAGCGTTTATAGGCTGGTATTTTCAAGTGATCTGTTCTCACAGACCTATTTCACTTTACTTTATAACTAATACAAACATCATATTCATATCTCGTGGTCTTGAGCAACATGTGATTTGTAGGGCACTCTAAGCAGAAAACTATGACATACAATTGAAGGTTAGAAAGGGTCAGAAAACTTCATTTTTTAGTTTTAAGGCTTATGCTGGGGTGCATTTGAATGTTGAACAACTTCTTTGTTGTTTTTCTTGATTCTGGTGGACCAGAAAATGTCAAACCTTGTCTTTCAAACTAATTAAAAAGATCATATGGTAGCAGCTCTACATGAGGTGTAGTTGCCGTGAACATCAAATAGAGTTGGTTCAAATCTTTAATAGCTGAGTGAGTCATAAATTCCACTTATTGTGTAGTCCTAGAATCACGGTATTTAATTTCTGTTCCTCTTTTAGCCATGCAGACTGAATACTCTGTCTTAGTTTTGGGAAAGAAAATAGATAAAATGAAGACTAATTACTGTTTGGATACTTTTTATCTGAGTTGCTTTTATGGTTGCTTATATTTTGGTGATTCTGCAGAGTGACACCTGTGATTAGTCCTTTCGAATTGTTTTGCTCTCTCTCTCTCTCTCTCTCTATAAATATAAATATATATATATATATTTATATCTATGTTTTGTTACAGATTCGACAATACCGCCGACTAGAAGATGGCTCAGTGAACATTGTTGCTCGTGGCCAGCAACGTTTTTGTCTAAGACGCCGCTGGGTTGATGTAGAAGGAGCAGTAAGTGCAGTTATCGAAGTAATAAATGTGTTTTGATCAGTGATTTATGTGTTTGAGTTCACTGACTTCATTTAACACAATCATTAAATAGACTTGTGGAGAGATTCAAATAATCCAAGAAGATTCACCACTAAGGACACCAAGGGAGGCTGTTGGAAAGCTTCCACCGCTTAAGACCTTGCAAACACAACCTTTAGGTTGTTCTTCAGTCAAAGGGTGTGTAGATGGAGATGAAAATGACTCTGATGCAATGTCTGAAGAAAGTTTTGAGAGTGAACTTTCTCTGCATGAAAGGAGGTTGCACCAATCTGCACTGGCTTCCTGTCATGATATAATTCATGAGTCTACTAGTAGTGATGACGAGAAATGTGAAGCACAAGTGCATCGAGGAAATTCTCGGTTGGACAATCTTTTAGGGTCATGGCATGAAGATGGTAAAAGAAGTGAAGATACCGAGAGTGCTATTCTTGGTAAGCAAGCTTTTAGAAGGATAAACTCAAAGAAGTTTGCCATCGGTCGGTCACATGATGTTCCCAGAGCTTTCTGGCCGTATTGGGTGTACCAGATGTATGATTCATATTGCCTAGCACAAAAGGCAGCAGGTAAGGTGTTTGCCGTTTGTTTCTTAAACCATTACCTCCTATATCCTTAACTATAGCAATATGCAAGGTGGATGATTACTCACTTTTATGTTGTATTTTAATGATTTGCTTGTTCAAACTTCTTCTTGCCATCCTTGTGAGTAGTGGATTAGAACTCTGACAGCTTGTTCTTTTCTCAAATGTAATGTATTGCAGAAACTAAACACTTGAATTGGATATTTAGTTTGAAACAAGTAAATTATTTTCTCCTGCTTATCCAAAGGACAAAACAATTGACTTCTTGACTTGCAATTGCAGACAGGTGGAAACAAATAGTTAGAGTGCCTAGCATGGATGGGTTTGTGAGGAAACCGGACCTTCTCTCGTTTCATATTGCCAGCAAAATACCAGTATCTGAATCTACAAGGCAGGAGCTTCTCGATATTGATGGAATTTCCTATAGACTGCGGCGTGAAATTGAATTGCTTGAGAATTTTGATCTTATTCGATGTAAAACTTGCGAGGTAATGTGGGATGTCCAAGATCAGAAGGAGATAGACAAATAAATGTGTTATCTATGTAGGGAATTTGTGTTTTTCAGGTTCCAACTTGATGTAGTTGCCCTTACATTTTATAGGCCTTGATTGCACGACGAACCGATATGTTGGTGATGTCAAATGAGGGACCTCTTGGTGCTTATGTTAACTCACATGGTTATGTGCATGAAGTTATGACCCTCCACAAAGCAAATGGATTAGTAGTTATTGGGCGTCCAGTTAAAGAGTACAGTTGGTTTCCCGGGTAAGTCTTCTACTTCCATCATCTCTATTGGACTTAAGAAGCATCTGACCCTTTAGGAGTATTCTAGTTTTCTTCTAATTATGTTGTTATTCATGATGGTGCGCAGACTATTACTTGTCTGACTAAGAAACTTGGGTATACTTTTTATTTTTGATGAAGTTATTATATAATCTTTTATGGAAATGTTATAAATTGCACAGTTGATTGATTGACCATGTGAATAAACATATGATGCGCTGTATAGTGTTTCCCAATGTCTTAATGAGTACTGTTTACTATTTCTTGTCATGGAGCATGGGTTGGATTCATATCAATTTTTATGGGAGCTGAATCTTCAATTAATTTGTTTCTTTATTTATGAAAGGAAAAACCTGTAACAGCTTCTCAATCAAACATATGCCCCTTGGTTTTCTGGTAGGGAACATATTTTGGTTTTGAAAAGAAAATAGAGAAAAATGGAATGGACTGGATCTTTTGTATATGGTTTGAACAATCTTCGTATCTCGTAGCTTGGCTTACCCACACCTTGTTTTATTATTAAAAAAAACTCTCTTCCATCTACCTAGAGGTTGATAAAATACCTACCCATAGTGCAATCCTTCATAGTTTTTTTTTTCAAAAAATTTTTTTGTGTTCCTTTTTATAAGTAATAAAGTATGTGATTGAAAGTGGTTAGCTTCTACTTAGCATGGTCATACAATATTAGAGTTTTCTGTCAACTTTGTTGCACGTTGGTTTTCTCTTTTCAATTGTGAATATAATGAGACCTGTGATTCAGCTCCAGACACTCTTAAACATACCTCAGAAGAATTTGGATTTTCTGGAGATGTTTGTGACTAAAATACTATGTTATGTTGTCAGCATAGCTTTTCTTTTAGGTAGTGAGGTGTATTGCCTTTTCATATGCTAGCAGTTGGCGGGGAGATTTAGGTTTGGGTATATTTTTATTTTTCTTTCCTCATGCCACGGGGAATTTGGTGCCACATGGATGGAAGAAGAGTTTGGAGAATCGTAGTAGCAATTTGCTGGTGTGTATTTTATGGATGCAAGTTTATTCTGATGAGATGACTTCTTGCAGGTATGCATGGTCAATTGCTGAATGTTCCACCTGTGAATCTCAAATGGGTTGGCTTTTCACGGCTACAAAGAAGAAACTGACGCCTAAGTCATTTTGGGGTATTAGGAGTTCCCAAGTTTCTGATGACACAGGCTGAAGTCTGTACTCATGATGTCAACCCCTTGAATTATGCACGTTCGATCTGTGTACATATACTTCTGAATTTGTATCGAGTATGATTTTTTTATTCTTCCAATCTGGTCTTGTTTCTTCGCGCGAGGAGTTGGTGGGGATTAATGTTTTCTTTTTGCTGACCATTTTATATTTGCTTTGAGGTGTCATTCCTCTTAGAGAGAGCCTTCCCTTTCTAGTGCAGTACTTTTATTCTCTTTGTTTGCTAAACCCAACCATAGCAGCTTATAATGGATAGTTGTAAGGATCTTGAATAGATTCCATTCTCTCTTAGCGAGGATTGAGGTGAAATGGTGCGACGCCTCTAGATAGATTCATTCAGGCATGAAGATAGAGGAGAAATTCGCAATCGGATCAGTGCAAGTTGCTACGTCTTTCTTCGACAGTCGGTTTTTATATCCTCCTTTGCGTGAACGTGAATGTATGTCTTCGTTGTAGGATATTTTCTATTTTTGTCTTGCTCTCTTAAGGTTATAATTTTTTTTTCCCCTGAGAATTTATGCTCCCGTCTAGGGATCTTTTTATTTTTATTTTAAAATATGAAAAATTGAATGTTTTCATTTTTATTTCGTAACACTTTGAATTGAATATGTGTGCTAGTAAATCGAAAGTTTTATATTAAAAATTAAGAAAATTATTCTTTTTTTTTTTAAAAAAAAATTTTAATACGAAATAAGATAATTTAATTTCAATTTGATAGACTCTTTTTAATGAAAGATTTATTATTTAAATTAGCAAATTTATTGAAGATTTATTAAATTATAAATGTTATTGTTGATTCTCCCTTAAAAGAAAATTTTCTAAAAAGTATGTAATAAATTTTTTAGAAATATTTAATTGACAAGTGATATTCGTAGACCAAAGTGAAGGACAAAGAAAAAAGGTGAAAATGTTATTTCTTTGTTTTGGAATTGAATTTCTATTTCCTAAATTCTGTGAATAATGAATGGCAACTCTGCTTAAGGGAGTGTTCATTTTTCTTTTCCTTTTCTTTCTCCTCTTTTCCACGATTGTTTTCATCCTTTTCTTTCATGACCTGGTTTTCTTTTTAGGATAGTGGTTTCCTCTGGTCCGCATGAGACAGAAGTGGTGGGGATCCCAGCTCCCATAACTCTTTTTGAGTTGAGTTGCTCTTCCCCTCTCTCCCCTTCTTTCTTGGTCTTGTGATGTTCGGTTGAGCTTCCTCTCATCAAATGTGATAATCGAATTAGTTTGAAGAAGATAAGAAAATATCTAGGAGTGGCGGAATAATGATGATGATTTATAACAAGAATATTAACAAGCAAAATATATATATGGAGAAACGGAATCCGTGTTCTCCATTCCTGGAAAGAGATTGAATTATGAATAGAAGTTGCCAAATTCAGATTTCCTTTGGCATTTCCACTCCTTTCTTCCTCATCCCACAGCAAGAAACATTGGCTTGAGTTGCTAGCTCTATTGAAGATGGTTCCCCAGATGTTATCTTCCTTGACTATCTCCACCTCCCCACCACCCTCTCCTCCATCTTTGGCCCCGCAAAGAACTCACCACATTCCCTCCCACGTCTACAAGCACCCAGCAGCAATCCTTCTTGAGTTATGCACATGTATGAAAGAGCTACAACAATTTCTTCCTCTTGTTATAAAGAATGGCCTTTACGATGAGCATCTCTTCCAGACTAAGCTCATCAGCTTGTTCTGCAAATATGGTAGCCTGAATGACGCTATGAAGGTCTTTGAGCCTGTTAAGCTCAAAGTTGATCCTGTCTACCATACCTTGCTCAAGGGCCATGCCCATTACTCTTCTTTGTCCACTGCCTTTGAGTTCTTTACTCGTATGAAGAATGATGAAGTTATGCCTCTGATATATAACTTTACTTACTTGCTTAAAGCTTCTGCAGATAAATTTAATGTTGATGCTGGAAAGGTGATTCACGGGCAGCTGGTTGTTAATGGGTTTTCGGATAATTTATTTGCTATGACGAGTTTAGAAAATCTGTATGCTAAGTGTGGCATCGTTGAGGAGGCATATAAGATGTTTGAGAGAATGCCGCAGAGGGATTTAGTGTGCTGGAACACGGTTATTTCTGGGTTTGCACAAAACGGTAAGGCAAAGAAGGCGATGGAATTGATTTTACAAATGCAAGAGCAAGGGTACAGGCCAGATGAGGTTACTTTGATCTCGATTTTGCCTGCCTGTGCTGATGTTGATTCTTTGAAGATCGGAAAGTCCATTCATGGATATGTTATTAGAGGTGGGTTTGAGTCATTTGTAAATGTTGAGACTGCTTTGATTAACATGTATTGTAAATGTGGGCTAATGGGAAATGCCCGTTTGATTTTTGATAGGATGAAGAGCAGGACTGTTGTCTCATGGAATACGATTATTGATGGTTATGCACAAAGTGGAGATTCTCAGGAGGCCTTGCTACTCTTTGATAGATTGCTGGAAGAGAAATTGAGACCTAGCAATGTGACTTTTATGGGCGCTGTACATGCATGTGCTGATTTGGGTGATCTTCAGCGTGGACAGCATATTCATAAATTAATTGACCAACTTGGGCATGGTTCTGATGTTTCAGTTATCAACTCTTTGATCTCCATGTATTGTAAGTGCAAAAGGACTGATATTGCATCTGAATTGTTTGGAAACTTCTCAGGAAAAACCCTTGTCTCTTGGAACGCTATGATATTAGGTCATGCTCAAAATGGAAATGTGACTAAAGCTTTGAGTCTATTCTGTGATATGCAAATGCAGAATATAAAACCTGATTCATTCACATTGGTGAGTGTAATTTCTGCAATTGCCGAACTCTCAATTTTACACAAGGCTAAGTGGATGCATGGACTTGCAGTAAGATCTTGTTTGGACAGGAATGTTTTTGTAACGACTGCTCTCCTGGACATGTACGCTAAATGTGGTTCTGTTCACACTGCAAGAAAGCTTTTCGACATGATGGGCGAGAGACATGTTACTACTTGGAATGCTATGATAGATGGTTATGGCACACATGGGTTTGGAATAGAAGCTGTAGAATTGTTTGGGGAAATGCTAATGGGGTCAGTAAAACCCAATGAAGTAACATTTTTATGTATCATCTCAGCTTGCAGCCACTCAGGCTTTATAGAAAAAGGGCGCCATTATTTCACCATTATGAGAGATCAATATGGGTTGGAACCATCAATGGATCACTATGGAGCTATTGTAGACCTACTTGGTCGAGCTGGAAGGCTTGATGAGGCTTGGGATTTCATTCAAAGCATGCCAGTTAAGCCAGGAATCAATGTGTACGGAGCCATGTTGGGTGCTTGCAAGATCCATAAAAACGTTGACTGGGGGGAAAGGGCAGCAAAGGAACTGTTTGAGTTAGGTCCTGATGATGGTGGATATCATGTATTATTGGCTAATATATATGCCACAGCTTCAATGTGGGACAAAGTGGCTGAAGTTAGAAATATGATGGAGAAGTCTGGCATTCAGAAAACACCTGGTTGCAGTTTAGTGGATTTAAAAAATGAGGTTCACAGGTTCTATTCAGGGAGCACAAGGCATCCACAATCCAGAAAGATTTATTCATACCTAGAGACTTTGATTGATAAGATTAAAGCTGTTGGCTATTCTCCAGATACTAATTCCATTCATGACGTGGAAGATGATGTCCAGGAGCAGTTGTTGAACACGCATAGTGAGAAGCTAGCTATCGCATTTGGACTATTAAACACCAGTCCTGGTACCCCTATTCATATTCGAAAGAATCTTCGAGTTTGTGGGGACTGCCACAGTGCAACAAAGTATATCTCTCTTGTGACTAAGCGGGAAATTATTGTACGTGATATGCAAAGGTTTCACCATTTCAAGAATGGTACCTGTTCTTGTGGAGATTACTGGTGATCAATGATCTGAGAGTCTCAAGACTTCTTCCTTTTTGCAGACTTTAAACATAAGAGAAGTTGCTTGTAAAAAGTACTGGCTTCTCTATATATATATTGAAAAGAAATCTATGAACAGATGACGAAGAACATGTTAAAAGCTTCTTAAGATTAGCTTTCTTAAATTCTCTATAAATTGAAGTCCTAGGTCTACACAAAATTATGGAGGTCTATTAGCTTGCTGTGCTAATACAGCAAGATGTCCTTGCTAAACAGCCCTTACAAGTGAAGGAAGGCTGATTTCTCTTGGATGTAGGTCTTTGATAAATTTCCCTTGGTACCAAGATCGTGATTCCAGGTCTGAAATGTTCTTCTATAGTTGTGCATGTTTAAGAGTAAGTTCATGCAGATTGGATTGTTATGGCATGTATGATCAGTGCTGTATTTGTCATTTGAACTGCAGGCTTATTCTCGAAAGGGATAAAATAAAGAGTCTTGAATTGCCAAGTTACTCTTGGCACATCTGATGAATACTAGTTTTTTATTCATTAATACAATATATAAATACTGTATTCTTTGTTTGTACCGGATGTGAATTCTTGAGTCATGATTGGAATTTCAACATCCATCTATCCAAACCCAAAACTATTCATAATCCGAAATTTTGCCCAAGACTTCAACAAGAGATTCAAGCTAGTGACTACTGATCTTCATGGTCCAACTTCAATACCAACCTTGCTACTTTCATCCTCAAACTTCCATGCTTCTATTTGAAATATTGATCTTTGTATGCATGAATCTTGTAAATCTTCATTCTATTCATTGAATCTCCATCTTCTTTAGAATTGAACTTGAAATGAGCTTCTATGAGTTCTCCCATCTCTTGATAGCTCCTTGATACTCATCAGTACTTATCCAGTTTATGGTTACAGGGAAAGAAGGATTTTGGTCCACAGACAGGATCATTGATTCAATCCCAGATGCTCATGCATTAATCTAGTTAAATTACTGCAGTCTTATTTTTCTTGTCTTAATCTGACCTTTTGGTTTAAAGAGTAGTCTATTCATCACAAACCATGCACTAGGCCTCAATTGTGCATCTTTTAGGTAATGGTGTTTTACTATTCCCTACATTTTCTCCTGAATTCTTTACACTTCTTAGTAATGATCTTGTTCCGTCATTTTACCTTTAGACGGAGTATTCATTGTTCATATAGTATTCCTTTGTCTGGGGATTAAATTTCCCATTTTAACTAAAGTTACTCATTTATTCTTCTCATTAGTAATATTTTTGAGTAAGTAGATGTAAAAAGTTTAAATAATGTTGTCAGTGAGACTGTATATTGAAAATTTATTTATTTTTAGAAACTAGACATTCAATTTTGAATAAGGACGGCTAAAAGTAGAAATAGGCACATATTTTATTGAGTCACTTTTGCATAGTTAAATAAAGAAACATTGACACAGAACATCCATGAGATGCTAAATCAATGAAGCAAAATTAATTAGATTTTCTAACAAACTCATAATGTGTATTCTAAATCGGCCTCTGAATACATTTACATACTCCCCGAGCATTTTATTCATGAAGGAAAAGCGTACTTTAAATATTCCTCTCGGGTTGATGAAGGTTATTACTACTGTCTGTATCTCTCTCATAATGGGATGTCCTCAGTGGGAAACACAGATGACTCCCATTCTTGAATCTGAACATAGAATACAAAGCCTCAAAAAAGATATCTTACTCTAACCATTCAAAACTAATGGAACAAGAAGCAAATGGAATGACAGTTGATGAAGTTTCCTTCCTAAGAGCAAACTGCATCACGGTATATATAATTTTCTCAAATCAGCGGTACTGGCGATACACTGGACTATACATGCAGCTCTCTGCATATGCCACGAGATCATTCGGACGAGGGAGATGGGTGGCAAGGCCTGAAAGATTTTGTGGACAAAAGTACGTTTAGTAAATGTAAATATGATCTAAGTGGGCTTGTAAATGCCCCAAAGAACTTACCAAGTTCATATGCCTTTTCTGCTACTTTAGCTGCAATATTTGCTGATATTTTTCTGATGTTAGAGAATGGTGGATAGATAAGCCCTTTAGCGTAATTTTCCTCTGTCACTTGAGCTGCCAAAGCTTCGGCTGTTGCAATGGCACAAAAAGGTATGCAGCAGTTAGCATACAGTCTCATATAGGAACAGCTTAATCTATTCTTGAGTTTTGGTTTAATAGATCATATGGGATGAAAATGAAATTCAGAGGTATCATTTTTTTCAAAATTTTCTTTGAGAATTCAAGTTGAAAATTGAACTGATCTAAATCCTTCTGTGTACTTACAGGCTGCCAAAAGCAAATCATCGTGTACTCTTATCGTACCAGACATGATTATGCCCAAACCGAAACCAGGGAATATGTAGGCATTATTTGCCTGCAAAAGCATAAGTAAATTTTGTAAGTCTAATGAATTTTCTGTATGCAAATATAGTTGTTTTAGGATAGACAAACACCTGCCCAGGCACAAAAACTTTCCCATTGTATTCAACAGGGTCAAATGGACTCCCACTGGCAAATATTGCTCGACCCTGAAAATTTTCAACATTTCATGAGGACTTATACAAAACAATTCTTTACTTAAAACTTTTTTCCCCCCTATTCTTTGGCTTGGTTGAGAGGAGACGGCGGGGGTGTTATGAAGCATAAGCTATTTACCTCAGTCCATTTATATGCTTCTTCAGCTGTACACTCAGATTGTGAGGTTGGATTTGACAGAGCGAGAATGAGAGGTTTCTGCACACCATAAATTTATGTCAATTTCGAATCCCAGATAGATGAAAGTGTTATTAAAGGGGCAATTTGTATGTCTGAACAAGGGACAGAAGAAGGACCTCGTTGATGGATGCCATGGCCTCAACAACCTCCTTTGTAAATGTTCTTCCAACTCCTGAGGTTCCGATTAAAACTGTCGGCTTTATTGCCTGGGAAATGTAAACAGCAAATGGTAAGCAGTGTGTTCTATAGAATCTGCCAATCTGGAAACCAACATGAGTTCAGTCAAACATCGAATTTCATACCTTTACAGCATCTAAGAGCTCCTTAACTGGCTCATGTTCATGAGCCCATGGCTTCTTGAAATGCTGAAGGGATTCCATACGAGAGCTGACAATCAGTCCCTATTTTGCAATTCAAGAAATTGTTAGTCATGGATGCAAATTGTGCAACTAACTTAATTTGTTCACAGGAACTAATTCATGAGCCTTGAAGTGTTTTAATAAGCCTGATACCTTAGAATCAACAAGCCAAATCTTCTTCCGGACCTCTTTCAGCGGAGCACCAGTCTGCCAAGGCAAGAGTCAATGAGTCATTGACTGGAATCTTCAATGAATGAAATAGAAAAGAGTGGATTTCAGAATTAGTTAATACCTGTTTTGATACTTCAAGTGCTATAAGCTCTGCAATACCAGTTCCAGCCTTCAAAACACAACCAAATCAGAAACAATAAGAAAAGCCATCCTATGACCAAAAACTGAGATAATATATACTCTGAGAAATTACAAAGAGTAAAAGGCAATCTGCATTTGGAAATATTTACAAAAATATGCCTTATCTTAACTAAATCAGAGAACGAGAGGTGTTATTAATTGCTTTCTGAACAGATTTTGGTAAACGTTTCATAGCTTCTTCCTTAAAGTGCTTGAGTCTTGAATAAAATAACTTTCAAAGATTGTCAGGTATATTAAACATGTAACGGGTATGTTTAACAGGTAATAGAAACAGCTATGCTGATTAATATGCAAGTGGCATTCCTTAAAAGAGTCATTTCTTTAAAACATGAACAGGAGATGGATGCGATGGAAATACAATTCTCCTTGCTGCCAAAAAAAAGTAAGATGATGACATTTACACCTGTTATGTCAATCTAGTATAACCAAAATAGAAAGGTCAGCAATCATACCTCTCCAGCACCCAAAAATAAGAAAGTGTGATCAGCTAAAGTTCCCCCCAGCTCTCTTAGGGCTGAAAGAAGTCCTGCTAAAACCACCGAAGCAGTGCCCTGCATCAAAGAAACAGATGAGAAAGAATCCTCCAAATGAATTCTGAATATTTACAATAAAGTAACTATTTCCTTTACTTTACCTGAATATCATCATTAAACACAAGATGAGTTGTTCTATATCTTGTCAGCAGCTCAAATGCATTGTGGTTTGCAAAATCTTCAAACTGAAAATATATGGGAAAACTTTTGTAAGAGATGGAGAAGTGCATAGATTTCTTACGCAGAAGAGAAGAAAGCAACGCACTGATAGACAGAACTTTACATGAGATTTGCATTAGGACCAAAGGAATGTTTAGTATAAGATACCTGCACAAGAACTTTCTCCCCGTAGGTTTGCTTAACTGCAGACATGAACTCATCCAGAAGCTCAGCATATTCCTGTACAACCAACAGGTATTAAACTTCTCTATGATTAATTCCAACCCAAAGAAGTAGAGGACAAAGAAAATCAGCATACCTGTCCAGTTGCTCTCCTTTGCCTGAGTCCAATATAGAACTCATCTTCCAACAATTTCTTGTTGTTTGTGCCAACATCAATTGTTATAGGCAAGCACTGCAAAATATAGCAAGTTAAATCTTTTCAACCACAAAGTTCTCAAGAATATGAACAATGAATCACTGGGGTTATGAACAATTGTCAATTTTGTTTCAGAAACAAATATATGTTAATATATATTGGAAAAAGTTTACTTGATAAATCACTGAATTGTGACCAATCAAGCACACGAAGATAGACATTTATACACAACAGAAGAAGAATCTTCACGTAAGTAAATTCTGAGGTTGTAGAAGTGCTTACTACTGAAGGTCGAACTCCTCCAAGGGCTGTGTACAAAGAAAGTTTTCCAACAGGAATTCCCATACCCTACAACAGATCTTCTTTGGTCAACCAAGTAAATTCTTTGAGAAAAAGAGAAAAGAAACAGATGACATGAAGCTAGAAGGAGAAGAAATGCATCTAATGCAAATTAGTTTATAAGCTTAAACTAGATTACAATTGGTAAAGAGCTACCTGGCAACCGAGATCCCCAAGCCCTAGAATACGCTCACCATCTGTCACAACAATAACTTCAATATTCCTGGCAGGCCAATTTTTCAGCACCTCCAGAATTCTCCCCCTAATATTTATTCCCAGCTAAGTTATTCAAAATGGAAGAAGAAAATGAACAGCATAAAACCTTTTTCCTCAGCCCACAAAAGCCAAAAAGCTTAGGAAATTAGTATAAAGGTTTAACAAAAAGGGAGGAAAGAGGTAGTACCTCTCCTTCAAGCTAATGTAGAGACCCTGTGGACGTCTGAAAATACTGCCATACTTCTGACAAGCCTCACCAACAGTTGGTGTGTATACAACAGGGAGAAGTTCTTCAACATTATCAATGAGAAGTTTATAAAATAACCTCTCGTTTCTCTCCTGTAGATTTGGAACATATAAATTCAAGATAAAAGAAATTTTAACTGAATGCAGGATTTGATAACATGTAAGCTATACCATCTCAAAATGAGAAATGAACTTAAATTTATTAGACCTCGTTATATCACTCAAATTGTTATTAAGAGTAGTATCAGTTGTCACAAATGCAATCTATTATAGTTACTAGGAAGGGGCAAATACCTGGAGGTCCATCATCGCCATGTACCTCTGCAAAGGAACTTGATATTGACGAAGAAGGTGCATCAATCTCTTCTCCTGATCCGAGTAATCAAGAAAATGTCACAAATGAAAATCCATCATGTGCAAAAACGTGACAGGAGAAATTAGACTCAGGGACAAGGTCTCAGAGATAAACCTGAAGTTCCTGAGATGAAACAACTGGAGGTAGAAGACCGCGCAAGTAATGAGCATCTCTCTCATGCTCAGTGAAGGCAGTACCTTTGTTGAATCGTGGGTCACGCAACAAACTAAAGCCACTGCAGCATCACAAAGAGGTCATAATCAACTCATGAACAAAGAAGTGGTATAAATTTTTCTTTTTGACAGGAAAATGCAAGAAACCAAACTAATTATACATGGTAAAAGCATTAGAACAGCAATTCAACCAACAAATATGTCAAAGCACCCGATTACACCCAAAAGACTCTGGTTTTCATAACTATGGTAGCCATTAAGTCAAAATGCAAACACTAAAAAAATGATCTTTCTAAAGATAACTGAACAATAATTAACATGAAGATATTCTTTGCCAATAGGCAAAATTAATAACTAAATTAACATGTATTGTGCATAAGTAGATAACCAAGAAAATAGCAAAATAGGACACAAAAGTTCAACATTTACTGAGACGATCCAATTGAACAATGTAGAATGAAAACAATTACTGGACATAGTAATTATGCAAAAACCACGAATTAGAGAAATTAAGTCTTTTTGATGATCACCTGGCGACAGAAAAACTCCAAGGAGTCATAAGCTGATCCTCCGTGGCCCTGTCCTCACCATAGATATCTTTAACACCACCACCAACAGCTCTTGAATTATTCATATCAAGAACACAATCACCATTTCTTATATCCTTCAATGTACTCTCCATAGCTACACTGATCTTTCTCTCTCCTCTTCCCAAGTAACCCACAACTATCCTCTGCAAAGGACAAAAATCTCAACCACCCTACAACAAAAACCCAAAAAATCCAAATGCAACCCAAAATTTCACTGTTTCTTGCTCTCTTGTTTTACGTTAAATGGAGCAATGCAAACTGAATGAAACCACCTAGCCTTATATAACCAGTAGAAACCAATAAAATAATAACAACATTTTCTAATTCTTTGACAAAAATTGAACTTTTCTACGTCAAGAATGTGAACCTTTGTTATGTGGGCTGGTTTGAAAATGGACCATTAGCTAATCTTCTACATGTTTTAAAGTAAAGGGAGCATCAGCAGAAGTAGCCCATACTATTCTTATTCTTATTAGTAATTATTATTATTATGAACATAGGATAGAAGAAACACAAAAGCTTTTGCTGTACCAGAAAATGGGATCTGTTGAATGAGAGCATAAAGGTGAAAGCAACGCGTGGACTAATCAAATTACAGATATGGTAAGGTTCTCCGCGTATGAAGATACAGAGAAAGAAAGAGAAGGAGAATTGTATTTTAATTTTGGGGACTCTGAGGTTACCAATCGCAGTGTTCTAGCATGTCTCAAGTGGGACCCTTTTTTTCTTATTTGTGCGTGCACTGTGCAGTCGGTTTTACATTTCTTTTTCCCTTTTACTCCCCGCCTCTGGCCAATTTGAAGTAATTCAATTATTGGGAAAAAAATAGTTTTAATTACCAGTTAAAATAAAACAGGAAAGCACAATATATTGCATTTTTTTAAAGAAAATGAATGAGCTAATATACTTGTATATACCCCCATGAATAAATATCAAGAGGGAGAAGTACGTGGATTGATAATATATATATATATAGAAAAATATTATAGAGTATACCGTTAAGTTTCTAAATGTTAAAATTAATAATTAACTTTTTTAAAAAATAATAATAATAAATTTGATCCAATATACTTATGATTTAATTTATCCTTTTAGGATATAATGTCTAAAAATATTTTAAAAAATAATTTATTTTATTAAAGATTTTATTTCTAAAAAATAAAATTATATATTGATAGTTAACTTTAACCGTTTAGAGACTACCCTATATATACGGTAATGCTATGGAGTACTTCTCTTCATCAAATATTTTAAAAAATCAAATCAAAATGAAATAGCTTTTTCAGGAAATAAAATTAGACTGTTAAAAAAAATATTGCCTATCAAATACAGAATATTTAATTTATCATCGGAGGAAAAAAACAGACATGTCTATATTTTTTATAGAGTGGTGAAAGTACTTTTATTCTCAAATATTTCTCACGATCTAAATGTGGAAATCATTTTAAAAAGTTCTAAATTTTATAAAAAAAAAATAAAGGAAAATTATCTTTTCCTGCAATTGTATGTTAACACACAAAATCATAAAGACAAATATTTATAAACTAGGTGATTATTCATTTGTTGATTTGCATTTTGATGAAAAATTTTATATATGATTTAGTAATAAATTGTGATATGACGTGTAATGTGATTTTTAAATTATTTTTTTAAAATATTGATAATGAATTAAGGGGATTATATTTAAAATAATTAATGTTTAGCTATTTTCCATCAAATGATGAAATTTATTAAATATTTATTTGATTAAATTTATAATTTTTATTCCTAAAGTTTTAAAAATTTAAGAAAAATCGGGAAGATAATAGAAAAATATTTTAAAAAATGAAAGTAGAGCTGGACCAGCCTTTTTTAATTATTATTTTCCAAATAAATGTGATATTATTATTATTTTCTTCGTCCCGAATTGAATGAAACCCTTCTTAACTTGTACAAATTTAAAGAAAATTAGTTAACTGATTCATTTTATACTTAACAATATAAATTTTTTAAAAACATTTGAACTAATTTAAGAAATGAAATATTTATTTTCATATAATTCAAAATGGAAATGTGAATATTCAATTTCAACCGAAGATGATTATCAGGGAAAGAACATACTAGTTTGTCAGAGGACACATGTGAATTGCAATTCTAATGTTCTAGATAAAGACGGTTATCACCACGACTTTGAATTGAACAATGAAGGAAGATATATATATATATATATATATATATATATATTATAATAAAAATTTAACATTCTTTATAGCCATATTTCTTGAATTTGGTCTTCTTACTCTGACCGGAGTTTAATTAATTAATTAATAGACCTGACTTTAGGTGGTGGAGTCCTCAGTCATGGTTGGTTCAATAAGGTGAGCCCTTGTGGCCTAAACGGCTTAAAGTCAACTATTACCCAATTCACCATTCATACACGCACCGCCTAGAAGGAGAGATGCCCTTTATAATAGTCTTCCATCCCTTAACTTGGTTAAAAAAAAAAAAAAAAACCAAAGACTCCTAATCTAGCTAAGTAAGAAATTAGAGTCAAAAAAGGCTTATACGAGTAAAAATAAAAAATGAGTAATAAATATTTATAAAACTTTGTAAAGTAAAAAATCTTTTTTAATTGGTATATCGACAATTTTGATTAATTAATCTTGTGAAACTTTTTTCATAGGATAAAATTCAACCCGACAATATCATTTACTCAAGGTCATGAATTTTCAGTTATAAAAAAAGTTATTTTATCACATGAGGATATCGTAATATGAAACAAATTTTGAAAATTTTAATAGACTAAAGTGCAATTTTTCTCCCTTCTTTGTTCAATATTCGAGGGAAGAAAATTTGAAAGATAACTTTGTTGAATTGTAAATCAAATTAATCTAACTTTCCACCTTTAAATTATTACTAATTCATCAAGTAAAAAGATAATAGGAGAAAATATGAGTTCTAAGTCTAATTTAGAACTTGAAGCAAACAACGGTCTCCCTAAACAACTATGTGAAATATGTTTGTTCAACTATTTCAATAAATTACACCACGCCAAAGTAGATTTGAAGTTGTTTATGAGGACACAATTGCTATTGACAAAAGTCAACTTTCTAAAGATTGCATTCATATTATTATAATTTCTCAAACTTTGAATTTTAATAAAAAGAAAAAGAAACCCTTTTGGCAGCCATCAAAATAGTATTAACAGGGGGACCTCAGAGCTCATATTTCTTGAATTTGGTCATTCATCTGATTATGGGCACTTGGCTTGAGGTTGTTCAGTCATGGTTCAAAAGGGGAAGCCTTGCCTCGGTCATGGTCTAATATCCCTTTCATTGCCTTCCCTCTTTAGCATTTTGGGTTCACTTATTGCCTCCTTTTTCATTCTACTACGAATTACTTCCTCTCTTTTAATTTATCTGTCAATTAAGATTTTTTTATTTAAATTAAGGTAATCTCACAACAATATCAAATAAGATCAAGTCTCGATCTTAACGGATAAATATTGAATCTTTTAAACTCTCCTACAAATGCCGATAATCAGTTTAGTATGTCTATGGCTTCAAACCAATAAAAAAAAAAGACCACAATGAAAGCTTTTGTGGGATTAAAACATCCACCATAAAATTAATTCATAATAATCCTAAAATTGTTTTATTCTATTATATTTTCTCAATTTTATGCCTACCCCATGTAATTATTGAAGAACCTTTAATATTTCAGATTAATTTCAATACATTCAGTCAAACTTTCGAAAAATTTCACCCCCTTTCTAAGCTTTCAATTGTCATAAATTGCCAACCAAGTAGACTTTTATTAAAATTCCGAGTAATTCTTTAGTAAGAAGTAGCCCCAAAAATTTAGACAGGAAGTACCATCAAAAATTCCCAGTATGGTTAAGGGAAAGTAACTTTATAAATAAGCAGAAAAATTGTACAAAAATGACGGAACAAATCCTGTCAACAAGCAAAATCAGTGAATCAAACATGCATTCAACTCAATATGTAAATTCTCAAGTGGAGATAGGAAAAAGGAGTCACAGTGTGGTCAGTCCTAATTTCTATGCCCGAATTCCCCTGTTGAGGTTCACCATGCGAGTTGATGCATCCATCTGGCCACCCCTGGCAGCTGAACCAGAGTGATAGGACCTTCCCAGTCCAGAACCACGTGACTGACCCGTTCGCTCCCTTGGATAGCCACCTGCAGATTGACCTGTAGAGAAAATTCTACCGCCTGCATTGTAACCTGTGCGCCCACTACCGCCACCTTGCCTTCCTAGTGAAGAAAAGTCCTGCCATTTCCCAGCTGCAGCAGCATAATCCTGACCATCCCTCCGCCTCAGAGGCAGGCCGCCTTCCATTACTCCACCACCAATTCGTGACTCTATTGCTCTCTCATTGCTTTCAGCAAGAACCACCAGCTTCTCTGTCAAGTGGAATGCCAGAGCCTGCAATCTAGTGTGCTCGATGTCATGGAATACCATGCACTGAGTTGGTTGATCCAAACTTGCATGGAGCTCCTCAGAGATCATCATTTTGCTCACGATGCTGTGAGTCTGTCTATCTGAAAGCTCAAACATTTTAGCAAGTTGATCCAAGCTCATAGAGTCATAAGACGATGAGTAAGTGAGGAGGTAGGTCCGAAGAGCCTCTTCCTTGATTCGGGCCATCAGCATCTCAAGGACCTTATCCTTATTGCGGAGCAGTCTCCAAATGTCAAGGGACTTGATAACATCAAATGCCTTCTGAAAGTATCCTTGCCTAAGGGCCCTTGTTGCTGCCATTACATGGTCCCTGACATTTTCAGGAGGACCGGTAAAGGTTTGCCTCTCGCAGATCTCAATTAACCGTCTGAAGGTCTTGCTTATAACCTTGCGTTTTGCATCATGGCTATTAGCTGCCATGTTAGGAACTTCAAGCAGCATGGCACAGATCAGATGGACAGCCTCAAGAAGCTCAAGATTTATGTGCATATGGTATGGCATTTGGCGTCTTCTTTCCATCCGTTCCTGAAAATTTTCCATATGAACATTAAATCTTGCAACCATAGGGGATTCAAGTAAAACTTAAGACTACAATAAAAAATGTGTAAGATGAATCTGATTTAATGATCTGTTTAACAATGAGTAAAAAGATACTTTTGCAGCCTCAGTTTGGTGGCCCAGAATAGATTGTGATAAAATTTATTCTTCAAGCACTATGGCCACTTGGAAATTAGAACATATTTTAGGATGTATAAAGGGCCAGGCACTCCTCAAGCAGAAAAAAATCAGAAACTAAAGACTACTTTTAGAGCATGAGTTTGGTGACCCAGAATAGACTGTGATAAAAAGGGTATTCTCCAAATAATATAGCCACTTGGAAATTAAAACATGTTTTAGGAAGTATAAAGTTACAGGCAGAAGCATGCCTCTCACTCCTCAAGTAGACAAAAATCAGAAAATAAGGGTGGTTGTTCACATGAAAAACACTTCAGACTTTGCAATAAAGTACAATAAGGTTGAGCATGCCACAGAAACAGCACTAAGATCTACAGTCAACCTTTGTTCTACAGCAAATGACACATAAAATTGATAACAAGAAACTAAGACATCAACAGAAACAAACATAGACCTTACACAGTAATGAAACATCCAGAACTAATAGCAATCAAAAGAACAGTTCGATAACTATTATACAGAATCAATTTAGGTGATCTAAACTTCCCGTATGAACATTTTCAGGCACCCAACAAGAAACAGGTAAACTTTATAAAAATGCAAATATTTAGAGCATGAAGGGAGCAGATCAATTCATATCACAGTGAAAATACTTTTTTTTTCCAAAAAGCTAGATATGGTTTCAAATCAAACAAACAAGGACGTCTACAATGAATAATATGGTGCATGGTCCGACGGAAAAATTAAAGTTTAAAAAAAAAACAGAACGCATACAACACCTGTTCTGGTGTCTTTTCATGGTATCTGCTTTGAGAGACACCTTGGGCAAGCAATTCCTTCACTCTGCCTGCAGAATAAAGCTCAGAAAGACAGCTATGCCCTTCGGCAATAAGGCCAACCCTAAATGCACACAAGCCAAGCTGGGCCATTGCTCTATTAAAGAGTATCTGAGTTGAGATATCCATATGCTGAATGTTATCCTGCAGGTGACTCATCAACAATAAATCACGGGATGTTGAAAATTCATCCAATATAGCTTGATGATATATGTCACAAAGCATAGCACGGGCCTTTGTTCGGTCATCTCCGAACTTGTATATCACAGAGACAAGCATGTCCATTGATGCCCTGCAACTTTCCTCAAATGTGGGTTTTCGAGGAACAAGCTCTGAGGTAGGAACAAACGAAGGTGGGATCCTCTCCTCAACAACCCTTGATTCCTCACCAGATTCTGACTCACCGTCTCCACCTCCAGTTTGTTCAGCTAACTTTCTCATTGCATCATAAACCTCCTGTGGTTTATAATATATTAGTTCAACCCGTTTAAGAGCAACCCTTGCAGCACCCCTGTTGTCCCCAACTCGTTGCAGATATTCCTGAACATTCTGAGAAAGAACAGCTAACATGGGCTCATCTTGCAGCCTCTCAACATATTCACGGGTGTGTGGATCAATAACTTGTAGGCTCTTAAAGAATTCAACATCTATCCTATCAAGGAAGGCCACTAAGTTTCCCCAAATTTGAATTGTACCTTCATGGTCAGCTCCTTTTTGTGTCTCATTTTCATCAGGCTCCACTGTGTCATCAACCACAATGTTTGGATACTGAGTCAAAATATCAAGCACAATAAGCATATTCTGAACACATTTTTTCCAGACATGTATGGGCATATGTGTATTAAGACTTGGATTGACATCAAACTGTGCTGAAATAACACTGAAAAGAATCTCAAGCTTCTGTGCAGGGGTCTTCGCAACTCGGGTCAAAAATGTGAGCTGCTCAACAAGCTCAATTCTTCCAGTTCCTTTCCTACCCCTTGCAGCAACAATCTCCTTGAACTTTTTGTTCACAGTGTCCCATGTAATTTGACCAGGATCCTTGAACTGCTTGTCCATAAGCTTGTCTTTCTTGCTAAGCATCTTTTCCCACCCAGTATTAGTCTCAGTTGCCTCATCCTCACCCTTCTCTGCATCATCATCCTCCTCCCCAGATCCTGACTCAAGCTTTGATGGGTCCACATCCTCAAAATCGGTATCCTCATCTTCATCATCGTCTGCCTCTTCAGAATCTTCTTCCTCCTCAGGATTCTCCCTATACTTGTTGATCAATTCCTCATACTGCTTGTTATTTTTCTTCAACTTCTGCTTCATTGAATTTAATGCCTTCGCATTACTACTGCTCATTTTCTTCTTTGCCTCCTTGTTAGCCAAAGCCTGATTCAAGAAGTCCTCTAACAAAACAAGAGCTTTGATATAAACATTGGGCACTTTATCAGATTCAGTAACTCGCATCACCTTCTCCAATTGCTTATTGATCTTGTCAAAGCTTTCTTGGAGGCTGACCCAGTCATTGATCTTCATTGCATTTTTCATCTGATCAATAGTAGCTGTCATCTCTTCAAAGCGCTTGTCCTTGGCAGACTTAACAATACGTTTCTGCCCATCTGAGTCATCAGACTCACTATCACTAGTTGCAATATATTTGTTCTTGGCTGCCACACTGGTCTCCTCAACGGGGACCTCCTCATCATCTTCCTGTTCGTAATCAGAATCCTCCTCGGTTTCACTATCACCCTAGAAAGGAGGAAAACATCCAACAAAAATCAATACATATGCATCCATTACGAATATACTTAAACCCAAAGGTAGCTAGGTCTCTGTCCTACTTGAATGCTAGAACTAAACTAGCATGATTTCAGATACAAATTTAAAATTTCAGCCTAAAATAACAATTTAAAAAGGCATAATTCCATCATAATATATTAGTAAGCTATATGTTTGATCCAAAAAGGCCCAAAGGCATATCCTCCAATCAACCCCAAGAATCAAAACATTAAAGCATCAATATCTAAGTTGCAAAGCCTTAGACAATTCATTAACGAAAAGCTCTTAAAATCAAACCAATCCCTAAATAAGTCTTTAAAGCTTTTCAGGTAAAATGCAAATCCAGACAGAATGCAGATACTAAAAAAATGTCAACAAGCAAAAACCTGAGTCCAAAATCGGGATGCCATCCTCACCAATGAACTGCAACCACATAAAACCATAACAGTTCATTAAAACATTGGAAATCAAAATTGGATAATGTTCTAAAAGCGCTAAAAGCAGGCAATCTGAAAAGAAAAACACAATTATCATATCTCTTTACTTTTGTTGCTCTCAACCACTAAAGCTGAACAAAACAAAATGCTGCAAGAAAAAATATGCACCTTGATAAACTAAGAAACCGAAAAATTCACACAACTAAAGCATAAAGTCTGAGCTGCTGTCTGATCCTGACAAGAGGGACTAAGGCAGTAGCAGGGAAGCACCAAGGATTTAAGGAGTGCGGCAATAAGGTTTGACAAAACATTCTTCAACAATGAAGCATGATAAGGTTTGTGACATCTTTTGAAAGTCCTTATATCGTATAGAACAGAACGAGGTTTAGAAATAACAGAAATTTTTTACAGGGAAGCACCAAGGATTTAAGGAGTGCGGCAATAAGGTTTGACAAAACATTCTTCAACAATGAAGCATGATAAGGTTTGTGACATCTTTTGAAAGTCCTTATATCGTATAGAACAGAACGAGGTTTACGAGGTTTAGAAATAACAGAAATTTTTTATAGGGCTAATATCCAGCTTGAGTAAATTGATGGGTCCAACAAATTCAACTCTTGGCCTATTCAAAAGAATTATCTCTTTTCTTTTTCATCATGAAGCCCTCTTGAAGCTTTAGATACGTCTATCCCAATTTTCTACTAGTTCTTGATTCATTAAATGGTTAAAAAAATTTGACTTTGGTTTGTTGGAAGGAATTGAAAACATGATGGCCCCCAATCCATCCCAAAATCAGTATTTTTTTAATATAATAAACTCAAAATCAAGAATTAGGAATGAGGATGACATATATAATATGGTTGTAATTAGGAGGAACCAAATGCAACCCTTTATCAATCCTCATCCCCACCCCAAGTTTCAGAATTAGCCATTAAAAGAGGAACAATGTGAAATTTTGCATATAAACTGATTCGAAGGAAAATACACCGCTGATTAGTGTTGTGCGAAAGCAATGGAGCAAAATCAAAATCAACGACCTTAAACCAATTACCTTAGTTTTTAACGCAGACAATGAAACAATCCTCTTGAATCAGAGAGGGCCTTCTGTAATTGCAATTTCCAGAAGAAGCAGCTGCTCCGAATCTTCAAATCTTCCGATTGCTTCTTTGTTTAACGTGTGGTGGCGGCAAGAGTACAAGAACGATAGTGGAGGGAAGTCTTAGGGTTTGATGGATAAAAAAAATATTATAATAATAATAATAATAAAAGGGAATATTTTAGATGGGGTTTGGTTGTGTGAAAAGCAAGTAGACTTGGATTTTGTTAAAAAAGATTGAGGGAAAATAGCAAATTTTTTTATTTATTTAATAATAGACTCTTTCGTCTTTTTTTACAAAAATAAAAAATTCAGCCATGGTCTCCGCCTATTGACTGTTCCACTGAGAGTAAAACAGGTATTTTACCTTTTTTTTTTTTTTTGTGCAAAATGATTTTTTAGTCTGTTAACAATTTTATTTAGGTTATGATGGTTAATTTCATTATTTTTAATTTTTTAAGTCTTTTAATAATTTACCAACTGTTGTTTTATCCTTTTTTACTGAAAATTAGATTTTACGGACATGAAAAGGTTTTTTTATTGTTCCATATTTCTTTAAAAAAAGATGAAAGTGACAACTCATAAATTATTAAAAAATCTAAAAAGTTATAAATAATGAAATTAAACCATTATAACTTAAATTAAATTGTTAAGGGACTAAAAAAATCATTTTCCCAAAGATTGAATGTAATATATGAAGTAGTATATTATTAATTTATTATTATATTCATCTTATTTGTGTGGAGAATTTATAAAGTTTCATTTGTATAAAAATATAGCTAGATCATTAGAAGAAGAAAAAATTATAATGCTAATTTAGGAATTCATTTGAAGGGGTATAAACATAAATTTCACAATATTTAGTTCCCTAACTTCTCACTTTTTAATGAAACCAAACAAAAAGAAATATTTATTGTTTACTTCCATCCACTCATGCCAAATGAAGTTGGAGTAAACATAATTACTTCTAACAAGAGAAGTAAATTGAGTTCTTCTCCCCTTACATGAAAAGGGATGAAGGATCTACTATAATATGATGGGAAAATTATGGAATTTGGGGTCGGAAAATTATGGGGTGTATCATTGTCTCACAATACGATTTCAAACCAAATTGCCACATCACATTGTGACTTGGACCAAATCGCCTACCCACATGGCATTTTAGTTCAAATAGCAGCCTCAGGTGGCAATTTAGTTTTTGACCCCTCACGGACAGCGAGACAACAATCGAGTGATGAGATTTTCAATGTCTTGTGCCACCAAGACTACATATCCAATGGTGTGGTTTGTCTATGTTTTTGCCATAGAAGGGGTGCTTCATGGAATCGAGAAAACAATGGGGTGAGGGATTTGAAGTTGGAAAATTATGGGTGTGTCGCTATCTCGCACTGCGATTTTAAACCAACTTGCCAACATCACATTGCGACTTGGGCAAATCACATGTCCAAATGATGTTTTTGACCAAATCGTCACATCATATTGCGAGTTGTCTGTTGACTAAGAAAGAAACTTGATTATCCCCCAATCAAGCACCGATTCGGTGTTGAATGTACCCAAAACGCCATCTCAGATAGCGAAAGGCTTTGCCTCCATCTGAAAAGGAGGCCTTGGGAACCAACATTTGACTGCTAATCCTCAATGATTCCTTTTCAGATGGAGGCAGAGCCTTTCACTACCCGAGGTGGCTCATTCCTATACATTTTTTTATTCCCTGTGAAAGCAACGTCCAATTCATGCAGAAGGATTTATTCCCTCCACCTATCCATCTTCCTCACCAGTCTCCCCTCAAATCTTTAAAACCAGATCCCCTTTCTTTATTTGCCCACCTTTTTTTTCTGAAACTGTTCTTTCTTTTTTGCGTTTTCTTAAGTTTTTTACCCTCCTTATATTCTTCCCCTTTCCCTTGTTGCTGCTCTTCCAAGGTCAAGTGAGGTAATTTTTCATGGGTTTTTTTTTTTTTTTTGTTCTTTTTTTGTTTGCACTTCATTGTTTTCCCTATTTCATGTGGCACCCCTCCTATGACAAATACTCTAGCTAGTCCAACCAAGACCCACAAACAAGAGAAGCAAACTATATATAAGGTAACTTTGGCCTACCATGTCCGCTAAAGAACTAATATCATTCAAATAAGTTTTTCAATACATAGAAGCTTAATTGATGAATTCACTAAAAGCACATAACCATAATAATACTCTTAAAATTTGTTTTTTTTTGTTTTTCCCAATTATCTTAAGGGGAAAAAACCTTGCAAAAACCCCAAGTTAGAAATTACTCACACAAAAATTTTGAACAAATTGGATATATTCATATAGCAAAAACTTGACAATAGAATAACTCCAACTTGATAAGTTTACTCATCATATCATAAGAACAAAATCTCAAATATTTTCACTTATGTCAAAAATCAAAGATAAAATACACTAAAGACGAAGTGCTAAAATAAACAAACTTGCCAACATACCTAACATAAAAATTTATTCAATCGCACTTGTGCACTTCCATTTCATCTATTAGGAAACCTATTGTTGCATTTATCAAATTCAACCTTTAGTAACAAATGCCCATGATGATCCCTATAGTGATGTCTCATACCATCTTTTGTTTTCCTGCTCCTACATACAACATAGACATATTTGATTTCTTTCTCTGCTTGTATAGCGTCTTTACCAACTTTTTTATTTGTTTTGTTAATCTCATTTATTTACTCTTTACTTTAACGCTCATTATCCATTCCATACACCATGAAAGAGAAATCGCACAACAATAGATGAAAAATGGATAGGGTCGATGGATATCAAAAGGGGGAGGAGGGGAATGAGTGAGCACCCACAATGTGTGTGTGAAAGATAGGAACTTTGGGTTTATTTAAAAATTAGTTCAAAAAAGCTATTTTCATTCATACCCACCCATACCATATATATAAAAATATATATATGTATATTTATATATATTGAATTTTTGTCGAATGAGTGGTGCCTCATCAAATTAGGAAAACACCGAGGTGTGGGATTTGGAGTCAAAAATTACCAGATGTGTCGGTTCCTCACAATGCAACTTTAAACCAAATCGCCATAGCACATTGCAACTTGGGCAAATCGCATGTCCAAATGGCATTGACCAAATAGCCACATCAAACTACAAGTTGTTTGCTGACTTGGAATGAAACTTCCTTATAACACAATCAAACAGCGATTTGGTGCTGACTCTACCCAAAGAGCCACCTCAGATAGCAAGAGGCTCTACCTCCTTTTCGGACGGAGGCAAAGCCTCTCACTACCCGGGGTGATGATTTCCCTTTAATTTTTCTCTCCCCCATGAAGGCAACTTCCAAGTCATGTAGAGGGAATTTATTCCCTCCACCTATACATCTTCCTTAGCAGTTTCACCTATCTTGTTTAAATCCCCTGATCCCCTTTCTTTAATTCTTTCCCCCATCCTTTTTCTTCTAAAACTGTTCGCTCTCTCTCTCTACATTTTCAACTCTAGCTAGTCCAACCAAAACCCATAAACAACAGAAGCAAACTACATATCAGGTAGCTTAGGCCTACCATGTCTCCTAAAGGAATAACGTCATTCAAATAAGTTTTTCAATACACAGAAGCTTAATTTATGAATTCACTAAAAGCACAAGACCATAATAATACATTAAAATTTATTTTATATTGTTTTTCCCAATTATCTTAAGGGAAAAATACCCTGCAAAACCCCAAGATAGAAATTACTCATACAAGAACTTCGAACAACATTTATATATTCATATAGCAACAACTTGACAATAGAATAACTCCAACTCGACAAGTTTATTCATCATATTACAAGAACAAAATCTCAAATATTTTCACCTATGTCAAAATGCAAAGATAAAATACACAAAAGACAAAGTGCTAAACTAAACAAACTTGCCAACGTACCCAACATAAAAATTTCTTCAATCGCACTTGTGTGCTTCCATTTTGTCCTGATTAAGAAACCTATTATTACATTTACCACATTCAACTAGTAGTAAAAAAATGCCCATGATGATCCCGGTAGTGATGTCCTATACCATCCATACAACACACACAAATTCGATTTCATTATCATCTTGTTTAGCAGCTTTACCAGCTTTTTTATTTACTTTGTTAATCTCATTTATTTACCCTATACTCATTATCCATTCCATACGCCACGGAAGAGAAATCACAAAAAAGTGGATGAGAAAACGACAAGATTGACAGTTCTCAGAGCAGGGGAGAGAGAGTCAGTGAGTGCTCATAGTATGTGTGTGAAAGATCAGAACATTCGATTTATTGAAAACTTAGTTCAAAGACAAGATTTTTATTCATACTCTCTTTATATATATATTGAGTTTTAGCCATAGAAAGAGTGCCTCATGGAATTGGGAAAACAATAGGGTGTGGGAATTGGGGTTGAAAAATTATAGGATGTATCGCTATCCCACAATGCGATTTTAAACCAAATCGCGACATCACAAAATGACTTTGGCAAACTGCATGTCAAGGTGGCATTTTGTACCAAATCATCACAGCATATTGTGAATTGTCTGCTAACAAGGAAGGAAACTTCCTTATGCCCAATCAAGCTACATTTTCAATGTTGACTGTACCCAACGCGCCACCTCTCGCTACCTGAGATGCCACTTTTCCTTAAACATTTCACTCCCCCATGAAGGAAACTTCCAATCCATGCAGCGGGAATTTATTCCTTCCACCTGTCCATCTTCCTCACCAGCCTCCCATCCTTTCTTTAAAACCCTTGATCCCTTTTCGTTCTTTTCCCCACCTTTTTTATTTTCTAAAATTGTTCACACTCTTTCTCTGTGAGTTTTCTTAAGTTTTTTCCCCTTCTTCTATTCTTCATCTTTCCTTTGCTATTGCTCTTTCTCGATCAAGTAAGGTAATGTTTCTTTTTCTTCTTTTTTTTGTTCTTTTTTTCATCTGCATCCCATTGTTTTCCCGATTTCATGAGATGACTCCGATGGCAAAAACCCTGCAAAACCCCAAGTTAGAAATTACTCATATAAAAATTTTGAACAAAATGTATAATTCATATGGCAAAAACTTGACAATAGAATGTAACTATAACTTGATAAGTTTACTCATCATATCACACGAACAAAATCTCAAATATTTTCACTATTGTCAAAAATCAAAGAAAAAATATACAAAAGACAAAGTGTTAAACTTACTACTGGAGAGACATATTTTTGAACAATTTAAGTTGGGCGCCG
Source organism: Parsonsia alboflavescens (assembly GCA_028571225.1). Classification (NCBI taxonomy): domain Eukaryota; kingdom Viridiplantae; phylum Streptophyta; class Magnoliopsida; order Gentianales; family Apocynaceae; genus Parsonsia; species Parsonsia alboflavescens. The sequence continues at coordinate 15,210,876 of JAOXNR010000028.1, forward strand.
CAAAGTCTGGCGTCGCAACGAAATTTAGCAACGGTTTATTACTGCCACTATGTCATCCCAAGCATCGCCCCAATGAAGAGAAGATTTGGTACCGCCACTATAATTTCCAGATCTATATTTAGCAGTGGTGTTGTTAATCATTAATTTTTTATAAAAAATTAAAAAACAACGGAGGTTCACAAGAGCCGTAAAACTTATGGTTTAGGAAAGGCAATTATATTTAGGGTTTCAGTTTTTTCCCAGTCAATTTTTTTGTTTGAACCGCCACTATATTATCCGTCTTTAAAAAAAAAAAAAAAATTGGGGGCATTTTTTTAGTATCCCCCCCCCCCCCAATTTTATAACAATACATATATACAATCCATCCATCCAATACAAATCCATCAAATATCACCTAATAAGAAAACATGTGTGTATATATATATATGTGTGTGTGTGTGTATTTATGCGTTACAACAAAATTGATAACCAACAACAATTAACATAATAGATCCTATAAGAAATAAGGCCTATATAAGTAGCCAAAATACTTCAACAAAAATATAAAATCAATCACTTAATAGTCCATAATCTTAATACAGTATTTTACACTTAAACTCCATTAGATATAATATCTCGAAGGCAGGTTTGGTGAAAGGAAGTCATCAAGGTGCATGTTATCTAACTTGATATGATTAGAGGCCTGAGACCGTTGCAAAACATAATTATCAAGCCAAAAAATCTAATCTTGAATGGGATAAAAATATCAAAGTATGAATTAGCACTAAGATGAACCCGTCTAAGCACAGCAATTTGATCTAATGGCAAGTCTATATTCATTCGTGCCACAACCGTCCCCACGACTTGTCTAAAAGTTTCATTTGCCTTTTCTGATGCCTCAAGTCTTCTCCTCAAAGTCTACACTTCAACAATAGATGAAGGAGTCTGACAGGAACCAAAATGATGTGCCAATCACAAATGTCTAAGTGGCACCTAAGCTCATCATCCTCATCCTTCAAGGATGCTCCTTGCCCATCACCTTTGCCAAGGAGTCAGTCTGTAAAACAGGGATCGATCCAGGATTCCTGTACTCTATCTCCTCGACACTCTGGTAGATGTGAAAAATTAAAATAAATAAGTTACAACAAAGTACAAATTTCCATTCAGCAATGGCATAAAAAGTATATTATTGCAAATATTGTAACATTCCTAGCCTCCTCAGATATACAAGTCCCTTATACTCTCATGTGGGACTCAATAAACATCCATCCTCGACTAGACTCAACACCTTTCTTTTGAAACTTCAAACAAGCAAATACAATGGACTCAATAATCTTAACCAATACTTTCTAGTAACACTGATTTACCATTAAATTAATGGTTACCTCTTCAGCCATCCTCCTAGCTCTCATAGAGTTCATGGTATAATCGATAGTCTACTTCTTTCGATTTTCAATATTTATTCTTGCCATTTCCTGTAATATAAACAAAGGTATCTTAATATCTTATATTTATAATATATATAATAAAAACAACATTATATATCATCAGCATAACAAAAGTTAAAATTTTCTTACAGCGTCTTGTCATCCAGCCTGTAATCCCCTTGATCCCTATTAATTCCCTTGGGTGGTCTATTTACATTTTCTTCCATGGTTTAGGTGATGTCATAATGCTTCTGAAATAATCTAGATCTTTAGTCAAAGGCAATTGCATCATCTATTTCAAAGTAGAACTTTTCCAATAAAACAAAAGGTATCATTTGTTACATAAAGTAACCATACATTAATTAATAAATAAGTTTTTCAACAATAAGCCCTCAAAGTAACCTTTTTCAAAGAAACATCAAGTATACATAACAACATTAACAAGTCACCATATCATTTTTAGAGACTAACTCACCCAATGACAATTTCAAATTAAATCTTGTCTAATATGTGAAAAAAATCAAATGAAAGAATTAAGCAACATTCAAATTACTTGATATTTTACCTACTTTAAAGAATAAAAGTAGTTTTGAATTGATTTGATACATTGATGGGTCCATCAAATGCCTCTCTCTTGACTACCGTCAGAACTTGGAACCAATCTCTGTAGCATATGGAAACCAACTTCATATCTCTCGCAAATGTACCCAAGGCTCCTTAGAGCACGCCATTTACATCATTGCCCTTGGGATCCATTCCTTGAATCTAACAACAACCCTCTTCCGGGCAAGCAATCTCCATGCACCGCCAGCCTTAAGCTCTACACGCTGTCTACCACCATCAACATCTAACAAATGACAAGGAAACAAGAATTTAGGGAATTTGAATCTACCGATGTGAGATAGAGTGTCCAAATTCAATCGTCTAGTGTGGAAGTGGATAGAAATAAAGACACGTAAATTCATTATATATATAAATGAATGAAAATAAAGTTTATGAATATTTTGAATGAATAGTAAATAGTATGTGTACTTTTCATTATTTTTTCTATTTTCTACGTCACTCATAAAGATATGTTCTTGTCTTTCAATTACTTTTTATTGATAAATTTTATTTATAAAATAAATCTTAAAAAAATAAGTATAAGGGTAAACGTGTATTATTTTTATTCAATATATTTTATGTATTGTTTTTGAAAGGCTATGCGTGTACACTACACCATCACTCACTCCCCGATGGGCTAAAAAAAACACAATCCTGAACCCTCATGTATGTTGATTGGTCAAACATATCTATGACGGCAAGTATATTTGCTCGATTCCGTAACCCGTTTTTTTTTAAGGGCATATGGTATATACGACATAGTTTACACTTATTAATATTATTATTTTTGCAACCTGCAATATATGATATTCTCTTCTTCGCTGAATATAAATTATTTTTATTAACTTTTTTTTATCATCAATTATAAATCATTATTGTTAGTTAATTAGGCATTCGAAGAAGTTCTTTTTTATATTATCCCTCTAATGATATATAATAAAATGGTATTCAAATTTCTGAAAGGATGACTAGACTGTATTTTAGGAAGTTGGGAAATAAAAATTATTTTAATTTTTATAAAATGACAATGGATAACTTATATATAGTGGCATTATTCTCACTTATGTTTAAAAGAGAACTTGAATTTGACCTCTTCTCCCAACTTTCTTCCATAGCTTTCTACAATAAATACTTCCAAAGAACTCATTTCTAAGATATGTCATTTTAACTCCAGAATTTCTCTCTCTCTCCATTTCGCTAACTTCTCTATCGAGGAGAATTCTTTCTTCTCTGTGTGACTTGCTGTGCAGGTTGAATCTTGAACTGTCATCATTTTTTTTTTTTTTTTCTACGGCTGTGATCATGCGAACACTTTGTCTTCGGCAACAAATGGGGCAGGGGAAATGGCAAGCGGATGGAATGGTGTATCTTGGAATATATATATATAGTAATGTTATGGAGTGCTACGAAGTATACCTTATGGATGGAAGAATGCTTCAATTAAGTCTCAAACAGTCAAAGTTAAAGGCCAATGACTAAGAAAAGATAAATTTTTCTATAAAAGATTATTTTGACAAATATTTTAATTTTTTATAACTAAATCCTAAAATGATAAATTAAAACACTAGGGGTACTAGATTAATTTTTAATTTTTTGAAAAGATAGATGACTATTAAAAATTTAACTAACACACTCCATAAAGTGTACTCTGTAACACTCTATAGCATTTTCACATAAATATATATATTATTTATAAAGAAAAGGTAATTTTGTTTAAATATAATAAATTAGATTATTTTTTTTAACTCACATTTTACTTTTTTTGTTTTGACTGAGTTGCTGGAGGACTTGGATGCTGAAGATGACGAGGCTGTGCTGGTGACTTTGGTGCCAAAATCTTTGAA
>JAOXNR010000028.1:15214828-15240152 GCA_028571225.1 Parsonsia alboflavescens
CCCCCCCCCCCCCCCCCCCCCCCCCCCCCCCCCCCCCCCCCCCAGGCAGTCCTTTCGTTTTTCCTCTCCCTTTTAGAGTCTTTGTAAAAGTAATTTTGGAGCAAAACTTATTAAGGGTTTGGGAATTGTTCGTAAATTTAGTTCGTTGGGAGAAAGCGAATAATCAAGTTAACTAATCAAAATTTATTTAGCTTTTTGCGTTAATATATATATATATATATATATATATATATAAATTGAAATAAAAACTCTTTCCTAATAATAAATTGAAATAAAAATAATATTTATTAAGTTTACCAAATATAAAAAGGTATCCATATCATCTTATATAAATTTGACAAGGGTAAAATCAAAATGATTTAATATTTCTTTAATCCCAAAATATAAGTCATTTAATAATGTTTCATTTATTTTACAATATAAATCTGCTTACAATTTCTCAATGCATAACTATAATATTTTTTTCATCCTTATCCTCTATTGATATACTGATTCATTTATCATAAAGAAGCGAAAGTGTTGTTATTATAAAGAGAGAAAAAGATATATTTTTAATGTAATAAAACTACATTCTTAATTCTTGTAAAATGACACCACTAATACTTAATATCATGAGCCGGAGATCAAGCGGGCTACACCATGAATGGATGACAATGGGTGTATTTTGTACAAATTTTAACTTTTTGAATTGGCCTCTGGTTAAAGTCTTGTAAAGACATCAATATCCTCATTATTACACCGAAACTACAGAATTATCTACTTTTTTTTTTTTTTCCCTTTCATATTTAGAAGTTTCCTAAGCCGATTAAACCCTAATCTGCAAAGACATGTAACTAATAGTTTCCGCATCATAGACTCAGGATTTGCGTCGTGCTCCAAATACATTTTACATTTTTAAAACTGATGAGCTGCTGTCCAAATGCAACCAATAACGCTGATATATTGTAATCCCTATTCAAAATTGAATGTTCACATATCTAGAAATGAACATCCAATTTCTTAATTAATTAAAATTTTTTTAAATAATTAATATTATTAAATTAAAAAATAAAATATTTAATTCCAACAGAGAAAAAATTTAAAAGCCAACTTCTTACCTCCTTTGCTCTCTATTTCCACAAAATGATATCCAAACAAGAAAAAATTTGTATTACTTTTATGCAAACTTTGGCTCTAAACTACTCGACCATATCAACTATTGATAAATGACAGACACCTGTAACCAATAAGTTTTAAACTCAAGACACAATGTGAAATGAGAGTAAGTTGAGAACCACAAAATGAACTTTATGGGGTTCCAATGTATACACTCCCGTCATATGCTGTATCAATAGGTTTCAGTTCAGACAAACGTGATCGATTATTTCAGTGAGTCTAACAAAAAACTACTACAGTAGGGTTTCTATGAGTCTAATTTCCAATCAAAGAGTAAATCAAGGCAAAATAGAATCCACAGAAGTTGACAAGAGCTCAAATAAGTTTGCTTAACCGTGTATCAGACAAAATACAAAGAATCAGAAACCCATCACAAAACAAACAACAAAAGGAAGCAAGGGTTATGAGAATGAAGTTAAGACCTTTTCAGCTAAAGGACTATAGTGTGCCTTAAAAGCTCCCACTGAGCAAAGATCACCGAGACAGTAATTCAGTTGAATATAGATATAAGCCTCATAAAATATGAAGGAAATGGTATATTCAAATCTCACTTAATTCATTTCCATCCTTCCACCGAAACAAACCAAATAACCCAATCATATCTGGCAACCATCTCCAACATATTTAGATCTCTCATGTCCCATGCACCCTCCAATTCAGACCGGCCATGAACAGAAAGTTTAACAAACAGCAAGTCAAAAATAGCATACATGACACAGCCACTTTAAGTTTAATGCAATCCAATTGGACCATCTCAAATTCAAAATTCAATGTACTCTGCTCATTAATCTAGGAAATAACCTAGATAATTCCATGATGGAACAACAGGTATCCTACTAAACCTCCAACTCCATTTTGATTACCCCAATTGAACTCCCACATAACATTTTCTCCTCTTTTGTTGAGGACATTCATACCAAAAGTCGATTCAATTCAACAAATGTAATTGGTCACCATCTGCACATACAGATGCCCCACGATAGGTTCCTTCATGCTTTAATTTTCATCAACTTGTCAACTTCACTTCTTGTTTATTATCTGTGCCAAACAGGAATGTGCTTGCTCCAAGCAGCATTCTTCTCTACTCTGAACTTCAAAACAGAAATAAATTACATTTCACAACTGCAAGTGCTACTCTGTAGGAACTGAAAACCATTCAACACTTACCAGCCTCAATCCCCAAACTCACTGAAGTCAAGATATGTTTGCCAGAAGAACAAAACTGTGAGGAATAAGAGGTTAAAACAATATATGGGAGACAGGCTATCTGTTTTCGTATAAAAAAAACCAGTAGCTGTATTTCAGGAATATAGTACATCATATTCTGCAACCCAATATGAGAATTAATGACACAAATACATGCAATTAACATTGAACAATTCTTATCTTCCGTAATCAATTTGCCATGTGTAAATGCATCAAATGCCCCAGTTATGGACACATGATACAAAAGGCACGCAAAAGTCCAAGATGGGGTTATAATAGAGAAAACAAACAGTAGAATGTGAACCAAATTTACCACCATATCCTCATTGATGTCATACTCACATAACATAATTTAGATCAAGACCTAGAGGTACAAGTCCAAACTAGACAGAAACCTAAAATTGAGGAGGGCATACAAGTTTGGACCTAGTTGCAAATGCATGTTCAGTAAAGCCATCGGTAGCTAAAATGCAGCCCAGGCACTTTTTACTGCTTACTATTATTGGTTAAAGATATACAAAAGCTTCACCAAAGAGCTAATTCATCCTCATATTGATGACAACGAACTTCTTAAGGCATTTGATATAACATGCAATGCATTGGGATTACAACATCACAATTTGATGGCCAGATTTTAGCATACATGAGCTCTGTCAGGGTATGATGAGTCAGGTTGACTTTACGAAACAAGGCAATCATTTTGAGAGAGCAAGCACTATCATTTGCTCATACAATGGAGCAGTCAAAACCACCCATGAGAGTTCTGAAAAAATCTGCAATGCTTCAGGAAACAGTCCTCCCATAACAAACAGATGCAATGTAAAGATTCTTCGCCCATTTCTCCTGCAACATACATCCCCAACTTTCAGATACAAAATGGAAAAGGAAACACAATAAAAACATTAGGATGTTAAATGAGGACATGAACATTAAAGTGGTCAACCTTCACATGCGTGCTAGGAAAAGCAGAAGTCCGAAGTGTCTCTTGAGTTTCATCAGCAGGCTTTCTTCTAGGAATACTCAGAACAAAAGCAGCCTGATCCCACGTAGCAGCAGTTGAAGTAATGCGATAACCAGCATCCCATCTCCTATGAATGCCTTCGCTAGGGTAGAGGAAGTCTAGCTCCACCACCTGAGATGAGAGAATGGATCAAATCAGGAAACTTCATATGCTTGTCAGGTGAGTGTCACAATCATAAAAGAACCATGGGTACAATACAGCATACATGCCTGCTCAGAAAATCCCGCACCACGTGACATAACAATTGCCCATCTAGTTCCAGCAGTTGCCATTGCAGTAACATGGAACCCTTCCCTCCACTTCTTGTTTATCCATTTAAAAGGAAATGATTCACTGACTTTATAAGACTGCTGTAAATATTGTGTACCTGTAATGCAACAAGCATAGGAAATCAGATATATTGATGTGATAAGCTACCCAAAAACAAGTAATAAACAGAATAGGAGACTGCACTAACCCTTAGACATGACAACCAATGAACTACCATTGTTAGCCCCAGCGATGGCACTTATGTAGTAATTCTTCTCCCATTGTTCCATTATCCACTCCTAAAGATAGACGGGAAATGAGGATATTGTTATTTGACATAATAAAAACATTGTCTCTCTACATGAGCTTTTCATATAAACTAGAAGTGCCAGGATGCAAAGTTTTATGATCGCCCCAATTCAAAAGGTACATAAAGGTACCTTGTGGAGAAAATAAGATGACAGCTCATAAACTTGAGCAGAAAACCCAGTCCCAGCATCCATAATCAAGGCCCACAAGTTCGAACAAGAAGCCACACTGCTGATGAATAGGCCATCCTCGTTTCCTTTCTCAATGTGCTGGCCAAGCCTCATGTCTGCCACATTGTAGTGATACCTACAGAACCACCCTTGTTATTCCAGATTAAACATCCCAAAAGGGAACAGGATACAATGATAAAATTCAAATAAACCTTTGCTTCATTGGGCGGCGGGCATTGTAAACACTTATCCATTGTGTTGCAGGCATTCCCATCCTAACTTTCTTCTTCGGTTGCTCATCATCATCATCTTCAATTGTCAATCGCCCTCTTTTGTGTCCAACTTGATATATAAGCTTCATCAAACAAAGTTATAACCATTAAGAACACAATAAACAGAATTTGAGAGAAACTTGGACACTTCAATAAATACAATGCCATAAGTCCCGACAAAATACAAGAATACCTTCTGAGCCCCATCAGTGTTGATGGGCCTGATATCTGGGTTTGGGCCAACAATTCCATCAAACAAGGAGATGTACTTTGCATAATTAGGCTCTTCATCAAACTTCAAGTTCACAACATACTCGACAAACTGCCGGAACGGTGCAGGACAGAAACAGCAGAGAGTTTCGGGTGATGTTGCCATTTTCTTTTTACAGACAAGAAATCCTTTGTTTTCACCCTGAATAAACACCATTCTGTAAGAATGACTAACAAATGGCAGATCAGCAAAATCCAAAATAGAATGGAGAACCACAAACCTGATACCCTTGCCAAGGAAGTCGTCCCCGCAAAAGAAAAATAAGTGCATAGGCAAGAGATTCTAGATCATCCCTCCGACTCCCAGTTCTCCCAAGATGAGCATGAACACTAGCATATCGTACTGTTCCCCTGTGAAATCAATCTCAGTATCAAAAGTGATTCAGAGGTAGCAGATGGAAGTGCAAGCCACTGACCAGTGTGCAAGCACAAAGATTGCAAATTGATAATACCTGAAAACATCTGGCCTTTGATCATAGTCAACATGAAGGCCAGTTGAACTATCACGCCAGCGGGTGGCTGAAAAGCAAAAATAAAGTAGGAATAAAGATTTTCCCCGTCTTATTAAGTTATATTTTTGTAAAAAATTGTATTAAAAAAAAGGATCCTTAATTACCCAATCCAAGATCTACAAGAAACAATTTCTTCTCATCTACTGTTCCTGGTGGACCAAGCAAAAAATTCTCTGGTTTTACATCCCCATGCACATATCTGCACGATTAAAGTGGATCACAACTGCAGCAATTAATATTTCTAAACTATTTTATAGCAATGGGATACAGTCATTAATGTAACATACATGCTAATATCCAAAATACATAAGATTACCATATGCAGAGAAGATCAATGCATTAATGAAGTTCAAATTATTCCTTGAACCATAAATAATATGCAACAACATTCAATGAGCTTCATAAAGACCACATGTGAAGTTAAAAAATAATAAATAAATTTTAAAAAAGGAAAGAGTGATTTTTTATTCTAACACAACTTCCATGTGAAACATTTTTAAAATGAAAAGTTCAATTGCATAAATCTGCAATGGATTTCAATATGCCCTTTTGCAGCATCCATCAAACCCCAGCAACAAATAGTAGAGTAAATATTCTGTACGAATTCTTTTATAAATAGGTAGAATGAATATACGAAGCAAAAAATATTTACCCTCTTGAATGCAATTTCTCTAATATGGAGATAGCTTCAATAGCAATACAAGCTACCATCTCAATTGACATCCTGTTATCAAATAAAAATAAGGTTTTTGCATTAGAAAGTGGACTAATCCAGATAAAAAAATTCAATTGTTCACAGCCATTTTTTAAATTCAGCAAAAGAGAAACTTACGTATGGGAATTGTTATTCCAGACATCCCATAGACTAGGGCCAAGCATGTCCATCACCTGTAAAAACAATAAAAAGCAATGGTGAAACAGCATACATAACATATCCAAAAAATATTATTTTAAGATTCAGTGACTCACATGCCCTAACCATCCAAATATCTAATTAAACCATCCTAACTCTTTCTTTTTTTTATTAGTTTCTTAAAAAGCGCACACATAAAAATTAGAATTGTAAAACACAATCTTTTTTTTTAAAATTAATCTTCTATTCTTATATATAATTTACATATTATAACTTAATTGTTAAAAGATAATATAAAAATCAAAAAACAAGATTAAATCCGGTCCGACTGTACCCCCTCTATCAATCTGGTTTGACTTCTGTCCAAATTTAAAAACATTACAAAATAATACATACAGGAGAGAACATACCATAATGTAGTAGTCATTTTGCCGACCCTTATAATGCACACGTGGGATACCATGACTTCCACCAAGTGCACTGAGAAAATGTAAGAAAAAGAAGTATAAATCTAATTTTTATAGAGGAGCAATGAAGGAATGATGAATACTGTAACAAGAAAAGAGACCACTTACTTGTACACTTGCCACTCGTATGGTGGTCCATAGTTACAACCTTTACTACTTCTATGCTCAAACTTCAAGGCTACCTATAAAGGGAAAAGGAATGTTCCTTTATACAGTCCTACAAACCACCAAAAATAAATACCTTAGCAGATGAAAGACAATAATCTTGTACCTCAATGGCTCCAGAGCCAGTTCTTTCACTTGGATTTGGAGGATTAATACGGCGACCAACATACACTTGTCCAAATCCTCCCTTCCCCAGTTTTCTGTCAATACGATATGCAGGAGAACCACCTACCTGAACCTATTATTGCAAAACCAGAATCATGATCAGTACATGCTCTGAAGGCAAAAGGCCGGGAGGGAGGGGAAAAGAGATCTGACTATAATCAATAACCAATTTAATAGGAAATACTTTGAAAATCACTTTTTGACATTCTAAAATTTTCTTTTTAAACCCCTAAGAGAAAATAAACGGGAGAAGACCTAAGATGTGCAGGTACAGAATATGAAATTAATATAAGAAAGGACTAACAACAATAACACCTTTCAAGTTCACATAAGTCAGAGATGGTCAGAACAACTTCTTCACGGTGACAATGTTAGGTCAGATTACATCATGAAAGGCTCGAGAAACATATCTTTTATTTTCAACTCAGGTTACAAGGTTGAAAAGAAAAATTATACAAGCTTGGTGAAAATTTAAGCAACTAATAAATATACACCACGATCCAGTTTCAGCTGAGATTCCTTCTTCATTAAAAAGAAAGAAAGCAAAAGATTTTCCGAACACACATAAAACAAATCCCTAGCAACAATAACCCTCTTCAACCATGAATCCCACAATAAAACAACGAAAAGACTTGTTATTTACTACACACGATCTCTTATAAAACCATACAGTTCAAGGGACCAGAGGAAAAAAAGGAATTGTGATAGACAACCACTTATGTTAAGAGAGAAATTTAATCAAGTTTAAAATTTTAAGGGTTAAAATCTGCTCCCCTAACTATTATGGATTAAGGCAGACACACCCTCATTAAGAAAAACGATTTCTTGTCCATTACTGACGATGAAGACAAAATCATAACCTACAAAACTTAACATTTCACCACCAAACCAAGTTCGGCTAAGTCCCAATAATTCTTAACAATTAATTTTAAGTGCATAAACCAAGCAAACTAATCAGAGACAAAATCAGAATCTGAAAAGATACCGACTTTATCTTAGATAAGCAGATTATCTAAGTGTAAGTAAGGTAATTTTGCTACGGATTAGTTCTATTGGTAGGAAAGTATACCCTCTCGGGAAGTGGGGCAGTGCTACCCTCATCCTCGGCACCCAAACCCTTGTCGCCACTGCGGCCTCCACTATCATACTCGTCCATTACCTCCTTTTCCCCTACCTCTTCTTTCAAATTCAAATTTACACACTCCTTTTTGTCTCCTCCTCCTCCTCCTCCTCCTCCTCCTCCTCCTCCTCCTCGTTGACCACAAGGATCCTTCAACTCCGTTGGCGCGTCCCTCAAATATGATGGCGTTTTGTTCACAGCATTCTCACCCTGGCCATCATCATCGTCCACCAGAACAACTGGAGCTGCCTGTTTAGCCTCCTCAGTATTATTATTTCTCCCTCCGGTTTTCCTCCCTATGGTTCGCCTCTGCCGAGTATTTCTCACAGGTCGCTTTGCTGGAGCAGTAACAGCAGGCTTTTTGTCGGTGTTCTTCTGTTTAGGCTCTGAAGGGTCTTGTTCGGTGGCGTTAATCGGCGGTCTTCGGCGGCCTCTTCGCAGTCCGCTACGCAGTTGAGGCATAGCGATCGTCCATCAACTCTTCTTATAACGTAAATTTCCTAATCCGATCTTCATCAAGATACTTCTTCCGTTTCAACCCTTCTTCGTCGGATCGGTAAAGGTAAAACCAGAATCAGGGAGGGAAAAAAATCTTTTAAAAAAAATCCAAACGATATTTATAAAAATCGATATTCTCTTGTAGGATGATCGAACAAATCTACCAACAAAGATGAATCCAAAAATTTAGGGTTTCAAATTGGGGGAGATCTGCAGTTCCAAAAAGTATTTCTGTATCGCTGCGATACCTCAAGAGAGATAGAGATACAGGGACGGAGGTGGGAGAGAGAGAGAGAGAAAAGCTCTGCTTCTATGTTGTTTTGTGAGTTGATTTTTTTTTTTTTTTTTTTTTTGTTTCTTTTTATGTATGCCTCTATCTTTTTCCACGAATTCGAAGAGGTTTTGTGGATGTGGTCGCTTCTAGTTAGGGTTTCTGTAGATGATCCACGTGTTATATTTTAATTGGTTATTATGCAAGTAATGAATTTTATATACTCGCCGATTTAATTTGCAGAGTTACGTTGGATGAGTTTGAGCGAATTGAAATATGACAAGTATTCGAGTAACACGAACGCAAGAAATGATAAGTGTTCTGGTGCGTAGGGGATTGTAGCTATTTGGAAATATTCTAGAACAAGGGGAAACCTTTTGAGAGTTAGAAAAGAAATGAAAAATGGAGGAAGTTACAAAAAACTGAGGAGGGAATCCAAAATTTATTTGGCAATTTCAAGAAATTTTTTTAATTTGTTAGATTCATCTTTTTCCCTCCAACATAATTGACTTTTTCTTTTTCTTTTTTTGCCATTTTTACTTTGAAGATTTTAAGCACCTTAAATTTGGCACTATTTCATAATAAAAATAGAATAAGCCAACTTTTCTAATTCATAAAAAAATACATATTTCATAATTGAGATAATTTTTTATATATAATAAAATGACTTTTAGTTTTATTTCATTGTCAAATCTTTTCAATCAATTTCATAACCTAAAATTTTCTACTTAAGTAGAGCGAAGAATTGATTGTTTCTTTTCTCCGAATGAATCCATTTTTATTCTTAAACGATTCAAAATCTCCAGTTACATAATTATATGTCACTTCCTCTTATATTAGTACAAATTTAACACGTATATTTCAAAAAATCAAGTTATTATGGGATTTAGTTTATCATTTTATGTTTAATATTAAAAGATAATAACTAAATGTTACTAATCATATTTTTATTAATATAATAAGAAGTGATACACGGATGTGTAATATAAGATTCGAACCCAGCTTAAACCTTGGTAATTATAATTTTCCTTGATTAATACCACTCGGTCTAAGATTGAATGTATTTCTCTAGCTTAGTTAAATTTTAAAAAAGAAGATGGAATTAATTTATCTTTAATACACCAACTTTTTTTTTTAATATATTTTAACTAGTTTGAAGAATGGAAGATTCAATTATATATAACATATTAAATTAAAAAATCCACAAAAGCAATGAATGGGAGAAACTCTAGTCTACTCGACAATAATAATCACTCAGTACTTAATACTGTTAAGTAGGGTTAACCTTAAACTATAATCAACGTTAACTGAACATTTATAGGAGAAAGGGAAAAAGTCTCATCATGTTGTAAATTATTTCTTCACGGCCATACCAAGAGAAGGTACAACGAAATTCACATTATCCCATTATCTAGATAAGTTAACATCAATCCAAGATGAAATATGTCGAACATCAAAATATCCACGTGAAAGTATACATGCATAGTAAAATTAGGGATTAAATTTCTCTGGGGGATTTTAACTAATCATCAAATTTAAAAATATGGAGTTTTCAAATTGTTAAGTGTTTTTATATGTGTATATATTTATATACAATAAAAATATCTGGCTTAATGTATTGTTATACCCATCACTTCATCACAATAATTCTATCAAGCTCTTGAACTTTTATTTTGATTTGTGACTATCACTTTATTAAACTCCTAAACTTTTATTTGAACCTATCAATTACTTAACATATCTCAAATCATTCATGTAAACTCTTCAAACAATAAACATATCCCACCTTCTATCTTTCTACACATATCTTATTGTTGTCTTCACTCATGGAATGGTTTAAATCAATGCTTTTAATACCTAACTAAATATCAAATTGAAAAGGATTACTAATTCATGTTTTAATGGTCCAATAGTAATTAGATCTTAGTTGAAATGTAATCAAATTATACAAAATTAAATTAAAAATAAAATATTTACTGTAAATAATAAATCTTTATTAATAATAGAATGAAACATGATAATTTTTAGTGTCTATAAACTTTGATGAATAATAGTTATTTTTTATTTTAAATAGAAAAATATATTTGAAATAATTAAAAAAGTAAATCTAAGGTTTAATTGAAATATGACTTAATATTAAAATATATTTTATGATTTCTATTAAAATTTGAACTATTTTGACCCCGTTGTGTGGCTGGAAAGTTTTAGGTGAATGATTTGATATATATATATATATATATGTATATATATATCAATGGTTCAATAGGTTAAAATATAACTTTTAAAATTTAATAGGGTGACAATGACAAATTATTGGACGTGGTAGGATAGAATAAAATTTTAACGTCTCATAAAATTATGACAAGATGAGTTATTTAATAATAAATTAAGTCAAAACATTTTATGTTTGAAGACCAATTTATGTAAAGAATGGAAAAAAAAAAAATCCCCCAGAAGAGGATAAATATTACATTAGGTGGGCAAAAAATATATACAACAAAACAAATACATTATGCACCAACACAAACCATTGAAGGTCTCAAAACCAATTTCCTAATTCACAATATCTGACTAGTATATTCTTCAAGCGATCCTCTAATAGAGAAAATAAATTAAAATGGTGCATTTAGTAATATGATCAATAGTTAGAGGTGAGACGTGCATAATATAAATACCGGAATTGTCATTATCATAACCAAAACCTGAAGATGGAGGTTCATAAACAATAATAAACTAACAAAGAGTAATGTTACAAGGTTCCATTTAAAGCAGATATTTTCAAACTTAGATTCTAACAGTGCCCTTTCCACCCCTGTCCACTTTGAAAAGGGATAAATAAAAGGTGGATAAAGTTTAAAGATTGATAAAATATAGCCATTTTATTATTAAAAAAATTTAAGAGGTATTTTAAAAATCATATTACACATCATATCACAATATACTATTAAATATAAAATATAATTTTTCACCAAAGTTTTACTACACTCTAAAAAATTTCATCACTCATTATTTATCTTTTTCCAAAATTTCTCTAATTTAAAATTTAAATTATCTAATAAAAAGTTTACTACCTTCAACTTTCATCTTACCATGAAAAAATTATTAAAAAAATTATTATCTCTTTGTATTATGCACAGATATTTTATTTTCACTTATTTTTTCTACTTTTTATTTTTTCATAAATCTGCATTCAAAAAAACCAGTGTTGTGCACGGGCAGTATACCTAGTTAACTAGCTCCGTAACCTGTGCAATGCATGAGTTTTTCTCAGAAAATTAAAATAATAATTGTTAATATAATATGTTTTTTTTTTTAATTTCCTTGCATTATATTTTATTAATAGTAAAAAAAAAAGTTTTATTTTATTTATACAACAGTTTCAGAAAAACCTATGCTTTTCCATCCCATCTTCGTCCTATTGATTTCTCGTCATTGTTTAATTAACATTTATATATATCATTCATTGCACTAATGGATAAAAAGATCTTGATAAGAACTAAATGAATATTTAATAATATATTGTGAATGCCAGCATCGTATCATATAAAATAATATATAAGAATACAAAGAGCCTTTTAATTGTATTTTCTTTTATGAAAAGTTACAAATTTGAAAAAAAAAATGTACATCCTTTATTCATTGAATTAAGTTAGATATTTATTAATAAAAAAAATGAAAAATCAATTATCTTGAACTTGAAAATTTAGAAAATTAATGTTGAATAGATTCATGTAGAAGGAGATCAGAGATGAGTAGATAAATAAATAAATAAATATATATATATTATATAATTGTTATTATCTTAAAAAAATTCATTACAATAATAAGAATAAATTCATTAAATTTTTATTATATTATAAATATTTAAAAGGAAAATAATAGTATATGTAATATATAATTAGTTTTTTAATTTATTAGTATTACTTTTCCTTTTTTTAAAAAAAATCACTGACATATGGCTAATTAAGCGGAATGTTAAAAAATAAAGCCTTTCTCAGATAATAGATAGATAAATTTATGAATTATCTTACAGGTAATATTACATTATAACAAATCAGTGAGCTGGCTAATTATAGAGGGAAAAAACTATTCTGGTTTATTCCTTCCTTATATATTTTCCTTTTTCTCCCGAATATTTCATTCTCTATAAAGCACTTTTGCGTCTTCCCACCTGAACCCTCACAACCACCACGCCACAGCCATCCCCCCATCCCAGACCCAAAACTTGTTAAGGAAAAGAGGGAAAAAGGCTTGGCAATGGAACAAGAAGAACAGGAGCCCAAATGGGAAGCAAAGGTTTCAAGAAGAACAAACGCAAGTTCAGACCAAATATGGCCATTTCTACAAGATTTCTTCGGTTTCCATAAATGGTTTCCCAGCCTCTCTACTTCCTACGGCATCCACGGCGAGAACGGAGAAATTGGTTCGATTCGATACTGTAAAGGGTTTTCAATTCCGTCCCAGAGAAATAGCGGCAAAATCAAGGAGGAGGGATCTGCAGCCGATATCAGTTGGAGCAAGGAGAGGTTGGTAGACATTGATTCTGCAGAAAAATCACTGTGCTATGAGATGGTTGATGGTAACATTGGATTCAATTCATATGTTGCGAAAATGAAGATCATTCCTGGGGGTGATCGAGAAGGATGCCTTCTTGAATGGTCATTTACAGTTGATCCTGTGGCAGGTTTGGGATTCGAAGATTTGGTAAGAATATATGAATTAGGGCTCCAGCGCATGGTTAAAAAAATGGAGACTGTTCTGGGTAATATTGAAAATTAAATTTCATAAAAGATATATATATATATATATTTATGGAAATTTCCGCATTCGTTTTATTGTTTTATATAAAATTTGAATTTTATTATTTAATAATTTTTGAATAATGGGAAAAGTTTGAGCGCATATACAAATTCGTCTAGAATTGTCTAACGGTGGCAAATCTATTATTTCATCCAATCAAATTACCGGGCTACCCTTTTGATACAAGAGAGGGTCTGAGATAAAGAATTCTTCCACGACTGTCATTTGGATTCGTTATTGAGAGAGAATTAATAGTTCCAACAAAAGAGAGAATCTTTTCTTTAATTTTTGTAGGTTTTCCCATATTTTAAAATTTAAACCATTCCCGACAATGGAATCATCATCTTTAACAACGGCAATTCTTTTTCTTTTTTGTAAAGAGTATATTAAATAACTAAAATGGGCTTTTAAAAGCTCAAAAAGCATTAGGACTTACTTGTAATAGCTAAACCAAGGTTATAAAGAATTCAAAGCTAGCCAGGTGATAAATGGAATTGTTATCAAAGATCTTAATAAATTATATATGTATGTAAAGTATATATGAAAAATCAGTACTATTGAGCATATTCTACTTAAAAGCACTTGTTGAGAAATTATATATATATATATATATATATATTTATTTATATATATCAATTTTAAAAGAAACAAAGAACAAAACACAAAAATAGAAATAAATAATAATTGTAAATGTGTATTATGCAATAACAAGAGCAAAATAATAATAATAAAAAAAAAATCTATGGCTAAAATAGATTAACATTGAAAACATATTATTCTTTTAGTTTTCCACTCAATTGTGAACAAGATGAGAACTAAAATGGTAGAAAATTGAGTTGAAGGGTATTTCGATAATTGAATTTATCTAGGTGTTTACCTTTACCCTTTGAATTTTAGGTATTTTCCTTTTCTGAAATAACCTATAAATTGGAATGATACGAAATGATTAATTAATTAGTAGCTATTGTATAGCTTTATCATGTAGTACCAAAGTCTAGGAACTGATAGCTAGTTGTAAAGGGAAGAGAAAAAAAGAGGAAGTTTAAATTAGGAGAGAAGAGAAGAAAAGTTAAGTTATATTTAAGGTTGTTCGAGAATTTTACGATAGAAAAGAAGATAAATATATTTTTTTGTTTTAACGTTTGATGAGAAATATAATGATGAATTATTTAAAAGTGTGGTTTTTTTTTTTTTTGACACCCACCCTTCCCTATAACCATCATCTCGAAGATCTATTGTGGCACTCTGTATACTTTTGTTGCATCTCGAACTCGAAACCTCCTGATAATAAGTGTTGCTGCTTTAACATTAAATTGGCAAAATTTGACATTTAAAAGTGTGGTTTTACAATAATGACCTTACATGAATTTGATATGGAATAAGTAGAATTGATAAAGTGAGTATTATTGGAATTGCACTAAATTTTCATTGAATTGAGGTATTGCATCCTTCCCTTTCTCCCCAATGCCGGGCTGATCCCAAATCACTCATAGGAGAGATCTCTCTTCCTTTCCAAAAAAAAAAAAAAAAAAAAAAAAAAATCCAAAAAAAACAAATCTCCCAAACAAAACCCATTTCTCAACCTTCTTTCCAAATCTCTTCTTTTCTCTCTGAATCTTTCCTACCAAACAAGATGTGAGTGATAGAGCAAATGCCAAGCATGGCAGAGCACAAGAAAACAAAACCGGCACTTTTTTATTGAATTATACTCCCTTGCGACATTTGTCTCCTTGGCATCATATTTCAACGAAAGGGCCCATAAATTTATCACCTTTTCGTTTTTTTCATACCAAATGGGCAAAGAGACACATTTTCAATTCGATCTAAAGTAGCATCCATGGCTAATACAATAGACAACAAAATACCAACCAACCCAACAACTGCCAATCCCTTTTTCTTGAAAGTTAGTCAATTCAGTTCTTTAACAATTTTTGTTCATTTTTAAAGTGTTACTATCTTTGTTTCTTTTTATTAATCATTTTAACTAACTAATCAATTTTATTTAAAAATAAAAGTTACTTTACACTTTTCAAAAAGTATTTTTAATTTTCAATAAGCATTTAATGAAAATTTTCTAATAATATCCATCTAATCATATTAAATATTAAGATTGAATTCATATAATATTTATTTATTATAAGGGATATTTTAGTTCAAAAAAAATATTAGTCACTGCAGCCATCATTGCTTTAATCTATATTTCAAAATCTTAAACCACTTTAAAAAAAAAACGGAGGGAGAAATAATTACTTTTAACTGTTTATTTATTTATTTTATTTTATTTTTATCATTTAAGATAATTTTCTCAATCCTTTGATATGAAAGGACAATGACTTAGCATTAGGCATCTTTTAAGGGTAACATAAGCATTTTATTTAATTTCCTTTAAATGATTTTTTTAAAAGAAAATACTCAATTTGATCTCCAAATTATTTAAATTTGTTTAGATTTTTTCGTGAATTAGTTTCTGGGTGTGTTCAGAGAAGAATATTTTTAAACCAACTAATTGAACATTCTATTTTAACCTTCCTACTCTAACACACCTTAATCTAATTTATTTGTGACTTTTTTTTTCTTTCTAAAATTATTTCACATATCTATAATACATTTCATTAAAAATTAAAGTAAACTATGAGGGGGAAAACCGTCTAAAATGAATAATGTTATAATTACTCCCTCATTTTCTTTTTAAAAGTCGTTTTAACTAACAAATTTTATTTCAAAATAGAAGCCATTCTTTATTTCTCAGGGAGCATTTTTAAGTTAGAATTATAAAGTCAAAAGTCATTTAAGTTAGAATTATAAAGTATAAAATTGAAAAATGAAATAACAAATACATAAAAGTGTAATCTTACCTTTTTTAAGCTCTTCCAAATTTCCTTCAACGTTAATTTGTTGCGTTGAAGACCTAATCCAATCCTGAGCACATACAAGGGCTTGTACCAATTTAGGACTTAAAGAACTCCTAAACGGATCAAGTACACACCCTCTTGTGCTAAATGCAGCCTCCGAAGCAACTGTAGAAAATGGAACTTGTAAGACATCACGAGCCATCGTAGAAAAAATAGGAAAGCGATGACAAGATGTCAAAAGTCTTTGCATCTTCTTCTAACTCTTCACTCAAATACTTATCCAATTCAGATTTCATATCTTTTTTAGTAGAACGGATGTATTCCTACTGTTTGTAGTACTCCTTTTCATAGATAGAAATCCCCCTTTTCTTTTTTGTAGGCTCATAAACACTATCTTTGTCACTTGAACATCTTGAAGTCTCACTTGAATCTAGACTTAAAAAGGCAGGCACTACACCTACATGGGAACCTTGGGGAATTGCAATGCCTTAATATTTTTTAAACAAGCCATAAATAGCATCATTTATCAAGGTCAACATCTTTGAACCCATCCCATCACCATGCATTCTATGAAGAATATAAAGCATAAGCTTTAATTTATGCCTAGGATCCATGATTTTAGAAATAAATAATAATAAGTTCATTTTGTCAACTTTCCCCCAATACTTGTTATACTTTTCTTTCATTGTCAAAGCCATAGACTTCACCTCAAAATGATCACTATTAATTCCCTTGCTTAAAATGGCATGCACATCACAAATATCAGTAAACAACGTATTTGAAGTCACATATCTTGTGATAGAGACTTTTAAAGTAAACTCATAAAAATGCTCCAAAAACTTCACAAAATTTCGGACAGTTTCCCAATTATCATCAGTGGGAACCCCATGTCCCAACTCAAGATCATTCTTAAAATATAGATCTTACTCTTCAAACCTCTCAAATGCCTTTACAAATCTTAGAGTTGTCTCCAATATCAAATAAGTCGAATTCCATCTAGTTGAGATATCTAAGCACAATGATTTTTTACTTTCAATTTTTTTTGCCTCAACATATGCTTTAAACTTATTCAATCTTGCAGGTGACTACCTAACATACCTAACAACCCCCCTCACACATTCAATAAATTTATTAAACTCTTTCAACCCATCTTGGACAACAAGATTAACAATATAAGCATGACATCTCACATGTAAAAACTTTTCACTCATAACTAATGTACCCCAATTATTAAACTTTCTCTTCAAATATACAATGGCAGTATCATTAGAATTAGCATTGTCCACAGTAATTATGAAAATCTTATCAATTCCCCATCAAAGCAAGCAACTCTCAATTGCCTTTCCAATATACTCACCTCTAAAACTAGCAATGGGACAAAATTTTAAAATTCTCTTATTTAATTGCCAATCATTGTCAATGAAATAAGTAGTAAGACATAAATAATTGATCCTTTGAATTGATGTCCAAGTATCAGTGGTGAGAGAAATTCTAGTTGAGAATTCTTAATTAACTTTTTTAGTTTTAATTGCTCATCCACATACAGTTGGTAATAATCTTTTCTAACTGTCCAACGAGAGGGGATATTAAAATGAGGATATGCAATTGACATAAAGTGCCTAAAACCTTTACCATCCACAAACTTAAAAGGCAGTTCATCAACTATAATCATATGAGCCAAACCACCCATAATTGCTTCTTGATTAAATTTCCAACTACTGAACTTACCTTTCACTATTCCGTCTTCCTGCGTCCCAGTCTCTTCAAAAGTCAATTCAATTTGCTTTTCATCTTGCATCTTTCTGTATACCCTACAATGCCTCTTCACATGATTAAGGAGACTGCTTGTTCCATTGCCTTTTGTGCTAGCTTTCAAAACCCTCTTGCAATAGTTACATTGAGCTTTTTCTTCCTGCTTGTCATCAACTAATATGGTGAAATGAGTCCAAGCAACTGATCATCTCTTGGGATCCCTTTTTTTTTTAACCCTTGTATTATTTGTACTGCTACTTGGTAGATGTGGAGGGCATGTTCCACTCGGAGTTGGATCAGAACTTTGAGATTGAGTTGTAGATGGAGTATACGAACCAACATATGACGTCCATCCTTCCAATTCCATTTCATTTGAAGCCATTTAATTTGCTCAACCCAAATTCCTAATGAAAAAATTACAAAAAACTAGAATTAGAACAAATTAGAACATAATGCAACAAATAAGAACAAAAAAATCATGCACTTTTCTTTAAATCAACAATGATAATAATTAAAATTAGAACAAAAACTAAAGATAACAGAGACATTAAACAATTGAAAAACTACCATATCTAAGACATGGAATGCAGTAGCTGTATGCCTCTTCTAAGTTAGGCATAGATGCAATATGGGTCTCCTCTACATAATATGAACGGAGAAAAATAATGCCATGAAAGTATTCACATTAATGTCCATGCAGCAAAAAGTCCACCAATACAACTAGATTCAACTCTCAAAACACTGTAAAGATCATATCATCACAAAGAAAATTCTATATAATGCATATTTACTTTTCCTTATTGGTACCCTGTACCTGATATTCATTTATGAAATTGTAAAGTGGTCAAAAACACTAAAACCTCAGACATTCTTCTTATTATTCTAGAATATGACTATTATTATAGAATATGACTCCAGTTCCCTCAATAAAGATGCTTACAAGATTCAATGACCATCACCTTGCTTTCAACATGTGAAATTGCAAATATGCAATAATAATAATAATAGTATGTTCAATCAAAAATATCCTGGGAACAATTTAATTGCTAAAATGAATCCATGAAATGTTGAAGGACTATATCAAAACTGTTGCTATACAACAAAACTCTAGCCTGTTGTTTTATGATTTTTAGCAATCCTTCCAACCAAACTATGAGGTAGAATTGAAAATTCAGAGTCTAAAATGAGAATTTGTCTTCCGAAGGTAACTAACTCTAGATCCTCACAATTTTCTGATCAAGTTTGACAATTTACAATGATTCAACTTTTTGCGATAGAGATTAACAACTGCAGTCCTCGCCGTATAACTCCAATTGCAAGACATTTGGAAAATTCAATGGTTGTGATAATCCAAATAACATTTCACGTTTAGTAAAGTCTAAAAAAATCCTAACTCTGAAAAATAATTCTTCATCCACGATACATAACCATAAAGAAGTTACTTATAAGAAGGTAAATCTTCTCTCGGCTGTATGTAGATGAGAAAATTGGCAGTTGTTCCTTCAGGAGGCCACCAAGGCCCGAGTCCCCCGACTACATAGAGAGAAGTGGGTTCTGAGCTCGGCCTCGATGTTTGGGAATTTGAAGAGCGGGAGCTGCGGTATGCCGTCACCGGGAGAATGAATCAGAAAAGAAAATAAGGGTTAAGGGAAGTTCGAAGAAAGAATGTTGAAATCTAAAACTCAGTTAGAAAGTATTCAGTATTGTATTAATACTATTAAAAGAAAAAAAACCGTGGGTTAACCGAAGGTTATTTTGCAAGCAACCGATCGAACCTAATCCATCTTAAACTTGGTTTCGATTTCAAATTGAACCATTAATCGAAAAATCCAATTCCTTCAACGAGTAAAGGGTAAGAGTGAAAAATTAATAATAAATATTTATCAAATTTTGTAAAAAAAACCTATCTCATGAAATAAAATTGAAAGATTAAAATAAACTATATTATACATCGAAGGAAGTAATACTAAGCAACATTAATAGTGGTATGGTGTGGAAGCTGTAAATAACTGTCTAAATGGTCTAATGGTGTGTTCTTGGGTGGAGTAATTAACTTCAAGAACCCAAAAATGATAAAGAAATTTGGAAACTAATATTTCCTCCCGTTTCTTTTTAAAAATCATTTTATCTAATCAATTTTATTTTAAAATAAAAGTCACTTTACACTTTTCAAAAAGCATTTTTATTTTTCAACAAACATTTAACCCTTCTTATCATATTAAATATTAGAATCGCATTCATATTAACATTATTTATTATAAGGATATTTTAATAAAAAAATATTAATTATTAAAACAATCATTATCATGATCTATGTTTTAAAACTTTAAACGATTCTATTAAAAAAAAGGGATAAAATTTGTCAATATAAAAGCTCTCGCAAAACTATGGTTGATTGACCTCTTTCGTGAGTAGTCCTACGTAAGTAGAAGACAAAAAGGTTTATTGTGTGTGTGTGATACCTCGTGGGTTTGGGGAGGCATAGAATAGAAAGAACATTTGCAAAAGCTTTGGGATGAAGCCAAGCATCTGATCTTTCAAAACCCCCCTTCTTCTTTTTTTCTGAAAATTCACTTTATTTCGGAATATCCTACCTATTTATGAAAATTATAAAGAAAAACATGAATAGATTTGCTCGGTTGTAATTTTATAATCAAACATTTTCTTGTATTTAAATGAGTTACGAATGTCAAGTTTCAAATAATATTTAGTTATTATACTTCTTTCGTCCTAAAATATGAATCGTTTAAAGTTGATCAATTTTTTTAACAATATAAATCTTTTTGCAATTATCAATACAGCATTAAGATGTTTTTCCATTATTACCCTCCACGAATTTATTCATTCATTTATTATAAAAAAAGAGAAATATAATTTTTAGGGAAAGAGAAAAAGGAGATTTTTTTTACATAATGCAATTATATTTTGGACTTCTTAATTCATGTGAAATGGAGACCGATATCTTATATTGTGAAACAGAGGTAATAGTAAACAACATTGGAACTCAGAGATCTTGGATAGAGGCCTGATAAGGGTAAGTGGGGAGTTACAATTGATCCTCAAATGGTAGAAGTATGTGGAGGGTTAGGGAAGAGGTGAGTGTAAAAATAAAAATTAAAAAAAACTGATTGATCGACAAAAGTTTGAATTTTTATTGGACCCTTAGTTTATATCTATCATAATATACTCATTTCATATTTCATAATGGTTATTTCATGATACCATTGTCCATGGTGTGCTAATGTCACTTTGCACCTATCTTATAATAATAGTTAATGAAGTTACATGAACAAGAATCATGGTTCTATTTCATTTTGTCTCCCAAATAATGTAGCTATATGGCAACTCTACATAGCTTGAAAATTGCAACTTCATTTGTCAACTCATTTTCTACTTTGGCTTGTGGTGTCCCTAAATTGAATAGTGGAAAATTGAAGCTTCCAAGCACCACCATCCATTCCTTCCAATACTAAAATATGGGTGATGGTCATTTTCATGGCCAGAAATAAATAAATAAATAATTTAGTTCTCATAACTCATCTATATATGCCCCTTGGCTTTGGACCACCACCTTTACATTAGATTAGCTAGCATAATATTCTCAATGGTAGTCCACCTTTGCTTTAACCAAGGAGCACAAACTTTTTCGATCTAACTTTAAAAATCTCCCTTTCTTTTATTCTTGATGTAGTATTTGAAAGATACAAATCAAATTCAAAATTTAAAATGTTCAAAGAATTTATTTAACAAACGAAATTAAAATTCAATTTGATGTACTCTATTATTTTTTATTGATTATTTATGGTTTTGCATATATATAAATTAAAAAGACAAATTAATAAAATAAAAATACCTCATAATAAATGAGTCAAAGTTATAACCTTCTTATTTTTTTAAAAAATTATTTTTTATTTTTACATCCACCCTCAACTAGAGGATCAAAGAGGAGCATTCCACCTACCTTTGTTATGTTTCAAATTCGAAACTTCTTAATCTAAACTAGTGAGGCTTGACAACTCAATTAATACTCTCTCATCCTAGAATATAAGTCATTTAAGACTATTTTATTTGTTTCATTGGTTTTTATAATTAACAATGTATATTTATTATGTTTTGTTTTTCACTACTTATTACCCTTAATTTAATAACCTCTTACATTTATTACAAAAAAAATATAATTATAGTTATAAATATGAGAGATAAAGAGTCTTTTAAAAATAATATATATGTTTTTTCCCCCTTTATTTATGTAAAATGACAACTAACGATTTATATCATAAAGAGGATATATAGTAGTAAGTTGTTGGAATTTACGAAGGCTATATTAAGAAAAAAAATATATTAAGTGTTATTTTAAGAATCACAAATAATTTGAAAAGGGACAAATGAAAATGGAAGGAAAGCCGTACTAGATCAAACAAATGAGACCAACAAATTTGAAAAATTAAAATTCTTCGAAAAAGAATATTAAATTAATAATAGGAGAAGTGAGATGGAAGTCTTGTACCTAAATTTGTGAGCCCCCGAGGGGTTGGTGAGGTGTACCTAAATTTCAATGCATTTATGATTTTCCAAATATAGCAATACTGACCCAGCACAATATTCTTTTTATTTTTTTCATATGAAATTAAATACTCCCTCTATATGGAATTAAATGATTCATTTTGATTTGCATGTATTTTCATAAAAATTTTTGACTTTGTTCATTAACATATTGCATTGTTAATTTTCTTAATAAAATTTTTATTAATTTAAGAAATGAAATATCCAATTTTAAACAATTCAAAATGAAATATGAAACATTCATTTCTCGACAATGAGTAAAAAATTTTAAACAATTGCATGAGTATTTTGACGCACAAATTTTAAAAAAAATTGGTTGACTTTGTAGGTGTTAAATATAATAATATCAAGTTTTAAAATTTTTAAAAATTATGTAAGAATTAAGATATTTATTTTTTAACAATTCAAAATAAAAATATACACATTTAATTTCTAACGTAATGAGTAATAATTGCTGAATAATTAGGCTATAGTTTTTTTTTAAAAAAAACTTTTCTTATCTAGTGGTGTTTGGGCATGTAGGATGATCGAATCGAAGACACAATTTACAATAGGTAAACTACAATTTCAAATCACTCGATCACACCTTTATGTGCAATTTGATTATTTCTTCTCATCATTAATTTAACATGGATTTAATGTCCATTTTAGTTTTTCTTCTTTTTGTTGTAAATTTAAAAGAGTAAAACAGCAATATATATATATGGAAATGTCTCTTTTTTAAAAAAATAAAATAAAATTTAATCAAGTATCCTTAGGTTTAGTATATAAAAAATTTGAAAAAATAATTTTTGGTAGGAGAAATTTTTTTTTTTAATAAATGACCATTAAATTTCATCAGTAAAAGTTTAATTGGAGCACTTTATCAGGTGTGCTAAATACCTCTCTACAAAGTGTGCTCCATACCTCTATATAGATTACCATATATATAGAAAGGGCATCAGAGCTTAAATTATGTTTAAATCTTTAACGATCAATTATTTTTTTTAAAGAAAAAATAAATTCTTTTAAAATCTTTTTTTTTTGTATATACATTTTATAAATTAAACCTTAAAAAAAAAAACTAAACTCTACGAACATCTGATTAAATTTATTTTAATTTTTTTTAAAGAAATTTGATAATTTTTCTAAAAACTTAACAAAAGCATCATATAATTTGAGTTTCGATGTCAATTGTAACTCATACAAATATATAAATATATACATATATATATATATATATTTATATATATCAAGTATTCTCTTAAAATTTAGTATGGCAATATTTGGAACAATTTTTTTTTTTTTCCGAAGTGGAGCTATAAAATGAGAGCTGAGTATTTAAGCAGAGCTACAGAGGTGGAGTAATATCTGTTGTGGTCAACTCATAAACAAGAAAGAGCCAAAAGAGTTCTCTTTCAATCTTTCTATATATTAATGGCTGTACGCTCATTGCTAATCTGTCATAGTCAGAAGGAAAAACCTCTCTCTCCCTCACCCCCACAGCCATCCATTATGCAGCTGATTCCTCCTCATATTCCCATGGCAGCGGCAGCAGCAGTAGCCGCCCCTGCCCCTGCCCCTGCCCCTGCCCACGCCGCCGAAGAGCCACAGCAACAACAGAAGCATCAGAAGTGGGAGGGCAAAGCAATAGCAAAGCTGAGGCAGCTAACAGCTGAACAAGTGTGGCCTCTGTTGGAAGACTTCTGCAGCTTCGACAAATGGCTTCCCACCATCGACACTTGTCGTCACGTCGAAGGAGTCAATGGAGAACCTGGCGTGGTACGCTACTGTTCTACTTCGATCACCATCGCCCCTATCAACGACGATGTCAAGGGTGGTGGAGGTGGTGGAAGAAGGGAGGAGGAGAAGAAGCAGGAGGAGGTGGTGGTGATCAAGTGGTGCCACGAGAAGTTGGTAGCCATTGATCCAGTGTTACGTTGTTTGACTTACGAAATCTTAAATAACAATTTGGGATTCAATTCTTATGTAGCGACAATCAGAGTCTTGCCGCTGCTGCCACCGACTTCTCCGCCATCGCCGGCGAAGGATAACGGTGAAGATGGTGGTGATGGTGAGAATGAGAAATTGGGGTGTGAGATTGAATGGTCGTTTTTGGCGGATCCTGTGGATGGGTTGACTTGTGAAGGTTTCTTAGCTTACATTGACAACTCATTGCAAGGAATTGCTGAGAATATGGAGAAAGAGCTTTTGCAATCATCGGACATTAATGTGGAGAGCTTACTGTTAAGTAATTAATTAGGTTTTAATTTACATCATGGGATCTTGTCGAAAAAATCATCATCATCATCTGGTATTGTATTGTGTTGTAGTAATATCTCAATATCATTAATTAATAATAATAATATTGTCTCGGAATCTTGTGGTCTTTTTCTTGATATATTCCCAGTGAAGAGAAGATATGTATCCATGATAATTTAATTTCTAGACTAATTGGCAAATTTAGTCCCATAATTTTTTTTGGGACTATGCAGGTTCATATTTTATTTTATTTTATTTTTTTAAAGGTTTCATAATATATATATACGGATTTGTTAAGGTGCGCTCCGGAGCGAGCCTTAATGTGCGTTCCAACCATTACCGTAACGGAATTTTTGCTCCGCTTGGTTGGCTGCATGAGCACTGTAGCAAAAATTCGGTTACAGTAACGGTTG
>JAOXNR010000028.1:15243268-15253467 GCA_028571225.1 Parsonsia alboflavescens
TTACCGTAACGGAATTTTTGCTCCGCTTGGTTGGCTGCATGAGCACTGTAGCAAAAATTCGGTTACAGTAACGGTTGGAGCGCCCATTGAGACGAGCTCCGGAGCACGCCTTAGAAAATCGTATATATATATTGACTATACAGGTTCATATCCTTATTTATTTATATTTTTTAAGGTTTCATAATAATTTTTTTATCATATAGGTCCATATTTTTTTAAAAAATATTTTAAGGTCCCATAATTTTTTAACGGTGATCAATTAGGTTGAATAACTTTTTATCGGTAACCAACTAAATCAAAACATGATATAAAGTTATAAGAGTTTAAAAGATATAGATCTATAAAGTCAAAACAAAAAAAGTTATAAAACATAGTTGTTCATCGATAAAAGAGTTATGAGATATTAAAATATAAAAAAAAAAAAGATAAGGACCTACATGGTCAAAAAGGGAAAAAAAAAAGGATTATGGAACCTTAAAAGATAAAAAAAAAAAATA
Organism: Parsonsia alboflavescens; assembly: GCA_028571225.1. Taxonomy (NCBI): domain Eukaryota; kingdom Viridiplantae; phylum Streptophyta; class Magnoliopsida; order Gentianales; family Apocynaceae; genus Parsonsia; species Parsonsia alboflavescens. Next base: position 15,243,766 of record JAOXNR010000028.1, read on the forward strand.
TAAACCTATATGATCAAAACAAAAAAGTTATAAGTCTAAATTAACCATTTTATTCAATTTCTATTGTAATATGACAATGGCAACGTGAATTTTATTTATTTATTTATTTATTTTGTTTTAAATTTTAAATTTTAAGGTTATGGTATAAAGTTTTTAGTGAAATTGGTTTGAAAAGGACATCAAGGATAGAGAAGAACGAAACCATTGCCAAGATGCCAAGAAGCAAGCTAAGAGTGAGGAGATAGCGTATTATCTTGTCCTTTTTATTCTTTACTTAGTGGATGTTGGTGGCCGAATCAAGAAAAGGAAAATTTTGATATAGATTGAGTTCATCTCCCCCTTACATAAATGTAGTCATTCATATTAGATGGGTTTTCTTTCACATTTATTTTTTAAAAATGATTATTATTTCGTGGTTTGAAATGAGTTAACGAAACTAACCTGTGAGGATATGAATCAAATTCATATAAAAAATTTTGAACGATAAACTATTCGGTAGTTACTAATGTTTTTGTTACACGATAAAATTTGTTTTAGGGAAAAGAAAAATTACATTAAAAGTCATTTCTTACTTCTCATCACTTATGTAATAAAAAATTTCATTTTGACAGTAATTTTATTTATTATTTCACGATTTTAAACTAATGTTTCCATCAAACACGTGTATATATAGTTAATTCGTTTTGACCAGATTAGATTTCAATTACTTTATAGTTAATCCCATGTCAAAACCTAAATCATTTTTAACTTCTCAATCATTTTCATTCAGTTTCCATGGGAATAATTTGGGTAAAATTCGGATACATCTCAGAGTTTTAATGTGAGCCATGTGATTGGCATGAACCAAATTCATATAATCTTTTCTTTAATTTTTATAATATAGTACTCTTTTCATTATAAAATATAAATTACTAATTACCTTTTATAAAAATTGAGGTAATTTTTTTTCTTTCCTATAATATATTCAAACCACTCTTTCAAAAATATGAACACAATTTGAGGGATAATATATAAAAAAAAATACCTTTAAATACTTAATTTACTAATAATAATGAATGATAATTAGTGACTATAAAAGTTAGTTAGAATAACCTATTTTTAATAATGACGGAGAGAGAGAGTGCAATTTATCTTATTGATTTTTTCTTAATATTAATAAAAAATTCGAACTAATTCTTGTGATTAAGAAATATACATTTGAAGTGGCAGTCCTAATCGAGCTAAACAGAGAATAAATGGAATTAGCGGTATACACCTTTTTCATATTTTTTTTTGTTTTGTTATTATTATAGAAACCTGGGCAAACAGAAAGTCATTAATAATAGTTGTATAAAGTATGAAATAATAAAATTAAAAATAAAAATGTATTTAAGAAAAAGTAATGGAAAGTATCATTCAACATCTGTTAAAAATAAAATTTGTCTAAAATTTAAAAATGAGAAATACCCACATATAATTTTTAATTATTATTTAGAAAAATTCAATTAATTAAATTCATACTTTCTCCTTCACTATTTATAAGTTATTAGAGCTAACTTTTATTATCAGTAACTATAAGTTATTATTATTAGTTTATTAGGTAGTTTACTGAGCTTTTCCATTATTAACCCTGTTTGAGCTTCCCATCTCTCTCTTTAATACTACACTTGATATTAGCCAAAAGACGGAGAAAGGCATGAGTCTTTAATATTATGGTCTGTCAATTTTATGCAAGCTTCTCTCTCTTGGAGCTTCTGAATCTAATAATGTGAAACAATAGTTTAGTTTCAAAACAAAATTAACCACCACTACAAAATTGATTTTATTACGTTGTGTTTTGTTTTAAAAATTTCGTAACTCTTAAAAAAAATATATTTATTTTAATTACAATATAAAATGGTTAAAACAATTATTTTTATATAATATTTCTTTTGGATTACAACTAGTAATCTTGAACTTATCCAAAACACTCGCATATGATTATAAATTAATTTTCGACCCATGCATAACTTTCAATTCTCAAATTCATCCAGTCTATACTTTCGTCAACCGGAATCATTAAGTCATTAATAGTTTGACTCATGTACGACCTATGTAACATCTTACAAGGGCATTTTTGTCCTTCGATTACTACATGTAAATTTCTTAAAGATTTTATTTTTTTCAAATCTTTCATCTTCATCTTTATTCTACGAAATGCAAATTTAAACTTACGTAGATTCACTATTAAAAATATCCAAATCTCCCAAAGATTTTATTATTCCAAATCCTCAAATCTTTCAAAAACCATGTATTTCCTTTTCTTCAACTCAAAATTTAAATTTATGGAAATTTGTTGACACATCTCTAAATCCGCCATTTCTTTTTTCATCTCCGAATCCGAGTTTTTTACGACTTATAAATCCTTCAAAAATCTTTTATCTCCTTCCCCCCCTTTTTTTCCTTTTTCAAATGCAGATCTTCCTGGTAAACTCATAGGAAATTTGTCACTATCTTCTTGAGATTTTTTCTTCAAATATTGCGATTTTGGAAGAACTAAGACCGGCGACTATTGTGACGAAGGTTTTAAGGAATTTGTGGGGATTGATTGCTAGTTCTAGCAACGGAGGAATGGAGGCGGGGGGTTCAAGCATATCGAGCCGAAATTGAATAGATCTGCTATCATTTCAGTCAAACTATCCCAATCACCTAAGCATCTAAATAGCTTCAAAGTGATCAAATCTTTTGTCTAAATAAGGCATTCATACCTTTAGACCCAAAATTACATGAATAGCAGAAAAGTTTCTTCAAATTCTTACCCTTTTTTTTTGTGGACTTCACAATACTTGCATTTGTAAGCTCATGGCAAGCTCGAAGCTTTAGTCATGTAAGCTTCGAGCAACACAAAGAAATATGAACAAGCATGACATCATTAATACTCATAGATATGGGGTTGGGTGGTGCTTGGCTAGGCAGGATAGGCCTGATCTGTTTTGAGGATGTGGCTTTAAGCTGAGGGAGGGTTTGGCTTGGGTAGGGGAGATTGCAGTAGAAGGGGTGAAGGCTGGAATAGACGAGCGGCATGAGAGGATTGGTTTGGAAACAGTAACGAAGAAGGCAACACATTGTAGAAGGAGATGGAACGCTTGGAAAGAACTGGGTTTTGAAGGGAACGGTAGGAGGAGATTGAAAATTGCGACGACCACCCGCAATCAAACTTGGGAAAATAAAATTTTTGAGGATTTAAACAAGATAATTTTTTTTAGATAGATTTGAAGATTTCAGAAAAAATATTCTTTGCCATTGGTAGGTTGTAGTTGAATTATGAAAATGCCCTTGACAGATATTATTTGGGTCGTACATGGGTCAGATCGTTAGTGACTTAACGATCCAAATTGATGAGGTATGAGTGAATAAGTTTGAGAATTGAAGGTTATGATGGATCGAAAATTAGTTTAGAGTCTCTATTTTTTTTATACCTTGATATGATACTATTTTGTTTCAAATAAATGTATTAATCAATGTCTTTAAAAATAGATTAATCAAAAGGTGTTTCAAATTTGAAAAATATATCTTGGAAAAGGGAAAATTTGGACAAATAAAGTATTTTTAATCTGTAATTTATTATTGAAATTTTAAATTAATTTATAAATTATATTATATGTAAATTTTATATTTGAATTTATTAAATATTTAATAAAAATTATTATTATAATCTTTTTTTATATCTTGATTTGATTATATTTTGTTTCAAATAAATGTATTAATCAATGTATTTAGAAATAGATTAATCAAAAGGTGTTTCAAATTTGAAAAATATATCTTGGGAAGGAATAGTTTTAACCCGTGATTTATTTTTGATTCTTTAAATTAATTTATAAATTATATTGTAGGTAAATTCTATATTTAGAATTTATTGAATATTTATTACTATGTAATTAAAAAATATTATTATTATAATCTTTTTTATCAAATACGATAATGCTTCTATCATGTAATATTCCTTGATTAGAAAATCTCAAACTTTAGAATCCAAAAGAAAAAAAGAAAAAAGAAAAAAGAAAAAAATCATTTAGATAATGATGATATTTGTAAATATTTCTTAAACATTGATGCCTTGGTCAATTTACACGTACCTCAACATTCCACTAATCCAAAAGAATATTGACGAGATTTAAACTCAAGACCTATGACCCATGCGCCTATTAGCGTATAATAGTATACAACTTTTATGTTTTACTACATTTTCCATGGCAGCTCCAAATTTTCATTAAACTATCGGTGATATTATTGTATTTATTTCTTAAGTCACAAATTATAAGTCATTTTATCTCATGTTTTTTAACCCTTATTATAAGTCATTGTGGTAGTTTAATAGATATTTTATTCATATTTTTGTAATATCACCCTTGCTCTCTCTTTATAAAATATTTTTCTTTTTCATTATTAATGGGTTTCAGATCTCCTAATATATTTTCGTGTGACACTCTATATTACACTCAATGAAAAACTTACATATGTTCTAAAAGACAAGTATTCCTAAGGTTTAATGAATAAAATATATGGATAAAAATAATTAAAAGACATGTATAAGATTTTTATTAATGTACGAGAGAATCACACATAAAGAAAAATCTTTACTCTAATGTTAACAAAATAGTTATAAATGATTTATAATAGGTACCGATGGAGTATGGATTCCTGGTAGGATTAATTTACAGGCTCTAGCTACTTCATAATACATTCTCTAATCTATATTATATTATTAATCAAAATAATATATTTTGTTTTTTAATTATTTACATAAATATATTATTTTGACTAGACAGGTGAAAGATGTCAAAAAAGATACTGAATTTTTATAGAATACAAAGAATAACACAACTGCATATGTATTATTTTAATTTGTAATGTAAAAAATGTAATAGAAGGTATTCAATTTTTCAAAAAAGTATAGAGAATAAAACACGCTGGTGGAGATCTTCTTGTCTCGAAAATATTAAAAGGTCATATCCCCTTAAGATTTAATTTATATGTTTTAAAATTTTTAATTTATAAAATATACTCAAGAGACATTTAAAGAAATGAGCCAATCAAATCTGAAACAGCAATGAACCATTCTTCTAAAAAAGGAAAAAAAGTTGGAACTGTTATAAACATTTGAAAACAAAATAGCATCAATAACTCGACAAGTATTTTAACTTGCAAAAAGAAACAGGGTTTTCTTCCTTCCACAATCTACATCAGTATAGCAGAATTCACACTTCAAACCTGAATAGATCTAGAGGCAGGCACGTAATTCTTTTAGGGAAAAAACAAAAACATAAATTTGCCTCACCCTTTCGCGATCCAATGTGATGGGAACTTGGAAATTATACTAGCGGGATATACCTGTAACCTATGATTATCTACAATCTTCAGTGCTTTCCTGCTGTCAATTTCTTCTCCATCCAGTCAATGATATCCTGCCCAATTTCCTCGCGCTCTGGCTCAAAGAGGAGGTCGTGCAGGAAACCATCATACAACCTTATGTCCTTGAAATCAGAAGCAGCCTTGTCGTACAAATCCTTAGAAGCTAGTGGATCTGTCACTCTATCAGCAGTTCCATGAAGCACAAAGAATGGGACTGCAACATGCTTGAAGTTTCGCGTCAGATAGGAGGAGATGCGCAATATCTCATGGCCAGTTCGAACCCTTAGTGGACCAGTATAAACCAACGGGTCAGAGTATTTTGCATGGAGTGCTGCAGGATCTCTAGAAACTGCTATGCCCCTTTTGTGAGAACCTTTGAATTGGTACCTTGGAGCAACCAATGAGAACAATGGAGCCAGAGCCTGCATAAATACAGGAGCAACAAATTACTGTTATAAGACATCCATCCTTGAATCAATTGTATAGCAAGTAGAGCAGTGTTTTCTAGGAAAATGAATAGACAAGCTAAGCCATTTTATCTTACAACTAAACAAAATTAAGATGCAAGAAGACTTAATAATGATTCAGTATGAAGAGAAGTGGGAGGAGATTTCAACTAAAACCTAGAGCTCCAAACCAAAGATATTCTGACTTAGGAAACAACAACTTTACTCCTACAGTTTCTATACACTAGGGAAGGAGAAACCAGGAATGAGGTAGGTAATAAGCAGCCCTCCTCTTCATAAATGTAAAATTTTTTCTCGAAGTGTCAGCTGGTAATCATTCAAAAAGACAAACCCTGCAGTAACTTACTCCCACAATTGGATGTGCTGGCTTGACACGTAGAGCTGGTGAAGTCAATATGATGCCCTCCAACATCTTCTCTATGTGGGGATATGTAGCAGCCTGTTTGAATGAGCAGATAATCCAAAATTATAATAATCAAGGACACTTGATGTTCAGGCCTGTGTAAAACTAAATTGCATAGTTGTACCTTCAAAACCACAGCACCTCCAGTTGAATGCCCAAAAAGGAAGCACGGTATACCAGGGTTTTCCAATTTGATCTTCTCCAGAAATGCCCCCTATTAGGAACAGAATGCAGAACTTAGTTCATCTCTTAACCAAGAATGTAGCACAGAATCGTTGATCAGGTTAATGAAGGATGGCATTATGGTATAATAATACATGGAACAGAACATCAAAACAACAGCAAGGCCTTTAAAAAATATGGTGAAATAGCTTTAGTAGATTTGAGTTTACAAGAGGAAGACATGAGAGCTGAAAAGAGGAATATGGTTACAGCTATTTCATATTTGAATTAATATGTCCCCTCTACATAGTTAGAACTGACAATGAATATATTTATTAAAAAAATAAAAAGAAGGCGGCCTTACAGTGTCTGCAACAACATGGTCCAATGAAGGTACATATCCATGCAAACCATCACTGCCACCATGACCTGTCATTAGAAAGCAACGGAGTCAATCAAATATTTTCCAGTTTGCTATTCGAATACTCTCTGCTCATTGTCATATTTAAACAAGTTCAATACATTAATGTGCATGTCAAAGACATAGAAAGGAGAATTTTCTTCATAATAACTATGGAATTTCTGATGTCACTCAAGTTTACATACCCTAGAAAGAGAAATACAAGAGAAGCTAAGTGATCTAAAATATAATATTATCCTATTGTCACTGGAAGATGTAAGCATAGTCATGCATCTCTTCTCTTATCATTAGAGAAGCATTTTAAAGCTAATACTCCCTTCTCATCCAAAAGAATAGTCCCATTAGAAGATTTCAAATTATTTGTCCATTTAGGAAATCAAGAGTTCATTAATTACTTTTTCTCCTTAACAACATGTCAACACCACTTTGAAATGTCATTAATTTCTGTTCAGAAAACAGAAAACTTACACGATGCCTTTAGTTTTCTTATCTTGTGATGAATCCAATAGGATTTTCTTAATCTATGTGCAAGCCTTAAATGGTAGGCGTTTTCCTAATCTATCTTCTTATCCCATAACTTTTTCTACAGGTTTATGAAATCCAAGGACACGTGCATTATGCTTGCATTATACAGACAAAGATACTACAGCTACCAAAAGATCTCAAGACTGATTAAATTATACAAAGTACTGAAAACCAAGAACCTTGAAAAACCAGTTTGAAGGCAGAAATCAAAATCTTTTGGTCAACAAATCTTATGCATGACAAACAAAGATGGTAAATCAAGCTACAAAAGGACATCCTAAACAATAAATACGTCTTCTCCATTCATGGCATTCAAACAAAAAGATACCCACAGCTTGTTAATATAAAAATTAATTAACGATCAAAGTCAGGAAATTGGCATTTAAGAGCTACCTATCCAGTCCATTGCGTAAACCCCATATTTGAAAGAGTTCAGCTGTCTAGCAAAATTAGCATATCGACCACTGCAGAAAAAGATTAAGGGGGAAAAAATCAGCATAGTTAGATCAGAATCCAGTGCAATAGTGGCAGAAAAAAAAGGAAGATACAGTTACCTGTGTTCATTTAATCCATGGATGATGATCATGATACCCCTGAAATGAAAAAGGTGGTTGCTCTTAAAGTCATATTCATATACAAGTGAAAAGAAGCCAGCAGTTAAAATTGATAGATATACATGTTCCAGGTGTCTGGAAGGAAAACCACATAATTCAGAGACAGGCAGCACCAAGCTCCTTAATCCTCTCATCTAGTGCAACTCCTGGTTTTCCAGAATTTTATTTCATTAGAAGACAATGAATTCTTCAAGCAGAAGATTTGTTTTGGTGATCAAGGTTCGCAAATTAGCTGCAGAAGGTATCTAGAGAGAGCCATAAATATTAACAAGCATTCAAGCAGACAAGAAGACAGGCAGACAGACTACAGATTACAAAGACTGGAAAAGGAGGGATAAGGCATGAGGATGGAATTCTTGCATTATTATCTAGTCCATTCATGTGTTGATCATTTGCATGATTGGTTAAATAAGATGAAATCACCTTCCAAGAAGAAAAAACTTTTAAATAGAAAACTAAGGTCTGTGCTTAAGTGATTCTTCTCCAAACGTATGACGCTCTAGTAAAGCATCTTAGTCAGAAGCACATGCACATTTTTCAACAGCTGTTGAACAAGGGATGGATGTATCATGCCATCTCATTAAAATGAACTAAAAATATGTCCTTATCCAGAACTATATATTTCAGTTCTTTCTACAAACTCCGTATAACTATGGTATTTGAAAATATATGATGGAGCATCCATGTTCTCTCACGACTAACAAAGTTCTACCCATAATGATGGCACGAAAGTAAAGGATCTTTAGTTAAAATTCAGAAGACCCTGAGATTCCTAAACTCCAATCCTCATAAGTGGCTTTATTACCTTTAGGCACAAGCCAAAGATGCCTCGGCAAATAGGAACATGGATGTGGAAAAACCAGAACTTGCAGCTAGCACAAGTAAGACAAAGGATACTCATTTAAATCAGCTAGACGAAAGGGTGGCTATAAAGAATAATAAAAAAAAAACTTGTGGTTTAGAGTGCAGTGTTTTATGAGATCTAGGACCTTCATAACATTTAAAACACTGTTTTTGGCGAGCAAACAGAGGAAAAATTATTTAATGGAAACTTGGGACATGGACCTAGGAGCATTGCTACAAGCAAGGCAGGCAATATGCCTTGTAATCTAAAAATAACTCAAAATTAGACTCCCCTGCGTGGTTACAAAAAAAATAAAATTAAAAACAGAAGTTCTGACCACACTTTCATAAAAACTGACATGGCCTATCCAAACTAAATTCTCAACAAATTTCCAACTACAATCAAAGTTCCAATTCACGAATAGATCTCTTACATTCGATTAACTAAAACGATCACTTTAAATCAAGCTATAACAGATGCTATCTTCTCCCGAATAAACGCGGAGAAATAGTTGCATACGCCAGACACAATCAATCAACAAAAAAATAAAAAAGAAACTGTTTGTTTACACCAACCCACGTGAACACGCGCGAACACATCAATGTGCACAAAACGTCAAATAAACATGCAAAAAAAAATTAGACCTTACTTCAATGCACCGGAGGCCGGAAGCCACGAGCGACAAAACAACGCGTTTCTCCGAACTCCAAAAAACAACGAAGTACTCCAAACGCATCGGCTATTCCCTTGCCCAATTTCATTCTCGGACTCCACATCATCCGTCTCATCCACGACCATCTGCAAGGCCTCAGCAAGTGCTCTACGCCGAAGAGTGTCCTCCTCGTCTCTTCGCAGAGAGAATTTCCTCCTTTTGATCAAAACCGTCGTCGTCGTCG
>JAOXNR010000028.1:15253567-15277510 GCA_028571225.1 Parsonsia alboflavescens
TCTACGCCGAAGAGTGTCCTCCTCGTCTCTTCGCAGAGAGAATTTCCTCCTTTTGATCAAAACCGTCGTCGTCGTCGCCGAAGAAGAAGCAGAATCCGACGACCTCGGAGACGAAGGTGGAGAAGAAGAAGATGATCGGTGGCGCCGAGGAAAAATTAAAAGAAGAATCCAAAGAAAAAGCGAATGAATCAAAATCAACGCTCTTTTAACAGCGTCATATGAGAAAACCAATCGGCGAAGGTTTCTAAACACCGGAATTATCCGGCCGCTGGCACCAGAAGTTAGCTCCTCCACCTGCACCGCTTCCATTTCAAAAATCGATAGATTAATTCTGTTGTGCAGATGGAAAAGATATTAAATAAAAATGACGAAAAGAAAAACCTAAACTAGGTGTATATGTATCTATACACAGAGAGGTACAGAGAGGGAAAGTGCTAAGAAAAAGAAAGGGAAGGAAAATGGGGAAGAAGTGATGACGGAAGAAAATTGGATACTCGTTGATGGAGAGTCTACTTATAGAAATTTATATTTAATGGGTGGAAAAAATTCAGTGTAGGGAGGAGTATGGAAAGAATTTGTATCGGAGACAGCTTGATTGGTGGTGATTGGTTGATAAATTCTGGGTCCTGTAAAAAGTTGGGTTACTGAGTCGGTTATTTGGGGAGGAGTTGCAGGAAAGCATAGAATCAGGAGGAGGGGCCCCGACTTTAAAAATCTGCTGCCAGAAAGTTGCGGACCCGGTCAATACCTCGCCTTTCAATTGGTGACGGTGTTTACATTTAAATTATAAAAAAGAAGTCCAACGGGTAGTTAAGCTAGTTTTGGAAATTGGAATTGGACCTAAAGCTACGTTTTATAAATTAATTTTTTAAAAAATTATAATAATACATTAATTTTAGATCTTATATACTACTTTAATCTAAAATTGAATGTTTACATTTATATTTTGAGATGTATAAATGTTCAATCGAAATTGATATGATTAAATTTAAAATGAATTTATTTTCTTAAAATTTATGAAAATGAAAATAATACATTCAACTTCAAAAAGAATTTATATAATTTATTATGGTTTAGATAGAGAAACTATATTTATGGATGCTATTCTTTGTTTACAAGAAATAGAAGTTTACATTTATATTTTTGGACTATTCTTTTAATTGAGAATTTTTTAATCGTGTGATTTGACGTAAGTAGTAAGTGACTTACTAATACTTAAGAGAGATTATAAGTTTGACTCTCTCTTAAGGAGTCATGTTAAAAAGTGATAGGTGAAACTTACTCTCAGTAAGAGTTAGAATTTGAATTAGCTATTGTGAGAATGAGAGGAAAATAAAAGTATAAAGAATTAAGAATAATAATAAAGGGGGGAAAAAGAATAGAAAAAAAGAAAAGAATGAATCAAAAAGATTAGTTTGACGAGGGTGAATGGAGAAATTCACAAGTGCTTAAATTTTAGTTTTTTATGTCTTGAGACCCTTTTTTTTTTTTTTTTTAAAAGGACTAACTATATATATATATACGGTTTTGCTGAGGCGCGCAACCATTACCGTAACGGAATTGTTGCTACAATGCTCATGCAGCCAACTAAGCGGAGTAACAATTCCGTTACGGTAACGGTTGGAGCGTGCCTTAGCAAATCGGTATATATATATATATATTGATATATATATATATATATATATATTTATATATATATAGACAGTAATGTTAATATGTGCAATACTATGCACACTAACAAATACAACTCTTAGTCAACTAACGGTCAACTATCTTATTTTTTTAAAACAATTAATTAAAATTTAATGAAGTACCTATAGGATTTAGTTTATCATTTTAGAGTTTAGTTTATAAAAAATAATTGAAAAAAATAATTTTTTATAAAAGAATTTATTTTTTCTTAACAATTAACGGTTAATTTTGACCATTAATTGACTAACGGTTGCACCTATTAGTGTGCACAGTATTACACATATTAACATTTTCGTATATATATATATATATTAAACTAGGTGAATCACAAAAGATTTACTCACTATCAGTATGAATATTCTCCAAGATCCTCCGAGGTTTGATTTGCAAGAAAGATTTAAAGGGTATTTTCCAAGGCTCTTTCGATGGTTAAATTAACTCAAGAAGAAGAGAGTCCTTAGAGAAAATTAGAATGATGGATGTCTTACTAAAGCTGTCAATTGGGGTTAGGCCCTTGGGGCCGACCTAGCCCTACCCCATAATTTTGGAGGGTTGGGTTTCAAAAACCCAACCTTAATAACATCGAGGGTTTTTTAACCTGGCCCTTAAGGGTCGAGGGCTGAGGGAGGGAGGAGTCAGGCCGGCCCTTGGGGCCAAGGTTTTTTTTTTAAAAAAAATAAAATAAAAAAAAATTTTAAAATCTGAAACAGTGAAACTACAGTCAGTGACTCAGTCACTAGAACTTTCCTTACACTACTACAACTGCCAATAGAGATTTACGGGAAAGCAAACTCACACCACTCATCGTCGACAGCCGTGAGCAGCTAGTCATGCAGAAGGAGAGCGCAGATGACACAGTAGATGGCAGACGCAGACGGTGACCCTAGACGCTTCTTCTCGACTATCCTTCTCGATTTTTTTCCGACAGTCACACATCTTATGTTTCCAACAAGATGGAAAAGAAGAGGATAAGCAAAGGAATCTAAAATGTTTGTTTTGCCTATTGCATATTTTTCACTCATTATCATCTTTATCTTGATTCATGTTGTATTCATCTGACTTCATTGAGTTTGTAACTCAACCCAGTTGTTATTGGCATTTAGGGTTTTTAATTTTTGGATTGACATCATATCTTAGGTGAAGTTACTAAAAAATATGGTTTAATTCATAGGTTCACAACTCAATTAAGTGATTGAATTATGATAAAATATTATTGCATTCTATTAAATCTTTTTATACAAAAGAAGTTAAGTTATACTTAGTGGCATAGGCAGTAGTTACTGTAAAATGTTTAGCCATGAATATCCTTCATCCAAACATGGTTTAGGTTTTGGAGCTGGGAATAGGACATTACAATGTGTCTTTGGAGAACAATGGAGAAAAAATGGTCTTGCTTTATAAGAATTTTTGATCAATTATATGACTGATTTTGTCTTCTCATTTGGTAATACATTGAGTTGTACAAATACAATAGAGACATATATTGGGGGGTGCATTGATGTCTTGAATTGTATATTAAAAAAAATAATAAATTTTTTTTTTTTTTAATAAAGGAAGAGGGCTGGCCCGTCCCGACCCTTGGCCCTCTGGGGTTGGGGGTGGGCTGGAGCTTTGGTGGCCCTTCAGGAAAAAAGGCCGGCCCATCCCGATCCTTCAAAAAGTCTGGTCCTTTGGGGTTGGGGTCGGGCCAGCCCCAATTGACAACTCTATGTCTTACCTCTCTTCGTCCTATACGTGGCTTTTAGGGTTTATGATGTGTTTATGGTGTTGGATATATCCTAAGATCATTTGATGGTTTACTTGGTATAGTTTCTTATTGTTCTGAAAACCTTCCCAGTGAAGTGTTATTGATATCCTCAATAACCATTAGATCACCTTCAAACTACTTGGTCACACATCAAATATTATTTATTTATTTAGATGTTTTTCATATATCATTTGAAATTTTATTTAAAATATTCTTTCCCAACATTTATAAAAGATATAACATCTTTACATATTTTATAGTTCATAACACTAATATTTTTGTAGTAGGATTACACATACATACATACATGTATATACATATATATAGAAATGTTGTGATGTGCTTCTGTTCATGTGCTCTTGAAGGAAAAGTAATGGTAAACTTCTACGAAATCGTATTTTTTCAATTTGTAAACCTCGTAGTGCTGCGACTTTCTCTTTACAGATTGAAAAAAAAAACGATTTCATAGAAGATTACCATTACTTTTCCTTCAGGAGCACACGAATAGGAGTATAGCACAGCATTCATATATATATATATATATATATATATTTATATGAAAATGCTATAGAGTGCTATGGAGCACATCTTATGAAGTGCTCTAGTTAAATCTCTAACGGTCAACTGTCTTTTTTAAAAATAAAATAAAATAAAATTTAATCAAGTATCCCTAGGGTTTAGTTTATCCTTATAGGGTTTAGTTTATAAAAATTATTTTTATAGAAAAATTTATTTTTTCTTAATAACTGACCGTTAACTTTGACCTTTAGAGATTTAATTGGAGCATTCCATAGCATTTGAGAAATGTTGGGCAAAAATATTTTTGAGTTGACATTTGAAAAGGTAAGTCACTTGCAGTTACAACATTATAATAAAAGTTGGTATTAGAGTCATGAGATGTAACATTCCACCAACATTTACAACAAATATCACTCAATTATTTAAAAATATTGAAATAAATAAAATCTTTCTCACATTTATTATAAATGTCAATATAATGTCGAAAAAAAAATTCAAATACAATGACTTCTTTTGCAAATGTCACTGCAGTTTACGCTGCCTCATTTGAAATCACATTTGTGAAAAACATTGTAATACATGGTTTTTATTGTAGTGTATAAGTGATTTCATTTTAATGATTATGTTTGATCTTTCGACTTGAAATCATAAGAGATCCCTACATGAAAGACTGCATACTTTGATGTTGCCAAACGTCACTCTTAAGTGAGTAAACAATAAAAACATGTATAAAGTCTGATATGATTTATGTGGTGGAATGTTGAATGATCAAGATCGGATTTGTGTCTCTTATATAACAAGAGAGTGATGTCTAACGTTTTGGTTTAGTGAGACTATAAATGTATGACCATGCTTGAATAAGTAGATATGAGATATTTATCTTATTTATTTTAGTTAGTCTACTTGGAACCAAGAATTTAGAGATTAAACTTTACAAGTTTAACACATTCCATGACTAGTGTTCAATTATCATGAATTCCTGAACAAAGAGATTAATTCATGTATTTTTATTGTAGAAGGTTTTGTCTTGTCATTGACATTCTAGTTAATTAGATTTCAATGATGTGTTGCTAGACACTGCTCATGGTACATCATATTAAAAGTTGTTTTTAATATAGTGTCAATTTTATAAGGACCTATTGGGTCACACATTCAATGTATTGCTTAAGGGGCGATCTCTTCTTTATGTACCTAAATGTAATTAGATAAAGTTGTTTAGACTAATTTAGGAATAGGAATAAACATAAAATATAATTAAGAGTTAATGATGTGATTGAATTGCAATTTTCCAGGTTTGTTGAACTTGAATAAATTTGAATTCAGAAACTCTTTGATGAGCCGCTCATTTTGAATTCAAATTAGAATTTAGGCGTGATAAATTTATCCTGAAGACTTCCTGTCATGAAGTGATATTGAACAAGCCAAATCAATGCCTTCGGGTCCTATTACAAGATCGGGCATCCAAAATGAAGCGATCATTGGTGACATTCATCCAAGACAAGGAGGAACAACTTGACTTTGAAGTCATTTTCAAGGAGATTAGATTGGAGGAAGAACAAGCAAAGGAGTACTACTTGTAGACGATTCAAGGGCTTGAAGAAAGAGTTCTAAGTGAAAATCAAGGCCTTAAAGTCCAAGGGAATTGAGTGGAAGAAGCTTGAGAAGGTGACATCCAAGAATGGAGTGAAAACAAGAAGATGGAATGGGTTGAAGCACAAAAGAAAGCCTCAACGGGCAAATAATAGGCACTAGTCAATGCTTCCCTTGCGGCAGTGAATGTAAGCCTTGGACTGGTGAAACAACAACAAAATTGGCACGATTTGGAGTAGTTTTAGAGAACTACTGGAGCGCCTACGGAAGTGACCACTGGCGCCAGTGGTTTTGTTACCCAGTGACAGAAAAGCATCGATCCATTAACTTATGCACCCATAGGCCCCCGATTGGAACCGAATTTAGCCAAAATATTGCCGATTTTCTTTGTTTTTTTCTTCCATTCTTCTTGTAGTTTAAAACTTATTTCAAGGATAATTAAGTACATTCATACCTAGCATGAATTAATTAGGTTATTTTGTGTTCTTAGAGTATAAATACTCCCTTGTCTTGTCATTTCATTTCAACCTAAAAACATCTTTTTATTAAAAACAAAAATCCTCTTGGATTAAACTTGTTCTTTTTGAGTGTTTTTCCTTTAACTCTCTTAGGGTTCTTTGTTTAATTACTCTAAGGCTTTTCATCACTTTGGTTAGGGGTGTTGATTAGTCTACCAACATCAAGGCAATGGTTGATGATTGAAAAACATCATAGGTCATTCTAACTAACTTGAATCTCAAAGGTGAGCCTTGGGTCAAATATTTTAAGTTGAAGTGTTTTTAATGAAATTCATTTCGAAGGAATCACATCACGAAAACTTTTAGGGTTTTTCATATTACGCCTCTTTTTCCCATTTTATTTTCTGTTAGAAAGTCTGAGAAGAAAAACAAAACGAGTTTATAGAGAACCAAAACAAAAAAAAAAAAGAGAAGAAGAAGAAGAGGGAAAATATAATCGAGATTGAAACGAGCAGTTCAATTATGTATAATTCTCTGTGCTTGTTGTTCGACGACGTTGTGTGAACAGATAGAGACAAAGATCAGAACAGATTGCTCGTTCTCACCCAACATTTGAAATCGAAAAAGATAGTTTCTGCACCTCTCTCCAGCATTCTCTCTGAACAATACCTAAAGGAGTTCTATTTGTGGCCTTTCTTCATATGGTCCTTCCGAACCTTTTTCATATGATTTTTATGAATTTAGGGGACAAGATGACATTTGTAGAATGTTTTTCTTTTGATAAGTGGATGCCTTATATATAAATAGAAAAAATATAGTAATTGTGATATTGTTAGCCACCCTATACCCTTTATGGGATGTGGTTTGTCTCACAAAGTTAGAGTTGGTGTCTGGAATATTTGGGATTTGGATCTAATGTTACATATTTGTGTATCGCTTCCTGTTATGCTAATAAAATATTAATAAAAATTTTATTCATAACCGTTTGATCTTTTAGGAGCACGTGTTAAATTTCCACGTGTATAAGCAGGAATGGCACTAACATAAAACTCTAAGCCGAATATTTGACTTTTTTGTTTGGGCTTCTCATTTTTTGATTTGCCCCAGAATTCTCTTACCTAAGAGATTTAAATATCCGGGGCTAAGGGATCAAGTTCCCCTTCTCTCACCAAATGCATTTTATCTTTCCAATGGTTAATTTAATCGATTATTATCAAGAACAAGTCATGCTTAAATTAGAGATTCTGATTTTCATCCCCCTTCAAGGGAGAAAATTTAATACTAAGACGAGAAATCAGGAAATTAGGATGAGGGCACGACAGTCTGGCAGGCCCCTCCAAGAAAAGAAAAAACGGGGAAAGAAGAAGGTTGAACAAATTATGGCCGTTGGTTACCTTTCGGTGTCTAAATTGAGACCAGAAAGTCCAAAGGGTTCATCTTCCACTTCGATTCCTTATCTCATCTCATCATAGAGATTATTTCAAGTTTCAAATCTTCTATTACACCGTTGTTATTCTTTTACATATATTTTATTTTATAAATTAAACTCTAAAAAAAAAATTAAAACATATGGGTGATATTAACTTTTTGTAATAACTTTTTATTGATATTACAAAAAGTGTAACACAAATACATATTTGAAGATCTTGAGTTATTATTACAAGTCCTGACCTCTCATAAGAGAGTTCAGGATTATAATTTTTCATTCAATGATACATTGATTTACAAATGATATCCCTTGCGTATGTAGTCATACACAAGAAGAGACGTTATAAAAAATCATTTCCAAAACTACAAAGAGATGCATATATTCAAAGATTTGGTATCTTTTCATTATCTATATGAATGGCTTCGTATCGCTTCATATCTTGTATGTATGACTTCGTGCCTCATTATTGCTCTTGATTTGATATGAGATTAGATACAATTGTACTTAGCAATGAACAATTACAATTTAATTACACACTTGATTAATAATACGATAGTAATCATTACAGTTAAATATAATAATAATTTTGTAATAGATAACTTAAACTTTTTGTTATATAATAAACCAAGTCAAATTATTTATAGTTATATAACAAATTAAATTTTGTTTTCTATTTTTATTATTATTGTTGTTATACATTCAAAACAGTTAAAAATACTTATTTTTATAATTGATTGTAACAAGTAATTTTGTTTAGATTAAGTCTTCATTTCTCTTTCCCTACCAACGGCTTTTAGTTAGTTTTAAATACCTCTTCTTCTAAATTTGTTGAGAGAGTATGCTGATACTAATATCGTGTTCCTCCTTAATTACTTCCTAATTAATGAACATCTTGCATTTTGCACCTTTCATTTTCTTTTTAGAAGTCATTTAAGGTTTTAGAACATAGAACATGTAATGATTATAACAGTAAATTGATATTTCTTTTGAATTAAAATACCCTTATATTACATAAAGTTCTTAGAAATATATGATATGAAAATTTTTCATTAAATGCTCGTTAAAAAATAAAAATGCTCATCAAGAAATATAAAACAAGTCTAATTTTGAACCAAAATTTGCTAACTCAAACGAGTTTAAAAAACAAACGGAGGGAGTACTTGTTTTAGGGGTATTAGATCAAACACGAAAACAATTGGAAAGGGAGGTTTTCATTAGAAGTCTTTGATTTGATACGTGCAAATAAATGCTTCTCTTATTTGCTGCAAAAAGTAGTTCTTATCACAAAAAAAGAAAAAGAAAAAAGAAAAAAGAAAAAGAACAATTCTTTCATTGACTTTTAGGGTTCATTCTTCTATCAATCGCCATCGCCATGACAAGGAAAGTTCCATTTTGTCCCCACAACATGTGGTTCTAAAAATTCTTTGGGAAGTTTTGGTGGTATGCTAATAGGGGATTTCTGTCATTGACTTTGAGATTATTCCATGATCGTGAATTTGTGATGTAAAAATATGGCATATTCGGTCCCTTTTAATTGATCGAAGGTGTGTATATATATCCATATTCAAGATGATGGAAAACTTGAAGAAGTATGATGCAAAAGGAAACATATAGACCCTCCAATTACTCCCTTCATTGGAATGAAATGGGTTTCAAATAATGACTCTAATTGAATATTTCATTTCATAAAATTAGTTAAAATTTTATTATAAATTGTTATTGTTATGTCGTTTCAAATAAAGACGAGATATGTAATTCCAAAAGTATCATGCAGATAGGCGGTCAAGGATCCATTTTTTAATGGTCATAATTTCTTCTCGAACACGATTATAATATTTAAACTTTTTCTCAAAATAAAAAGTTATAAGACGGAGGATAATAGTTACAAATGAAACTACTACTGAAAATATCTTTCTAAGAAGTTATCTATGTGGAAGATAACTACGAATGAATGAATCGTGCAAATCTTAGGTTAAGTCTCCATGACATTTCTCTTTTTTAAACTATTATTATTTTCAAATTAAAAATACTAAACAAAAGTGTTTTGAATCAATTATGCGGAATATGTTTTATACCTTTTCGTTATTCTTTCTTGTCTTAAATTGAAGGTCTCATTATTTAAAATAAATAAATTTTTAATACAAAATCATATTAACAACTTCCTTAATTCAAATATTTTTATTCACTCATTTAAAAAATTCGATCACTAAATACATTCATGAGACTATCCGAATATATTTTAAAATTTTCAAAAACTGAAAAGTGAAGGCTAATTAAAAAAATTCTTCAATTTGCAAATTTGCAAAATCATCGTTGTTTGAGCGAAAAGTTGATTTTTGATTTTGACGTCTCGTTTGAGTCCGTCTTTTCGTGGCCTCTCCTTTCTTCTGTACAGATATGATTAATTAATAATATGTGTCCGTCTTTTCCAAACACGGCCTCAGGATTTGATGGATTCCAAAGGTTTTCTCCTTTCCGGAGTCTGCCTGTCTGCAAATGGAGGGTACAAAAAATGAGAGAGAGAGAGAGCATATTATCCCATGGAAAATAATCTTAAACGTCACGCTTCCAAGGAAAAAGAGAGAATTTTAATTTGTGGCCGAGAGGTGGAAGGTGGGCCTGTAATATAATAAGTTTAATCCAAATACTATTTATAAATATATAAATATGTGAAAATGTTATAAAGTGGATTTGGTGTATTTTGCATGAAGTGCACGATTAAGTCTTTTAAGTTCAAAGTTAACTGTTAATTTTTTTTTATTTAAGAAAATAATAAATTTGATCAAATATTC
The DNA here is from genome assembly GCA_028571225.1 of Parsonsia alboflavescens. NCBI lineage: Eukaryota > Viridiplantae > Streptophyta > Magnoliopsida > Gentianales > Apocynaceae > Parsonsia > Parsonsia alboflavescens. The sequence continues at coordinate 15,263,795 of JAOXNR010000028.1, forward strand.
ATATTGTTTAAGTTTATTATTTTAAAATATGATATATTTATAAAAAATAAAATCAGATATTGATCATTAACTTTGATCGTTAGAGACTTAACTGTACGTTTTATAGCATTACCTTATAAATATATATATATATATATGAAAATATTATAAAGTGCTACGGAACATACCTTATGAAGTGTCATAATTAAATCTTTAACGGTTAAAGTTAACGATCTATTGTCTTTTTTAAAAATAAAAAAAAATCAATTACCATAGAATTTAGTTGATCTCTTTTAGGGTTTAATCTGTAAAAAATATTTAAAAAATAATTTTTTATAAAAGAATTTATTTTTTCAAATTATCATTATAATTTATAACAAATTTTTTTTTCCAAATGTTATCCACAATTATTTAAACCAGTCAATCCTTTCCCCCCCTCCATTCGTAGGGATGTGTGTCAAATATGTTATACAATATAGACGAATGTTATAGTGGATAACGTAACTCAAATAATTAGGATGATTTCTCTGTATAATTCCATAATTTTAAGCTCTATTACCATGACAACATTCCCAATGCAACATACTCCATAAGTTCCAAAATATAAGTGATTTTGGGGTGTTTTATTTATTCTTGCAATTATTAATATATCTTTATGAGGGTTTTTTTCATTTCTTACATTTTATTAATATACTCATACATTTATTGTAAAGAAAGAAAAGTGTAGTTATATGGAACAAGAAAATGAATATTTTTAATATAGGAATTCTATTATATATACCTGTTTATGTGCATATAAACAAGTTTCACTTACAGGTACACATAATAAAATTCCTGATTTGTAATATAACATATCATCATTTAAGACTTATTAATTTATATAAAATTATGCTAAAGCTTGGGGCGTAAGTGGTAATAAAGGAAAGAGTTGAAAGATAGGGAAAAGTGGTGAAATAAGACTGAAAATAGGTCCAGTCTGGATTTCCTTATATCCAAAACTGAAAATAGGTCCAGTTTCGTTACGGGAATATTTTGGGCTAAATTCCACACATTCCCCCTAATCTAAGTCTGGGGAAAGCCCAGAAAATATGCAGATATTCTGAAGTAAATAATTTCATAGGGTTTTGTTCAGCTAGCCTAATTTATACCCTTCAGTGCCCGGTTGTCCTTATCTCACCAGTCACACCACTAATTAGATAGGAATAGGGCTGTAAATGAGTTCAACCGAACTCGAATTTGTTAGGCTTAAGTTCGTTTATGTTTCTTTAGTCGGATTATTCTGGCTTTTAAAATTTAAACTTGAGCTCGACTCGTAGATTCGAGCTCGGTTCGAATCAAGCTCGGATTCGTTTAAGCTTACTTTTGTGTATTAATTTATTTTTTTTAAAACTTTAAGAAATAATATCATTTATTATATATAGTAGATGAACAAAAAAAATATATTATATGAAATAAAAAAAATTATATATTTAATAAATGAGTTATATTATATATAATACTATAAATAAAATATTATTTACATTAAAAGCTCATTTTGACTTATGAGTCTAACGAATCGAATATTTATAAGTTTGGCTCGACTCATTTAATAGGCTCAGCTCGAGCTCGAGCTCAATTAAAGAGAGTCGAATTTAAGCTTTTATTGAGTCGAACCTAAACCGTTCGCGAATTATCTCGTCTCATTTACAATCCAAGATAGGAAACTGGAAAATCTTCTAAGTATATCTTTTACATTTTTTAAATTCTTTAAAAATCAATTTTTTTAGGATTTAATTTACAAAAAATATATATGAAAAAAAAGGAAGAAACGAATGTAAGTTTTTATTTATTAGTGATGTAGAGAATACCAAAAAAAAAAAAAAAAAAACAGAAAAACAAGAAGAAGAAAACACTGATTTTATTTCAAAATTTAAAATACAAGTGAGATCCTAAATTCGAACCTAAGATAATTAAGGAATATCTCGCTTTAATTTGCAACTTTTGTTAAGTGGTTTATGTTCTAAAGCACAATTTAGGCCCTTTCTATTTCCATTCAAATGATTTTGAAGATTTTTTTAATATGGTTCAATAAGTTGAAGGGAGATACACCAAAGGGCTTATCTTTTGCGTGATGTTCTAACTTTGAATTTTGAAAGTCTTTTCTAGCCGTAGATGAATTTATGACTGATATTAAGAGTTATGTCTCTTATGATTTACAAATTGTATACTTTCATGGTCTTTTTTTTGTTTGCTGTACAGTGTAAGAAATTCAATAGAGGATGAGGGCAAGTTTCTTGTTGGACTTTTCCGCTCTTAAATTAACTTAAAAGTCGACTGTCACTATTCATGGATGAGGTTTGGATAAATCACGCTTTGCTTCGTAACCGTAACCGTAACCGTAACCGTAACCGACAAAGAATCACAGAGAGGTAAACTAGTTTAGGCAAACGACCGTGAACTCTTCCATTCTAAATGATCTAAAAACTGGTTGTTATGAACCTTTGAAAGCACCAATTTTTAGAGGAAAGAATTTGCACTCATATTCCCATAGTGAATGCTTTGGATAGAAGACCATTTAAATACTTTCAAAATCCTTTGCAAGAAAGTTACATGTATAAGGTTGCTCTCTTCTCAGATACTCCAACCAAACAAGGTAAATAATCTATTTATCTTATCATTCAAGTCTTCTCCCAACATACCACCCTTGTTAGGCCAAACGGATAAGCCCAAGAATGCAAAAGGGGATAGGTTTGATGTGAACCCAAAAAAGGCTCCTTGCCAAAAGGAAGGTGGGTTAGGAATTTAGTAATTTACAGTGCATGAACTTACTCTTTGTAGTAAATCTCCTAAAACAGCATTTTTTTTTTTGGGGGGAAAGAAATAATATGGTTTTTACTCAGAATATCAAACACCTTTGCATTTGGTTCTCAGAATCTCAACTGCTTTATGGTAATAGCCATTTCTCACCAAACAATTCCACCTTAATCCTGCTCCCCTTTCCCCATAAAGAAGAAAACCGTCTTTTTCCCTACTCTTCCTCGTGACCTAACTCCAAAGATGCCATAAATAGGCTAATAAATAGGGAAAACCTGAGCAAGAATATCCGAAATTTCAGGTTAGGTTCAACGGGCTTCTCAATCTCATACTCCTAAGAATAGGAAGAAACTCAGTAATTTGTCATATATTTATGCACCCACACTTACAGTTAAGCCGAACAGCTTAGTAAAACATACATGAACATCCGATTAAAGCCAAAATCTCAATAGTCGAATGGATGGCGTGAATTAGTGCACTCTATACTCCATAGCATTTTCGTGTACATTAAAATATATATAGATTGGAAAGTTTAAAATTTAATAAGAACAAGAAACATGTCAAGGAAGCCATCTATAGCTCTAATATATAAGAATACTTCATAAACAGGCATGCAAAGTACTTTGTTACCGCCAAGTAGAGATTAAGGAGCGGCACAAAGACATTTCTTGCGCTTGATCGAGCTTTCTTTTTCATGTTGTCCAGAGAAAGCGAGAGAGCTTTCCCGTTGTTACCTGCAAAGAATGCAAAACCTTTTTGTATCATTTCAAGATTCATGTGATAGGTAAAAAGAAACTGTCTTTATCACTTTCTTTCCCTTTTGGTTTGTATCTCATGATCAGAGTGTTCTTTTTTATCCCAACTTTTTATCAAGGGACAAAAAACCTCACAACAAAGGCAATTCTATTTTTCAACTTTGTGTTCTAACAGACAACAACAGGAAAACAAATTTAGCAAATGTAAGGTTACAGTTGTCTCGTGAGAACATTCACAGATGTTTTAGCTACTATACACAAAAAATTTCCCCACTAGACATCCCAAAGAAAAGAGAAATACTACCTCTGTCCATCTCGCAATATAAAAGGAGTTACCTCACATTGATTAACAAGTCTTAAATATAGCCATATTAGGTAAAAAATATTCCTTTTCTCTTTCTTTAATAACTATAATAATTATGAGAATATCAATGTAAGGAAAGAATGGAAAAAAAAAAATCATAATTATGTATTGATAAGTACAAAACGACTTATATTGTAGGACGGAAGATAAAAGTCAGTAGTGACTTTTAATTGTTGATCTTGCTATTTGCTATCTTCCTGAAACACTGAGGAAGAGGTTGCTAATAGAATTCAACAGTTCTGATACAACTCAGTGTTACTGGAGTGTTCCTCCAAAACTTCCTTAATACAGTAATAACTGTGAAAACAAGAAGGCTCTCCTTTAAAATAACTATCAAGTAAAAATCTTAAGATTAGGATCTAAAAACCTTCAGGATCATCTTTGCAAAAGTTTAAGATAACAAGCCTAGTACAGGCAGTACTTTATGAAAAGGATAAAAGAAAAAGAGGCAAGATTCCTGCTAAGAACAATGTTCTGAAATCATTAAGCATAAACAAGATGGCACATACTCATCAAGACACAATTAACTTTACACCCCAAAAATGAAATTCAATGAACAAAGAATTATCTACAATTTCACATTTTTATGAAAAGTTTCAATCTCTCTTGATCATTAAATGCTGACACAGGATTTTTGGTCTCCATACATTTGCTTGGAGGCTTCTAGAGAGGATAAAATTCACATATAAATACAGAGGTAGAAAACAAGTCATCTTTATATGTGGAGCAGTCCTCAAGACACTATTTCTGTTTCACACCCCTCCCCACATTACTCATATTCCACTTCATAAATCTCTGCTGTTTTTCTTCCCAATTCTCATATTACTTTGTTCGAACTTCAACCTCACACAAATCAAGCAGTTGCTACATCTCAGTTCTATTCATGGCACCTAACAAAGAGGGAGTTGCTGAAACTTACAAGACTAAAAACACCAATTCTCATCAATCCACAAGACTTTCAATGGAAAACCTCCAAAGAACAATATCTGATATATCATTGGGACGGAACAAGGAGGCAGCTGTTGAAGTGAAACTTACTTCCATATCTGAGGTTGAGGATGCCAAGTGTGAGTGCTGCGGCATGGGTGAGGAGTGCACACCGGGGTATATTAAACGTGTAAAAGAAAAGTTTTCGGGGAAGTTGATATGTGGTTTGTGTGCGGAAGCGGTAAAAGAAGAGATAGAGAAGAACGGAGGAAACAGAGAAAAAGCCTTAAGTGAGCACATGAATGCATGCGCCAGGTTTAACAGTCTTGGGAGGGCATATCCTGTCTTATACCAAGCTAATGCCATGAGAGAAATCTTGAAAAAGAGAAGAGAAAAGTCCATTAGCCTAAAAGATAAGGCGGGTCAAAAAGCAGGAATTTCCAGGAGTTCAAGTTGCATTCCAGCAATTGCAAAGGAGATCAATAACAGCCTAGAAAAGGTCAATTAATCGGCAGATATGAAGAAGGCTGTCCATCATAAAAGTACCACAAGCAAGTTTCAAGAGATATATGCCTCATCTCCTTCAAATACTTATTACGAGTTTTCAGTTTCGAATTTTGGCCTCCATTTAGCTATCTGAGGTTTAAAGATAATATGCTGCATCCTGGTCTGCAACTCTGCTTAACGCAGAAGTTTATACCTTTCTTTTTTTCATGCATGGTTAACTCATCTTTGTACTGTACAACACTTCTTCACTGAGAAAGTGTCTTTTCTCCTTTTCTGGATTTATCTTTTGTTATTCAATCTCCTAGGATCTTCCTGGTTTGTACCATGTATAAATTGTACAGGTTGAAGAACTACCTTCTTGATTTGCAATCTTCTTCTACTTCCAAACTCTAGAGATTTTTTCAATGGAGCAGTTCATAAATCGCCTCTGAAACTGGACTACAATTGTGGAGGAGTGTTCATACTCAATCTTGAAGATCTCCAGCATAATGATTATGCTCAGTATGCACTTTAACAAATCTTCTGATGTTTATGCTATTATAATGATGAGCACACTTGTAAATAATTTTGCTTAAAAATAATAACTACTTTTACTATTCTTTTGAGACCTGACTCCATCATCCCAAGTTCAATCCGAAACATCCTCAAAGGAGCCTAATCATAGAAACCTGTGGAAAGTTAATTACGATAACATATTATTGTAGAAATTTTATGATGATCAAAGAAAATTTGTTACTACCTATCCCAAAAGAGAAAAAATATAAAATCTCCAGCCAACAATGCATTACCATTGAAAAAGTGTGGCGGGAGAACAAGGTAACAGCACAAGCAAAAGTTTAGATATGTCCAGGAAATTGTGATTTTATTTCCAGCAATTTCATTTTGGGCTGTTATGTCAAGCCTCTTATCATGAATCAATTCATCCTATAGCCCAAGGGATAATCAGTAATGCAGCTTGTAATACAAGGGACAAGGATGTTTTAACATCAATATAAACAGATTGAAGATTTAGCATTTTAAGAAAGGAAAGTATACTTGAAGATATGAGAATGAAAATTAAGGAAACAAGTCTCTAGAAGGTCATATTCCGATTTTCTGGTGAACAGTCTTTGTTTGTAGATAGCTCAAATAAGTGGAAAAGAATTCTGATAATTATCTGTATCTGTTTATCCAAAACACCAAAATAGAAAAAAAAAGATAGCTTTAACACTAAATCTACCTTGTAATCAACTGCAAAAACAACAAACTGTAGCAGGTAGATACTCTTCTTTTATGTCCAATTCAGTCCCAATCCAACCCTATAAGACTTTATTTTATATATTTTCCTTTTCAGACTGTAAGGGTCCTCTGTTTATAATTGCGTATCTTTAGCAGTGAAAAGCAATTGAAACCGGAAATAGAGGAATTCCTTCATTTAATTTGACATCATAACAGAGAAGAGATTTCTAGTGATTTTGCAAGTGTACCAGTCATGATCTATTTCTTATCTTCCGATGGAAAAAAAAAGGGACAAAGAATAATCTGGCTGTACTTATAGTGACAGAATTTATCTTCTAGCAGAATAGAGTACCTTGGTATTTAACTGGAAGACTGGACAATGCCCATCTTAACTATTTCTTCAGAGAGCTCGAAACTGATAGCACTGCAAGCCATCAAAATTAAGAGAAAATAATGACTAAAAATTCCTTCATAGTTCAAGGGAAATTATATATATATATAGAGAGAGAGAAATGCTGCTATTGGTGTCTATTTTTTTTTTTGAAAACTCATGAGTGAAACAACCTCGTTTGGCCTTAGTTTTGAAAAATAAATAAATAATTTGTAGAGCAAAGCATCACGGCGGCCACTGGAACCAGAAACAAGATCCAGAGCACAGCACCCCACCCATTCGCCGTGCACACAGCACTGTCAAAAAAAAAAAAAAAAAAAATTGAGAAAGTGAGGCGGTGCTCTTCTTAAGCGGCTGGGGGAGTGGAGGAGCACAGTACCAATGCAGCAGATGGCTGATCTTGACCGTGGTTCTAGGTGTTGGGCCGTCGGAGCTGCGATCTGTCGGCTAATGCTCTCGCCATCCATCACAACCCCCTCGGACTGTTCGTGTTGCTCTGTTCTGCTCTTCAAATTTTTTTTTTTTCAATTTTTTCAAAATCAAGGCCAAACGACATCGTTTCACTCCCGAGTTTTGAAAAAAAAAAAAAATAGTCGCACACACAGCAGCATCTATATATATATATATATATATATATATATATAAAATCGGTATAATTCAAGGGGCAATAAAGGTACAACGTTTCAATTGTGTGTACTGGGAAGTAGTTTAGACATCTACCTACTCAAGATCCTTTATTACAACACCACATGATGGATAACTGTGATATCTCTGTCACTAAACACATCATAAACACAACTGGATTTCGGAACCAGGAGCAAAGCCAGAATATCATAATTTAGAATTTGGATTCACATATAACTAATATATGCAAGGAAATTGGATTCTACTCGTAAAACTTTCTTAGATTGTTCAAATAAATATGAATTCAGTAACGAAGTAAAGAGTTTCTTTAGCATCATGATTCTACAAATCTAAAAACTTATTAACGCTTTAGAAGATAAGAAAAACAGGAAAAACAAACAAACCAAAAAACCACTCTAGAAGACACTAGCAACAAAAGTAATTGAGGACATTTTAGGAAACAATTTGCTTTTAAAGAGGTAAATGCACACGAGGGATATTAAAAAGGGAAGCAATTCTCAATTTCTATTCTGGCTCCATTGTATTGCATTGATTTAGAACGATAATCTTTTGTTTATTGCAACCTTGAGATTAACCCAAAGGAGATAAGCTCAAAAAAAGAAAACAAAGAACAAGGAAAACCAACATAAAAACCTTGTCCTACACCGACTTTTAACCATATACATAAATAAGGAAATTATATTGTAGTACCTGTGGCAGCTACTATTCTCTTGGTTGTGTTCCATCTGTGGAGGTGTCACATTGTCGTTTGATCTTTGCCAAATGTGGATCATGAAAACCAGACTGTGCTTGAAACATCAGCAGGATGGCTGGGAGAAGTGCTGGTTTATCCACTCCATTGTTTGAAACGTGCTTCAAGTGGATAGTGAGCAAAAAAATCGCATTTTATGTTCCTAAAAACTTTGCATTGTTTGCGAAGCATAATGATTCATTTCAACACAAATAGAACTCAAAACTCCATGCCATTATTTGCATGACCATATTTAAGGCTTGAGCATGAAGATTGGAATCTAGCACACACCTTGCATGTTGATTCATCTTATCTTGATGCAAGGGACTCCTTCTGTGACCAACTTGAAACATCAGTAGCTCAAGTTGGTCAGTAGTGTTTTAGCATACTTCTCATGTTTTTTCAGGCTCCACATATTGATGCAATTAACAGGGACGAAAAAGGCTAAACAAAAGAAAAACTGAACGTTCGTGAAAACTATCAAGTTTTCAATTTAACGACAAAAGTAGAAAATTATCGCATTTTTAAAAGTTGTTTGTAGCTAAAACAAGTCGAGATATTTATAATCTAAAATCTATCTTAAATCTAATTGAAAATTAAAAAGCCCTAAAATCATAAAAAGTCCAAAGGTCCACTAAAACGATCCCGGATGACCCAAAACTACCTTAGGCCATTGCAAAGCAATGGATTTTGTCCATTGGACCGTTTCCAGTTACCCAGGCAAATTTGAACCTATTTCGAGTTTGAGTCAGCCTGTTTCATTCTCCCCGACTAGGAAAAGATTCACGTTCAAATCTGACTTGTCAACTGCATATCTACTGGTTCTAAAGGTCCAAAAGAATTCTAATTAAAAAAAAAAAAAAAAATCTCAAAATTGGGCTAACAAAAAAACTTAAGGACCAAAACTAGAAATATTTTTAAAAAATGGGGCTTCTTGCAAATAACCAAGGGTTTCAGTTCATCTTTTCTCCACCCAAAAGCCTCGCTGCCACTGGCATCAGCCACGAGCTCCGCCTGAAAATCAACCGCCGACGACCAGATCTGACTCCAGCCACCAGCGACCATTCGTCTGCCTGCTTCATAGTCAGAGAAACACTAGCAACCTTGGTGATGCTGCTGGACAAGGATTTTTTTCGCCGCTGGAGAAAGACAACTGAATCTGCATCTGGACTCTACTCTGATCTGCTGTGCCGCCTCTGCTCACGATCTGCTCGCTAGCTGTTAGTCTTCTGCACTCCGGAGAAGAGGCCACAGCCGCTGCTGCCTTGCCACTGGCCGCCTGCAGGCGCGCCTTGCTGGGCTCTCGCATGATTGGCTTGGCGAAGCAGAAACATTGGACCAGATCTTCTTGAGCGGATCTGCTTGCTGCCGCTGCTGCTGGATGCGACTGCAGGACCGGCACTGCTCGAATCTGCCCAACTGTCTAGGTGATAGCAGATGACTTCCGACGAACTGGGTCCGACCTGTATTTTCCAGCGACTCCAGATGACTGCTCTGGCAGTCTCTCAAAACAGATTCGGTTTTCCCTTCATCATGGCACTCAATCTCTGATTCTGCCCTCCTGAACGTCCAACCTAGCTTGCTTCGGTTGCTGCTTGAAGTCGGCCTTCTCTATTCTTTATTTTCGTTTTCCATATCATGCCGATCTCATTGATGAGGCTGCTCATCTTTCTTAAAAATGATTCTAGATGCTGTCCACGATCACATGCACGAATCTATTTCTTCGTCTCTTTGACAATAAATTGAAATTCTCGCGGAGAATGACCGGATATATGAGATTACAATGAACAGTATATATGACTTGATTAAGGTGTGAATGATCAGGAATGCTATCTTTTTTTTACCATAAAAATCCGAAGTAAAGAATTTGTGTCTCTTAGTTATCGAGAGATTAGTTTGCTTGACAGAAAGAGAATGCAAGCTCGTTTGATCTTGATCCTTGTGAAGCGAAAGGGAGACTAGACTGGATCCGCATAGCCATGACCACTCGCACGAATATGTTCATCCAGTAGTGAAGATGGCTGAGTGCTTTGATACCAATTGATGCAATAAACCAGAACATAAAAGTCGTTTGTAATTAAGATAAGACATGATATTTATAATCTAAAATCTACTTTAAATCTAATTGAAAATAAAAAATCCCTAAAATCATAAAAAGTCTAAAAGCCTGTCAAAATGGTTCTGGATGGCCCAAAACTACCTTAAGCCATTGCAAAGTAATGAGTTTTGTTCATTGGATCATTTTCAGTTACCCAATCAAATTTGAGTCCATTCCGATCTCGGTTAGCCTGCATCACATATTCTAAGCAATTATAGCTTCAAAATACTTCATCTTTGAGGAATTGTTTAGCAGTCAAAATGAGTATTCCATCGCCTATTATCTCTCCATCAAATATATAACAGGTATTCCTAGTGAAGAGATCTGAAGTATGCCTTTCTGAGTCTGTCAAAACAGTTAAAATGGTTGGATAAGCATGCTGTGACTTGGTTCTGGCTTTTGCTTAATTTTCCTAAAGACCGACAAGAGCCTTTACACCATAAATTCATGAAACAGGCATTTTATGATCCATAGCCTCCAGAAATGTTTCCAGCAACCACACACAAATCTCAGCTGTTTCATATCCCAATAATGCATATCCGAATATAGTGGTTTGCTGATGATTATTCACACCAGAAAACATAAAAAAAGGTTTTCCACAGAAATTTATTTTTTAATTGTGTTCAATGCCGAAACATCATAAAAAGGCATAATCTGCTATGGACTTTGCCCAAGAAAGTCTGCACCATTGGCTTTCTTCATTCACATCATACCTGTAAAATAATACTCAGACATATTCAGGCTTAGAGCATCAGTAAGCTAAGGCATGGTTGCTATCACCATCCTGAACGTCAGAAGTCACCGAGGCCTGTTGCATGTGTTCTGCAGTAAAGCCAGCATATTTATCTTCTCTACACACTTTTCTCTACAAAAAGTGTGTGCTCTTTAAGAAAGTACCCAACAACATATTTCCTGGATTTTCTATCATATCTGATTCAAAAGCAGGAAGGACATCGATCCTGGTCACAGGTTTTGGTGGACATTTCCTGTCCGTGCTATTGGTAGACTTCCTGCTTCTATGTCCTTCTCTCCAACAACAACATTCCCTAGTATTAAGGTCACATTTCATATCCACTTTTCAAGCAATCCTGCTTCAACATCAGGGTAAATATCAAACCAAGGACATCCTCTTCTTACGTCAAGTTCAGAAGCACCAACCCCTCTTCTGTTTCTATTCTTGACTACCGTGCTCATTTCTTTTCTTTCTTTTGTGATTCCGAGTTCTGTTGTACCGCGTTTCATTATCAACAATATCGTCATTGTTAGATCTACACTCCTGTTCCTACCTTCACATCCAGGAGTCATATCCATCAAAGCTTCTGAGTCCTGCAAATAAATTTTAAAGACAGACAGGTTTCATATATTTGTCACTAGGAATAAGTTCTTCCAAAACCTATTCACAGCACTAAATGAAAAGTTTCCTTATTAAACCCAAAATGTTGAATGTAATGCTAATTCCTAATAGAGCAGACAACATGTTGCCTGACAGAGTGACAAGCGCCAGTGCAGGTAATAACAAGAAGGTGACGATGATGATTCACCTAAACAGTCTTTTTCTTTGTCAAAGTTCTATGCTTGTGACTAATTTGTTTTACGAATTAAATCATGAACTCATCCCTGCTTTCAACAACCTGCATCAATAGAGTGAAAAGACAATAGTCTTAGCGTCAAAAAACCGAAAGCCTTCAAGCACCACCATGTGAATGAGACTGATCTGCCATATTTTAGCTGACAATTTAGTGGAGGAAAAACCTCTACCTTTTCTATTCACATTCCATAGTATATATACACATTAATATAACCTAAATTACAACAATCTCTCCCTAAAATCTCTCCTGGAGATATTACAGAATATTGCCAATATTAGAAAAATATTAACTTCCTAAATCAATCCTAAAATCATATCAATTGCAAAATATTCTCACTATACCCCCCTCAAGTTGGTGCGTGAAGATCACGAATGCCTAACTTGCGAAGTAGATGGTCGAACTGTTGCTTACCAAATGCCTTGATGAAAAGATCAGCAAGTTGAGCAGCAGACGGGAAAAACGAAGGACTGACATTGCCAGCAACAATTTCATCTCGAACAAAATGGCAATCAACTTTGATGTGCTTTGTCCGTTCATGGAATACCGGATTCTGGGAGATGTGAAGAGCAGCCTGACTGTCATAAGGAAGAGACATAGGGCGGGTATGTGGTACTCCAAGATTGGCCAAAGTTAATTCGCATGTTACCACAGCCATCGAGCAATATTCTATCAAGCTGGATGCCTTGACTGGGATTACCTTTCAAATAGGGCACCACTCGCAAAGCTGAGTCCCAATGCTCTTCAAGAGGTGCTTGCATGAACTGGGACAACACATGCACACTGTGGGACAGATCTGGCCTAGTAAAACATAGGTAAATCTTTCGCCCCACAAAGCGACGATACGACTCTGGGTTGGCTAGATTAGTGCTGGTTGACATGGCTAAACTGTGGTTTTGTTGCAATGGTATTGCTGCTGGGCAAGACCCTAGAAGACCAACTTCAGCAATGATGTCTAGGAACTTCTGTATGACATCCAAATGGTTGCCGGAGATGATAAGATCATCGGCATATATGAGGACATTCAGCTATACCTCCCCTTGCTGCAAAGTGAACAGTCAGAATAAGATTGTTGGAACCCGTAAGTCTTCAAGGCAGTTGACAATTTTGCAAACCAACACCTGGGAGCCTGTTTTAGTCCATACGATGATTTCCACAAACGACACACCTTCCCGGGAGCAGTGACTCGAAATCCTGGAGGTAATTTCATTTATACCTCCTCATGAACATCATCGTGAAGAAATGCATTGTGAACATCCATCTGATGGACCTCCCAATTCTTAGCTGTTGCAACAGCTAGGAACAAGCGAACAGTGACCATTTTGGCCAACGGAGCAAATGTTTCGGTGTAGTCGATACCTTCAATTTGATGATTCCCAAGAATTACCAAGCGAGCCTTGTATCGTTCCACAGTGCCATCAAAATTGTATTTGATCTTGTAGACCCATTTGCATCCAAGACCCTTCTTCATGGCAGGCAAGTCTACAACAACCTATGTCTCATTGGCTTCAAGTGCCTCCATTTCACGACTCATGGCAGCCCTCCAGCAATTGTCTTTTACGGCTTGTGAATAATGTAATGGCTCATGCTCCACTGAAATGGCTGCAAGAAAATTTGATGTCTCAAAGAAAAATTACCACAATTCATGATGTGATTTTCTTGTAGGTTGAAGGGTTAATTTCACACACAACAATCAAACCAAATCGGTATAAAATAAAGGACT
>JAOXNR010000028.1:15277610-15320124 GCA_028571225.1 Parsonsia alboflavescens
TCTCCCCCCCCCCCCCCCCCCCCTCAAGAACTTGAACTTTTCATTTCAAGATTGCCGACGAGAGAGAATTCAATTTGCAAAAAGTGCTCAACCTAATGGACCATGGAGTAGGACTAAAGTTTCTTGAATTATTTAACATGAGTTATAAGGTTTTTTTAAATCTAATTTGCTTGGTCGAGACAATTTTCCAAATATAAAATATTTTTACCTAAAGTAATTTAAAATATAAATATCTTGTTATTTATTCTATTTACGAGGAACTGTCATGTAAAATGAGATAGAAAAATTATGTGATTTTATATTGTTGTGCATAAGGTAAGTTATATTTTCATTTGCTTGAGAAAAGAAAAAAAATACCTAGGCACTAAAAGAATTAATGAAGGACAATTATGTAAGCTCACGTCGAAAGGAGAAAATTCAAGAGGGGTTAGAAAGTAAATTCAGCAAACTAAATTTAGATAAAGGATAAAAAAGGTAAATTAAGTAATTAGTTATAGAAAATTGAACTCCCCATAGGAACCGATCTGGCAGGTTTGTCGCTGAGACTCGTGCATTAGTGTCCAAGTTAACAGCCCGATTCCTCTGCTTTTATAATTTTATCATCGGGACTCGCTCTTTTTTAATAGAAAAAATATATAAAATCTCTGATTTTTAACTTTTATTTTTATATGATTAATAATTATTTTATTTCTCACCCTCTATTTTAATTACTACTCCAATATTTGATTAAGTGGTTTTGTTAAGACGCGTTTCGGAACGCGTCTTAATGCACGCTCCAACTGTTATCGTAACGGAATTGTTGCTCCGCTGAGTTGACTGCATGAGCACTGTAATAACAATTCCATTACGATAACGATTGAAGCACGTATTAAGACACGTTTCGAAATGCACCTTAACAAATTCATTTGATTCATAAACTTCTCGCATAGACAGTAGTAAGCAAGCACGACGATTACAGCTAGGCCTGATGAAATCCAACGGCCGAGATCTTCTAAACGTGTTTGCCTCTATTGGACCCCTGCGATTTCGGTATTTTACTATTTTATCTTTCTTTTTCCTTAACCTCTTTTACAGCAGGCTTAGCCACGTAGGACAAGGAAGCTATTCTGAGTAAATACTATCTGGGTTCGGTACACGTGTCAGTTAGACAGAGTACAATGAGGTCAGGTGGGTCCCGAGTTACCAATCCCTATGTAAGAGAGCAGATAAGGGTGCCTCTGCTGTCATTTATTGACGTGATGAATTCGACTGCGTGGAGAACCGCAAAAGTAAAATTAGATAATTTCATGCATACGTTACACAAAAACATTTTAAAAAACCAATCTTTAAAAAAAAAAAAGAAAAAGAAATTACACAGGAATAGGATATAATATTTTCAAGTTGAGTTATTTCAGAAAATTTAGAAGAATTAACTATAAAATTGAAAGAGAGATAAATTAGTAAGAAGAATACTGATAACATAAATATTTATTAAATTGTGCATAAATATATAGTATTATTGTAAAACAATAAAATTACTTTCTTTAAATTATTTTCCTTTTTACAGTATTCCAAAATAATTATAAGTATTTATATAACTATAAATATATATATATATATATATTTATATTTATATGTTCCTTTATAAATTTTTGTACTTTGGTAATTCACGTGAAAGGTCTACATTCAAGTAAGGATGATTCTCATAAATAGTCTTCAATGTTCTTTTTTGTTTTTTTTTTTTTTTTAATTTCTTCTAAACGTTACAATTTTATCACTAAAATTTTATTTCATATAATTTTTATCCTGGATGTTTTAAATACTATGATCCCTCTATTTTTAAGTAATTAATTACTAGTTCAAATTTAATTTTCATTTTTCTATTTCAAATTATTAAAACTGAATGTTATATTTCTGTATCATTTAAAAAATTTACCATTACAATTTGATAAATTAAGGAAATCAAGCTAATTCAATAATTCCCACGTTAAAACAGAATATTCAATTAAGGATGCAACATTCTCAATTTCTTTAATTTCTTTTTTTGATGCATATAATTCTCACATAATATGAAATTATATATCTCTGAATCTATTTTATAAAATTCAAAATTAAAAATCTATTCTCTCAAAATTAACATATCTTTAATTCAATTTTTTACTATTATTTTTCTTATTTACTGCCTTGTCACTAACTTCATTAAGTTCAAAATCCCTCAAAAAAAATTTGTATTAAGTAAAAGAATAGACATCTAATTCTTAAATTAGACAAAATTTTACGACATTAATTTGATAGAGAATATTATTAAAATCTATTTCAAGCTGAAAGATAATATTCAAATTCATATAGAATATTCTCGAGGTTTTTTTTTTTTAATACTATATATATAATTTATTTTTTCAATGCATATAATTTTAAAAAATAAATTCACTTTTTTATTATTTTTGTTACTGAAACACCCCATTTCTTTGAAAGAACTAAAATCTGATGCTTGAATTAAAAGGAAAGAATGCAAAAAGCACAGGTACCTGAATCAAACCTTGCTTGGCTCATGGTTTTAGTTTCACTGTTTTTATTTTTTTTAAAACTATATAATATGATTGCTTGTTGCATCCCTTTTTTTTTTTTTCCTGAGAAAAAAGAAAAAGATTTCCCCCGAAAAAACAAAGAATTAGCCATTGGATCCAAAATGCACGTGACAGAGGTCGAAGGTGTGTCAGCTGAGCATGTGAGTGCTTTTGGCTCGTGTCAAAAGCCACAAGTGGCGGTGGTCAATGCCACGTGTCGAGAATCTGAGAATGGATTGTTTTTCTCCTTTGATGCTTTTCATCCGTCCGTTTTGAGTAAGCGATCAGCCACTTATAAATTTTATGGTATGATATAGTTTATACGGATTTGTTAAGATGTAATCCGAAGCGCTCTTTAATGAGGACTCCAATCGTTATCGTAACGAAATTTTTGTTCCGTTTGGTTGGTGGTATGTGCACTGTAACAAAAATTCCATTACGGTAACAGTTGGAGCGCACATTAAGACACCTTTCGAAAGGTACCTTAGCAAAACCGATAGTTTATAATTACTATAAAAATCTACTACTATACTAATAGTAATACGATACTCTCTCCTGCACTAAGGCTACGGTAACGTGGCCGCACGTGCCAAGCCTGGCCACGTGAGTATGGAACAAGTCGCTAGTTTTTGCAATAATGCAGCGCACCTCTGCTCCTTCTCGTGACAAGTCACGTGCCCTTTAACCATTCATTTTCACTTTAAGAATACTTATTTTTCTTTTTATTCTTATTAATGTAAAATGAAGTTAAGATAATAATTCAATTGATAAATAAATAGTTTAATTTAATTTTATAAGATTAGAAAATGAAAATATTGTCTTTGATTATGAATTATTTGCAACATATCTATGTCTATTGTGGGGGTCTAATGCTAGTGTATAATAGATTTTTTTTTTCAAAATTAAGGGAGTTTTTTAGTATAATTTTAAATGAAAATTTTCATTAATTTTGTAGTGTACACATAAAGAGTATATTGTTCTTCTTATTACTTGTGATGACACAAAATATTAAAGATATCAATATGTTTGCAGGTTGAACCCAGTGGATCATACACCTAATCTTAGTTACATAGATATTGGGTTGAGTTTAGTTAAGGAAAGGGGAAAAAAAAGGACCAATTTATCAACTAGACACAACTTTGTGCATTCTTGGACTAAATACGGGCCACCTTCAGGCCCATATTTTTATATTTTACAAAAAAAAAAAAAAAAAGTTTCAATAGTATTTGATAATTTGTTTATTATTATTATTACTTTATAATGATTGTGTTTTATCAATTATAAGCTAAATAAGTCAAAATAATTATATAAAGAAATATTTAAAAAATAATAACAAGAAAACTTAAAGGGATTGAATCCTAATATTCTGCATTCTTTAAAAAACTTAAACTCAATTCAACTCTAATTTAATTAGAGGGTTTAAGCTAATTAAAAGATCACTTCAACTACTCTTTTTCTTTAGGTCTATGGGAAGCGGATGTCATAGGAATAGTAACGACAACAGAAGCAACAGAAAATCTTCCTTAAAGTAGTCACTCTTTATTGCTCATCATATTATATATGCGTTGCACGTATTAACATTTTCAAGGACTAAAATTATGACTATTTAAAATAAATAATTTGCTTAAGATGGGGAATAATTTTTAAAGTCTACACAAAATTTCGAATTAGTATCTTAGTATATCTATAAATGGAATGCAAATTCGATGCCACTCTTGAGTATCCAAAATGGGAAGCTGCTAATTTCTTCTCTTGCCAAATTTCTCAGAAGTCAAATTTTAGTAAAACTTGATCTTCTTAAAGACACATGTTAAATTTCTATTAGTGAAACATTGAGTGACACATAATTGTGTAATAGGAAATTTTTAACAGACAAAACAAATGAATGACAACTTTTTTATTGTTTTTGTAAATTTTGAATTTTCTATAATTTTTGTAAGGGGATGTTAAAAAAAAGAAAAAGAAAAATAAAAAGAAAAAGAGAATGAATTGGTAAATAGGTTATGTACTTCGACTATCAAAAAACAGCGGATCAGCCACGACATCTCTGCGGCAATTACTAAAATGTTAATCAAATCAAATGACCATTTAATTTCTTTTAATCGTCATGAGTAGGAAAGGAAAAACTAATACAAACAATTTTCATAGCCGAAAATCAATTCTTTTTCTTAAAAAAAAAATTTTTAAATTTAATCGAAGCTTTTTATCTAGAAAATTGAAACCCTAGACCAAAAATCCAACTAGTTGTTTGGATAGAGATTCACATTTGAAATTTTTTTTTAAAAAATTGTTTTTACTTTTTACTCAATTTCTAAGAGAACTTCTAAAGTCTTTAAACTCTAAAAATGTACTTCATCTGTCACTTTTTATAAGGCATTTGCAGAATTTTTGTAAAGATTAAGATGAAAAGTTTTTCCCTAAAATACTCTTCTGACTAACATAGAATTTAAGACATAATTTAAAAAGTACTTGTTGTCTGAGAAAATTTAACGCATCCTTTCATTTTCGTCTCTTCAGATCAAAATTTTAAAATTTTCCACAAAAAATTTCACACAAAAATGCTCTGTTAAGCTCACCTCACTAAAATTTCACACGAAAAAATCTTTGTTGAAGCTTACCCCTAAATATGAACTCCAGCAATGCACAGTTGGACATAGCTGTCTAAACTTCACTTCACTCTTACAGAATGAGGAGAATGGGGAAAATGGTTCCAAACTGCAATAATCAAAGGCAACCATTCCGAACCATTGATTTAAATGTTGAAGTTGAGATTAATATCCAACCGATTACAAATCTCTGTTCCGTCTCTAGTCAAGAAAATTAACATAATTTTGATTTGAATTTGGTTCCGAGTGAATAGTCCAACAGCTTCATTGATTTAAACTTAAAACCCCCACCAAAATATTTAGGGATTCCTAATCCAAACATGCGTAATCTCCGTAATTTTTGAGTTTTATGAATGTGACAAGATATGTGTATTTTAAACGATGTCCTGTTTTCTTCATTGAGTTTCTTCACTCAATAGCCATTCAAGTTCAATGATAAAATGTAATATAAATTATAATGGTTAGTTAAATTAGTTTGCTTTTTCAATTTCTAAGTTGGATGTTTTTGCTCCATCTATTTGAAACTTGATAAGATTATGTTTGCTTAGATACATAAGGGAGAACTATTTTCTATGTATTTAGTGTAATATGTTTCCCACCATTCTGATGGCAGATTATAGAGGTGACAATTGGGGTTGGCTAGGCCCAGCTTGGCCCAACAACAAAGGGTCAGAGAATTTGAAGGGTCGCGACAGGCCAGCCCCATTTTTTGAAAGGCTAGCAAAACCCTAACCCAGTCCCAACCCACCAGGGCTAAGGGTCGGGCCGAGCCAGTAATTTTTTTTTTTTTTAACAAAACAATTCAATTTTCAATAAATAATTTGTATAAATTTTTCATATTCACAGTACAATTTATGAAGTGGTAAAAAGAAAACATATAATATATCACCAAATATATAACCAAGTGAACCAACAAGTTATTCCTGACTCCTGTATCGAATTACTTTTCTTCAGGCAAAGTCTAAAAACCATGAAAGTTGAATTGTTCTTGTTTAAGGATCATCATCGTCAAGGGGTCATACACTCATGAACATGGATGCCATATCTACAAAATTGGTAAGCAATGAGTATAAGAAATTAGTCACAAAGGATTAAAGGAAGTAATTGCAGAACATGGATGGGGAATATAGAGTTTCAAACAAAGAGTCCGTTTCGGAATATCCAAACACAAGGATAGGTAACGAAAGTGAGCTAGGACTGCAAACAAAGTAATAGAAATGCCACAAATATTTAGAATATCAGAGAAATTAAGTTAACTGATTACTTGAGACAAAGTCAACGAAGGCAACGAAGACGAAGTCGGCAACGGATTTGAAGTAGAGCACTGTGGGTCCATGAGTCTTGAGTACTGGTATTGGATCTGACTATGAGGGCTGAATTGAGAGTGAGAAAGGGAGAGTTGAGATACGACCTGGAGAGTGGTGGCAGGTTAGAGAGTGACCGAGTGGTGGCGGGCTGGAGAGAAGAGTTACCAATGCAGCGGTGGGTGGGTGGGGAGGCTGGAGAGTGTAGAAGAAAAGAAATGAAGAAGAATTAGAAAAACTGGTGCTATGTGTGACTGTGTCGTGTAACTTACAGAAATGAAAAAGAAATGAAGAAGAATTAGAAGTCACTAGACTCACTAGTCACTGTGACTTAGAAGTCAAGCGACACCAACCAAAGTTTTGTACGTAACTTTTGATTACAAGTTAACTTATAACATTATAAAATAATTATAATTTTTTTAAAAAAGTATATGTAGCCCCAAGGGATAGTCTGGTCCTACCCTTTCTTAACCCTCGTTGGCCCTCAACCCTTAAGGGTTGGGCTAAAATGCCCTTGTTGTTATTGGGTCAAATTTTTTAAATCCAACCCTCCAAAATTAAGGGGTTGGGTTGGGCCAGCCCCAATTGACACCTTTAGCTGAATATCAATGTGTTGGAATTCTGATGACATATCATTGATTATTCTCTTAAATATGAAAGATATTTTCTAAGTAGTTTGGAGTAGAAATAGTGAGATTGTAAAAATAGTTGGCACTTGACATTAAAATGTAGACAATTTTAGCCATCCTCAATTTTGCAATGATGCAAAATGAATATTGGATGAAGTAATTCACAGAACTCTTAGGTGTATGTTTTCCTTCTTTGCAGAATGGTGAATGCCCCCTGATTGTCTTGACAATATATGTCTTTCAAGTGAAGTCCAAGTTTATCATATGTCATTTGATTCATAAATATACCATTTAAGCATGTATTAGTTGTTGCAATTGGTAATTCTTGGGATTTTTGCTCTTTTAAGACCTCTATGTGATGTTTTCAAGCATTTGCTTTCTTGATGAAAAGCAATTGGATCAAGAATCCTACATTCACCATAGTTGCATACAATTCCATGGTTTCTTTTTGTCATTCATGTTTGCATCCATATATTTGCAGCCCTTATATCTATAGCCTTTCCTCTATATTTCTTTCCAGTTATCTTATTCCTTAATTTTATATTTTTCTGTTTTTCCTTCCTTACTTTATTGTAGGGCAGGGTAATGAATTGTAACAACAAATTGAATCTAAACGAATCTTTTCGTCTAATGACCGACGACGATATATCTATGAAGTTTTATTGATGAGATGCATCAACGAGAAATTAAAACGTGACACGACAAAAGAGGTAGCTTTATTATTTTTCTACAAATATTCTTACAGTTCAACAGATTTGGAAACAAGGAAAAGAAAATGAATTTAGTAAATTAGTTGAAATTGCTCATACGAAGACAAAAAATTATGGGCGTAAAAGGATTGAAATTGATATTAACAGTGTTCAAGAGATACCTTTAAACCAATGAATAACTATTTGATCTCTTGCTAATGTTTTGGGTACGAACAAAACTTCAGTGTCATGGTGTTTGTCTTCGGTCATGGTGTTTGTCTTCAGGTATATTAAGGAGACAATTAAATGCCATAAAGCCATATTTGAAGAATGAAAACAGAAAAGTTAGAATAAACTTTTGTATCTTAATGCTTGATAGGGAAAGTTTGGGGACTCATCCGAAATTTATGGATGTGCAAATGTAGTCCATATTATGATAAATGGTTTTTCATGACAAAAAAGAAAGAAACTTATTATCTTCTAAAGAATGAAGCAAATCCTTTGCGAATGTCTAAGAGCAAGAATTTTATTCCTAAGGTCATGTTTTTAACACTTTGGCTCGATCAAGATTTGATGATAATGTAAATAAGAAATTCTCTAGAAAGATAAGTATATTTCCTTTCACATTTAAGGAATCAGTAAAGTGAAATAGTGCAAATCATATAGTTGGAACTATTGAGACAAAAACAATACCATCTATTACTAGGGATACAATGAAATCTTTTATAATTGAAAAAATTATATCGGTTATTAAAGAGAAATGGCCATAAGATTCAAATGGTCCTATATTTATTCAACAAGATAATTGTAAGACACACATCGATCCAAATGATACTCAATTTATTGAGGTTGCCACAAGTGATAGTTTTGATATTTTATTGACGAATCAACCACCAAATTCTCCTGATTTCAATGTTTTAGATCTTAGGTTTTTTAGAGCCATATAGTCATTGCAAAAAATGTGCATTTCTAGAACCATAGATGAGCTTGTCGTAGCTGTTGAGAATTCATTTGAAGACTTCTCAGTGGAAAAGTCAAATTTTGTTTTCTTGACATTGCAATTGTGCATGATCGAGATAATGAAAGCTCATGGATTTAACAAGTACAAAATTTCTCATATCAACAAAAAAAGAGTTCCAAGAGAATTAGACCTTCCTGCTCAAATTTTTTGTGATCCAACATTAATTCGAGATGTCCAATGTATTCTAGCTTAAAAGTTGAATGTCATTTTGAATTTGTAAACTAATTATATGATAGAATATTTTACAAGTTTTGACTATGTAAATTTCTGTTTTTTTAATGTAATGGCATTGGAGGATTAACATATCCAGAGATGGAGCAGAGAGAGAGGTATGATAAGGATCGCTATTAAAGCTGCTGCTGCTGTGATATGCCATTTGTTCCACTTGGACTCCCAGAAGTTCTCCCCATGTTTTCTCATTTGTGTATTTGAGTATATCATATGTGGAATTGACAGAATGCAAAAATGTTTTCTTGCAACTAAATACTTTATGATGGTAATTTAAATTAATGTGATTGTGGGAGCTAATGGTTAATTACATGATAAAAAGTTGTGAATGATATGATTGGTTTTTGAGTTACAAGGCTAATGATGGTATGATAAAAGAGTTAATCTTTACATTCATAATTCAATATAATATGATTGATTACAAAGGAAATAGTTAATTAAGTGACAAAGTTGTAATCGTTTTGAATTATTTTCATCTAAAGGTTAATAATGTTTTGATAAATGTTTTTTCAGTTCAACCTTGTGAATTGCTGGCTGAGAGAAATGTCAACAGTCTTTTGCAAAAATGCATTTTAAACGATGTCCTATTTTCTTCATTGAGTTTCTTCACTCATTAGCCACTCAAGTTCGATGATAAACTGTAATATAAATTATAATGACTAGTTAAATTAGTTTGCTTTTTTCAATTTCTAAGTTGGATGTTTTTGCTCCCTCTCTTTGGAACTTGATAAGATTATGTTTGCCTAAATACATGAGGGAGAACTATTTCTGTATACTTAGTGTAATATGTTTCACATCATTCTAATGGTTGAATATCAATAAGTTGGCCTTTTGATGACATATCATTGATTATTCTCTTGAACATGAAAGATATTTACAGGTAGTTTGGAGTAGAAATAGTGAGATTGAACATAATTCAGAGAATTTTAACCAACCTCAATTTTGCAATGATGCAAAATGAATATTGGGTGAAGTAATCCATATAACCTCTTAGGTGTATGTTTTCCTTCTTTGCAGAATGGTGAATGCCCCCTATTGTCTTGACAATATATGTCTTTCAAGTGAAGTCTAAGTTTATTGTATTTCATTTGATTCATAAATGTACCATTTAAGCGTGTATTTGTTGTTGCGACTAGTAACTCTTGGGATTTTTGCTCTTTTAAGACCTTTAAGCGTGATGTTTTCAAGGATTTGCAATTGTTTTTTTTTTATGCAAAGCAATTGGATCAAGAATCCTGCATTCACCATAATTGCATACAATTCCATTTTTTTCTTTTTGTCATTCATGTTTGCATTCATATATTTGCATCCTTTATATTTATGGCCTTTTTTCTTTTGAATGTTGGAAGCTAATATAGGTTCATATGGTTGTATGAAGCACTTGAACTAAGTTTTTATAGATAAAAACATTTATGTCACTGTATCTGTGTGTTCTCCTTTCATAGAAGGAACAATATTTTTGCCCTGCAAATGATGGCTTCAAATTCACAAAGGCAAAGGCAAAACTCTAATGGACTTTAGCTCATGGTGAGGTAGGTTGACGTTGGAGAGCAGTTGAAATTCTTATCATGCAACTGGTGTTTTCATATTTTTCCATCATGAAGATTGAATGGAGCTTAGAGTAGTCTAAGGCCTTTCTATCACTTCATTAGTTTTGAACTATTATATTGGAAGAAAACAAAAATTCTTATCAAAGAGGAAATCAACTACTACCAAAGTTGTGCCTTACCAAAGAGGCTGTAGGCATTTTTTGCCTTTGATTTGAAGGCTTTGCAAGGAATTAGTTGAAAAGATAGCTAACAGTAATTTATCTGATGTTTCATTACTGAAAAACTATTTTGCTAAGGCATTCAAGTTTTTAGCTTTAAATATCCCATCCGAGTAACCTTCTTTTTGGCCAAATTCATCTACTTAATTTTATAACTTCATATTCTATACCAGAAGTTACTGATTTTTGGTCAGGTCATCTATTTTTTATTTCTTCCTTTCCTCTTATAACAACATTTGATACTTGTTTTGACATTTTTTAAGCTCAGAAAATTTTCGTTTATGTACTTCCATTTAACAGAAAAATAGAAGAAAAAAAGAAAAAGGAAAATTGACACCTTTAAATTGGATCAAGAAATATAACATCATATGCAAGTTTAAGCAGACTTATAACAAACAAGCATTCATGAGCATTTGTATTCAACTGTGAATATATTACATCACCAATGTTCACAGTCTTACACAAAACTATCAAACTAGTTTCTTTGCTTTCTGAATGTGCTACAAACACAGTCTTATAGAGTTATGCTGTGTAAAAAATAATTAAGAAGAATATTTTCTTACAAATTTCAGTCTTGGAAGAAGGAATTTCAATTACTCAACCCTCGGGAGAGACCTCCATTCTGGAACTATTTAGCCAATGTAGTATTTCCAGTTTTCAGCAATAACATACCCAGAGTCAAATCTACTGTCACAATAATGATGCAAAAACTAACATGAGAATTTGGTATCTTTTAGAAAATTCCAAGATAGATGGAATTCTATAACTTATAATGGAAGTTCTAACAAATGTTGTTAAGGATCCTGTTAAAAGCTCATGAAATTGATGCCGAATTTTCTAGAGAACTACTACAACAAAAATAAGACACAAGATTGATGCATGCTTGGGAGACGAAGATTCTTCTTGTATCACAGATCGAATAGTCTTGTGGGCAACAGTGGCTATGGTCATCGCGGCACACTATAGAATCCAACTCACAACACTTCCATGACATGCATAGCCAAAGAAATTTTCAAGAGTAGCAAGAGGTTTGACCCCAGAACAAAAGTCAAAAACATTACATCTGACTGGATCTGGAGAAGATGGTGACAAACGATTTTGACTAGTTTTAATTGGATAAGAGGCTAGAGTGTTAATCCTACATATCCTTTTTGAATTGTCAGTGTTTCTTGCCATGTAAATATAACCATTCATGCCCCAGCTTGTAATAATGCAAACAGGAGCACAAGATCTGCTGAAATCATTTTGCAATGAATTTTAAGTGAAACAATTTTTATACATGACTCAGCAACATAAAAAAGTGCTTAGCGTTATTCAAGTAAATTTGTATTCTTGGCAGTATGGAAAGTCCAATAGAAACTAAGTTATGCTCTTCACAACTACTAATAACCAACTCTAGTGGCTCAACCTTTCATTCTGTCTAATAAATTACCAAAAGAGTAATATAGGAAGTATCACATTACTAATAGAGATTGAAGTATCACATTACGTGATGTTTTAGATAAAAATGAAAAATCAAACTAAGAAATCAGTGATCAAAGTAAAGCTAAGTTACATTCTTAGTATAAGGCCTTGGGGATCCAAAATTTCTGCAACTCATTAGAAAAAAGTTGAAGCTTCTCTTCTTTTGAAATTTCTCCATCATCATCAGCTTTAACATTCAAATTGATGCCGGTATCAGCTAGTTTGTTCAAATTGATCATATGTTTCTTCTGTAGGGTCTTTGCCTTATTCTGAACATTGCTTACTTTTTCATTCTTCCTTGTGCATTTACTCATCATAGAGCACCACTCATAATCTTCTTTTCCATTCTTCAATATGCAATCATTGATCCTTTCTTTTCGGTTCTTTAATATGCAATCACTCATCCTGAAAAAAGCCACCAAAACTTGGTCAGCTTTTGTTCTCTGTTCTCATTAAAGATTGGATTAACTGTTGGATAGACTAAAGAACAAATTGATGTAGCCATAAGGGTGGAAATAAACATGATCTATCTATTTCTCATTATCAGAATACTATGGCATTCCACCATTGCTAAAGAAACTTCACACATGAATCCATTATCTAATTACTGCATGGAATTTTTCATGGTCTATCTAATTAGACAAATGTGTGAGATGCATTATACCACATCAGTTCATCCAAAGGACCAAAAAATGAAAAAGGATGAAACCACCCCTTTATGTTTTTCTCTCTTTATCTCTTTTTTCAAGATTAAGATTATCCCAACAGTTATTTGCCATCCAAAGGACCAAAAAATGAAAAGGACCAAACCACCCCTTTATGTCTTTCTCTCTTCACATCCTTCTTCATGCTTAAGATTATCCCAGCAGTTATTTGCCAAAGCTTGAAAATACTAAAACAAAATTACTGAAACAATAAGAAGAAAAAAGAGAAAAAAAAGCACCATTCATAGAGGAAAGTAGAAGAATCATGAGATTAATAAAATCAACCATAACAATTTAATGACACATGGATAACACCAGATGCACCATGAAGAGATCTGCACCCTTGATGCATTGATCTCAAGGAGAACTAGAAAGCTACAACTAGAATTGTCTTTGCTAGTCATTCAGATTCATTAACATTAACTTCACCCATACAATGTCAAGCAGTGTTCACCATCAACACTAATAAGCTTTTACAAACCATAAACTTGTACACAACAGATATATTTCCCAGTAAAATTCAAGTAATAATGCAGCTCAAGACCTAATAACTAGCTTAATGATAGATATAATAACTTGTCAAATCAAAACTTTTTACAATTCGAACATGTTCCCTTTTGAAGGGGGCAAGGGTCACAAATAAAATATTAAAAGAAGGCAACCTAAATCAAAACAAAGTTCTAAACATTAGAACACAAAATTGTAAGCCTTTTAGTAGGTTTTCCGCATTCATTATGACTCTCAAGTTCAATATCTTGAGAGGACATTTCATTCACAATCAACGCAATAAAGAGATTACACTTAAAGAAACTGAGAATAAGAAATTCAAGATTATTGAATTGTCACTACTCAAACAAAAAAGGGAATGCACTAAAACAAGTAAAAAAACATCGATTTATGCACTAAAAAGGCTCATAAAACCCATAAAAACCATTTAATTCCCAGGAAATCAGAAAACACCAATCAAATCCATTGAAAATATTACTCAATTTCATAGCCAGTAGTAAAACAGGAAGTATCAAACCTAGATTTGGGGTATTCTTATACTTATTGAATTTCGAAATAATAACAAAATTCCCTACGCTTTTGCCTAAATCCCTCAAATAAAAATGCAATTGGGTACATGATAGACAAACATTGGAATAAAAGAAAAGGAGCATAATTTTAAAAATTTAAATAGAAATAGTAGGCAAGGCATTAAGAGAAAACAATGAAAGAAACCTATTGGATAGCTTCTGTAGGTTGACGATCGGGAAAGGAGAAAAAGCACTTCTTCGGTCTGCAACTTCGAGCAAGTTAGGATGGAGAGTGGAGAGAGGTCATCGAGAAGACCTTCAGAATATGAGAGTAATTTGGCTTCTCTCTTCATATCTCTGAGAAGCAACTGTAACGATGCCATAGAGGTTTCTGGAGGAGAGGATTGAAAATTTTGAAAAGAGGCAAAGTTGGGAAGGAAAAAAGATGAAGGGAGAGAGAATAGGATTGAGGGGTAATATAGGAAATTTGTGATAAAATATCTCTCAAATTCTGTAAAACGACTTATAAATTTAATACAAGACAGCCTTTAAGACCTTATAAAAAGGGACGGAGGGAGTATTTGAATACTTAAAATTTGATAATATTTTATAAATGGAAAAAAAATGTTAAATCCTTATCGTTTAGAGTTACAAATTGCCCTTACAATTAACTAGATTCTCAAATTCAAGACTCCAAATCTTCAAGTACATTTTTGTGTGACATTCTCTAGTACATCATTGAAAAATTTATATGTATCCTAAAAGATCAAATATCCCTAAATTTAGTTTTATCTCTTTAGGGTTTAAGTAATAAAATATCTTTACAAAAAATAATTAAAAGACATATATAAAATTTTTATTAGTGTATTAGAAGATTTTGAGTCCATACTCTAAACTCTATTATGACGGGAAAAAAAAAATCCAATCTAATAAAATTTTAATGTTTTCTAACCTCAAATAAACCATAAATTCTGTTCATAAATTTTACTTTACACTAAAACATTTAACAAATAACCATAGCGACTTTGACCTTGAGAGTACGAATCCTTAAGGTCCAGCAGTTCCACCAACTCCCCCAACCCAAACTAAGTCCAATAGAGTAAGCCAAGTATCAAAAATTCGTTGGGTTAGTCATTAGGAAAAAATCCTTTGATCATTAGATAGTTCTATGTATCAAAGCCTGGTTAATCCAAGCTGAGAGAATCATGTCCCGTCAAGAGATAAAAAGTAACAAAAAATTCTCAACGATTATGGCTTTTAGTAAAAAACATAGCACAGTGCTCAGAAGGGAGAGAGACATATAAAAGTCTTGTCCCCTTATGCCTAACTTCAAGTTAGTAACGTATATGTAGTAAGGTGATACTAGTGACTAGTGACTAGTGACTATTGACCACCCAACGATTAATTGCCATATATAAATAAAGAGAAGGCTCTTCAAAAAAGTAAGGACATCCATTTTTTATTTTGATAATCTTTGAATTATTTTATATTTAATCTCATTTTAACTACCTCCAATGGCATAATTTAGTGATAAACTTGACGAGAATTGGTATAGTATCAGCTTAGCCTCTATACGTAGGGTGCAAATTCGATTCTTGTCAAGGGCAAAGGTTGATTCCTTGTGTGCAGTGGTTAAAAGGGCAGACTTTCTCCAAGTCCCACCGAGGTACATCCCTCAATTTACAACCCTCACATGACCTAGAAGCGGAAGTATATGAAATCCTTATTTTGTGGGATTCATAAAAATAATAATAATAATAAAAAAGGGAAAAAAACTTAGTAGTGGGTGGATCCTCAGGAGATATTCTCCCAAATCTCTCTTACAAAGATGCTCGAGGATTTCACATAGTAGATGTGAACACATTTTATCTTTCATTGGATATTTACAATATATTTTGTAATTATCTTGTAGAGGAAGGGAAGAGATGTATACTACACATTTGACCACATTAATATTTAATTATGATAATGTGATGTGAAAAGTAATTTAATGATTTAATCTTGTTTATCTATCTTAATACTTCAGATTGATGTTAAGAAACTGATCCCCTAATTTGCTTATATAAACTTTCTAGCTTTTTTGTACAAACTTGAACCATGGTCAATATGAAGGTAACTATTTTCTTTGTCCATTTTATATTCTTTTACCCAATACTAACTTTAGTATCAAAGTGGATTATCCAAAATACTCACAAAAAGATGGAAGGAGAGAACATTAAAAACAACCCCAACTTGTTTTCTAACTTTTATGGTCGATCGTGAACAAATAAGATGACTAAAAAATATATTTTGTTTTTAGCTGTTCAAATGCAGTCATGTCATTGCGACGATACTTAAAATTTTTTTTTCTATTGAATTTTCATTTACAAAATTATTGACAATTTAATAGATTTTTTCAAGAAATTAAAAGATGACATTTTGATGTGCAAAGGTTTATCCAAGGTTTTGTGGATCGGATCGGCCAAATCGGTAACCGACCAGTTAATCGGTCCGATCAAAGACTAAAAATCAATTATTATGAAAACCGAGATTATTTTGTCAAACCACTTTGAACCAGTCGATTTAATATCAGACCGACCGATTTCTAAACTAAATTGTTAAGAAACTTAAATTACAAAAGATGCTTTCCTTTGTTTGGGCCGATTTTCGAGAGAGACTTTCCTCAAAAGCAAAGATGCTTTCCTTTGACTCATTTATTACCTTTTATAACCCCTCTTCCTTTCCCACTGTTTTCTCATTTTCCTATGTGGGATTGGATACTTTGTCTTTACTTCTTAACGGAAAAGGGTTCCTCTTCTTTTCTAGCTTGGTCAACTTGAGGGGATGTATAACTCATTAGATTAAGGATCCACCCAATAACCGGTTGTTCTTGTAACTTATTTTTCTACCCAATTAATATTCGAATATTAGGAGTTTTGTTCCTTAATTGATTGTGCAAACTTCCGAGGATATGGGGAAGTTAACATCTGACTTTAGAGATAGCTTTACAAAAATAAAAATAACGTACAAATGCAACAACAAAGAATTTCAAAAGATCTAAAATTAATAATAATAAAAATAAAGAACACTTGAATTACAAATCGATCAATTCTTGAGTAAATTTTATATCGAATTCTTGATCACTTAATTACATTAATACATAATGCCATATTAGTTAAAGAAAGAATCTATATAGGAAGAAGATATATAGAAAAATTCTTGGATCATTCATCTGTAGCAACAATTATATTATTTTAATATATTTTAATCTATAAAATAAATATTATATAATTATTAAATTAATCGATTCAATAATCGATCAAATTATCGGTTCAATTGCGATCGAACTATTAAATCTTGAACAAGTAACTTTTCCGATTCGATGATTGATTGATTCTGAAAACAATGGGTTTATCATCCCATCCCACAATTTGGCTACGACTACTACAAATCGTTACATTCCGTTTCCATTTTATCCGGAGATTCTTTGGGCCTCAATTACGAAGATGAGTTATAGGCCCATTAAGTAACAGCCCACTTTTATCCAAAAACTTGAAGATTGAAGAGTGGAGACTGAGGACCCAAGAAGAAGAAAAAATGAATTTGAATGAATTGAATAGATTTTGGATTTCCGTTTATCCTCAGAATCGAAAGCCAGGGGAATGGGAAATTCGAAGAATAGTAGTGTAGAAAGAGAAGGAGATCTTGTGGATTTTACAGTGAGAATATGGAACAAAACTATGTCGGAGCCGTACTATGTGCTTCACTTTCTAATTTTCTTCTCTTACATTCCCATTCGATGTGCCGCTTCTCAAGTTCTCTCACCTTACCGTGCCTCCCTTCTCCTTCACAGCGTATTATTTCATATTTTTTTTCTTCCTTGTGTTTTTGTAGAACGGAACTTTTTTGCAATTGGGATTGGAATTTGACACAGTCTCTTTCTTTTCTCTTTTATTTTTTATTTTTTGTCAGGAAATTCAAGCAGTGGTAACATTTTGTGTTTTAATCGCTGTAAAGGTATGATATTTTGATTTTTATATATTTCTTTCCTTCCATGGAGTTTTTACTCAATTTTAATTTCCTTATAATGTTTTATCGGTGCATTAGCTCAATGGATTGATATAGAAGATAATATGATCTTTCTTAATGCCATCTCTCCATTAGTATATATTTAACTTGAATTTGCTGTTCTTTGTTTCTTTGAAAATGTGATATGTTTACCGCTTACACTGGATCAACTTGAGTGGGTAGAAATTATGGTCATATAATTGCCTCCATCTGGAACAAGATATCTAAAGTTTGCTGAGTGTGTGGATCACTTACAAATTTATTCAGATTTCTTATTTTGTGTTTCCATTTGGCAGGCTGTTAGAGAAGAAACGTGGGAGGCCTTTATTGGAAACACGCTATTTTTTGCTAAGGTGATCTTGATGACTTCCATTATATTTCTGATGATTCTTGAAGACTAGATGTGGACATATGTGCTAAGCAACTATGTGTATTGCTAACTTTTGCGAATTGATGGGAGAAAAGTAATTTGCTTGAGTTACATGCTAATTTGACTTAGCTCCTCTGACATGCTTTGCTGGACGACATTGGGCCTTTTTCCACACCTCTAAATATAGAATATGAGTATGATTCAACATCAGAAGGAACTTGAAACATTTAGGATATTGAATCTAATTTCGTGGTGCAAGTGTGAAGAAACATACAGGGCTATTAGGTTTAATAATATGTAGTGCAAGGCAGCTTTAGGGTCAAGATTCAAGAATGTGAAGATCAAAGAGCTTCTTAGCTCAAACTTGGCTTGTTGAACTGTGCTTCTAGGAAGATACTTTGCTTCAGTTTTACATTAAACGGTGAAAGCAATGTATGTGATGTTGAATTAGCAATGGGACTCTCTGTGTTTAGAACTTAGCCTGTGTCTAATAATGCAGTGAATAAGAAATGCAAGGAAGAGAAGGACAAGAAAATTGTTCGTCTTGCTTTATCGACTTCTTGAAATCATAATTAACAAAACTGTAAATCTCCACATAAATTTTGGCAAAGCTTGTTCTCCATGAATAATAAGTTTGACACATTTTCTTATTTGCAAATTCGGCCAATTCAAGTAGGAACTCCAGGAGCTGCGTCTCATATTTGATATGTGGGATCGAATCTTCCATAGATACTTAAAAACAAATAGCTAAATCTTTACAATGTAGTTCTTGATATGTAAGGGAGCTATATGAGTACTTCCCTTCCATATCCATTTAATTTATTACCAAATTTAAAGGGGGTGTTATTGAACTTGACTTGAAATATATCTTTTCTCTGCACCCAATATATTAAATATTCTTCTGATGAGACTAAACTCATTAATAACCATATATTGTCGTCATCATTACTAAAGTGCTTTAATTTGAGTCTCTATAGCTTGAAATTAGTACTTGCCTTGGGAGCATTAAAAACCTACTGGGAAGGGCAGGAAAAGAATGTTGGCTTGTTATTTACCTTCTAATATCTACTATTCAACAAGTGGCTTCTATTGTCTTATATTCTCAACCGCACTCTTCAATTGCAAATACATTCAGAACATGGAGTGAAGCCCAACGTAACATTTAAACAGTCTGAGAGGCACAAGGAAACTTAAAGATGATATTAATTATTGAACTCCTTTTGAACAAGTTAGACAATGCAACACTCTTATAGGGTTAAATGATTATTCTTTGTGCAGGAGTTTAAGATCAGCTATTATACTTGCCAATCTTATTATGCTGTGATGGTTGTTTGATGACAATTAATTGTTGCTCCTTCATTTTGATACTATTTTCTTTGTGAATAAGTTGGACGGAAAAAAAATTCTAATCAGTTGTCAATATTTGGTTTTTCAGATTTTCCTTGCTGTTATTGCTCTGATCCTTGATTATCACTTGGCTCTCTGGTACACACTGGCTTTCTTAGGTAGGTTTCTTAATTTGTAAAAAGTTTCTTTAACTTTTTTAATCTTCTCTCCACTCCAGACTTTTGGGATTAACCTGTAGTGTTTGTATATGCTTTCTTGAAGTGCTTTCATAAAAACTCCGAGTTTATCAGTTGCTTGTGACATTGATATTATTGCACTTGCTTGATAAGCAGAATGTCTATGTTTGCTTTGCAGTTATATACTTCTCAGTGCAGCAACCTCCCTGTGAAATACTAGGTACAAATGAATATTGTTTTATGAACTACACTGAAGTGATGTCCATTTACTGTCTCATCAGGCATTCTTTTGAGTCTTAGCTTTTTTTTTTTTTTGTTCTTCTTGAGCTTGCATTACTCCTTCTTGAACTGATCTTTCCATAGCTAATTTGTCCAGGTTCATTAAATCAATTAACTCCATTGCAATTGGAGACTTTGCTTACTGAAGGCAGCACATCAAGATTTTGGCTGGTTGGTCTTCTAGACTTGTTGAAACTTTTTCTCAAAATATGGACTAATAGCTGAATTCCTGTGAATAAAATTCTGTGTATTGTTTTTTATATGTAATTGGTGACAGAACTTAATATCATTTTGATAAGCTTAATCAGAAAACAGCCTGCAGGGGGTGCTTCAATTTCCTTTTGAACCTTATATATCTAGCAGGATTTGGATGTTAATTACCAACATCCAGTATCCTGTAGAAAATATGTTTTAAACACTCAAAGACATCTTTGAAAATGGTCTGGTCTCCCCTTTTTTAAGTGTATTTTCAGTGTTGTTCTCTTTTTGTTTTTATATTTGTATAAGAAGTGTATCAGTTTGTGATTTTGACATGTCATGGAATATGATTAAGTTGATATTCTAGGGAGACATAAATTATGGACTCGGTCAATTATGTGACATAAGAATAACTCATAATGTAAGAGTCCTAAATGATCATATTTCTTTCAAATTATTGGAGCTGTTGTGCAAGATTAAATTACTTCCGCATCATTTGTCTTGCAGTTTGTTTCTTAACTTCCCTTACCATTCCATTTCCTAGTTTTTACAAGTTGTTCTCTGTGTGTTTGTGCTTTTTGGGATAGTAGGACCACAATTCCTTATATGCTTTTGCTGTTCCTAGTTAACACTCTTTTAATTTATGTTGCCTTTTAGGCAGCTTGGTTTTTCTGAAAAGTTCATGTTTAGTTTGTGCGTATGTGGTACACGAATGAATCTACAGCCTTAAATTAAGTTTTTGAAAATAAAAATATGATCAAATTGGATGGAAAGTGAACCAAAATTTCATATAGGGACTAGGGAGGAGTTTTCAGTTCGAAAGATGTTGATCTGATCAATTTCTTCTTAACTAAAGAAATTCATTATATTTAGATCTGGATTGGAAGTAAAAGGGAAAAAAAAAGGGGTTAAAGTCTGGTAAAGTTGCATAAAAAATTTAATCAGTGGAACAAAAAGATGACTGGTGGAACCCTACGCGATATTCCAACCAATTCCCAGTTAAATTGGACAAAGCTTCCCAGCTGGCTGGAGATTCATGCAGTTCTCTAAAGTAGACTGCTTCTGTACAATGATCAGGCTTTTCACAGACTGTATTACACTGGATAGGATTTTAGCTGATGAAGGATCTTTTGAATTCATAATCCATCCTGACAGTACTATCCTTGTTTGGTTGGATAAACTTTTAGAGCACAAGATTTGACAAGGCTGAGAAAGTTTACCTAGGTTGATTTATATTATTGTGTAATTAGAATAAAAATGTATTTAAGCTTTAATCCAAATCATTCCATTTTATGGGATAAATGACCCCATCTTCCCCATTGGAATTATTAAGCCTGTCTCTTCATTATAACATATTTTGTTGAGATTATTTATCCTAGAGTTTAAAAAATTTTTTAAAAAAACCTAAAAGATCTAACAAGCAAAACATGCTGAAGGATTAATACTCCAATAACACATCATTGCATTCCATCTGCCAACCCCAAACCTGGCCTGTGGTTAATGAACTTCAAATTTCAATTGCATATTGTCCTATCATACAAGATTTGGGCATTAGAATTGGTTCAAGATAGTTGTAATTGAAGTCTGGAACTGATCAAATCCTTTTAGATTTCATTCTGGTATCTCCATGTATAGATGAATAGACTTGTACAGATACATCCTCGGCTAATGGTTATAAACTCTTTTATTTTTTCCTGTTGAAACAAACTAACATTATGAAACTTGGCAGGTTGAATTTCGTGCTCTGTCCAAATATTCATGTGTAAGCACCAGCTCATTCTTCCCAGAAATGTCAATCACGTGAGTGATTTTCTTCTTTGCAAATACAAGTTAGGATACTTTGACAGCTGCTCAACTTTCATTCTACATGTGCTACTGTTTACCTGAAACCTTTAAATGCTCATAGTATTCCGACTGTGGAATTAAGAGTATGAGTTAGCACATGTATCTCAAACTGGAAAAGAACTTTAGCACTTGTCATGTATGTTCACTTTTAATCGGTAAATGTCCACATTCAGTAATGTAAATATTACACATTAAGAGTTATGTTGGTGATTGTGTCAACTGAAGAGAACTCATAAAGTGAGTGCAGACATGGTCTCAAATATGTCATACAAATCTATCTACCTTGTATGAAGA
This sequence comes from Parsonsia alboflavescens, assembly GCA_028571225.1. Taxonomy (NCBI): domain Eukaryota; kingdom Viridiplantae; phylum Streptophyta; class Magnoliopsida; order Gentianales; family Apocynaceae; genus Parsonsia; species Parsonsia alboflavescens. Next base: position 15,300,142 of record JAOXNR010000028.1, read on the forward strand.
TGGGGCATTGTTCCATTTATCTGGTTAGGGAGCAGTCATATTTGTGTTATGCATACATCATATATCGATGTATGTACCAATTAATCTCTATGTATAAACAGAGAGAGATGAGGGAGTAAGAGATGAAACTTTAGCATATATACATATATATTTATGACTATGAGAATCTTGCAAATGATATCTGTAAAACTAGTAGCAGAACTGATGTTTGTCATTTGTGTGTTATATGTGTAGTATTTACATTTTCTTCTCTGAGGGAAATGCTATCTCTGGGTCAGTGTTGAACATGTACTTAATTTTAATTTATATGTGAAACCTTCTAGGATGGGTCATCTCCTTATATATGTTCTTTTGACCTGAATTGATGCATCTGGGAGTATGCTTAGGATATCTGTTTGGTTTTCGTGTCGTGTGAACAGATATTCAAACCAAAACGTGTCTTTTGGAACAGTTGATCTCGGACTCTTCCCAAATGCAGCTGAGAAGTTTGGAATCCCTCTTGGTGGGAACTAAGTTCCTTGCTTTCTCAAGTTTATGGCATCTGTGCCTTTTACTGTATTATTATCATCTTAAATCTAACTGAGCATATAGTTACTGTCAAGCACGATACACACACACACACACACTAAAAGAAGTCAAGGTTTTTCTGGACTAAATTTCATATATTTCCTTGATAACTGAATGATTGATTTTGGCAATTGACAGTGAGCCTAAATCAACTACCAACTTATATACTATTTGAGCATGGAGCAGAGGCATCTAGGTATCCAGAGGTGGATTTTGAGCCAAAATTTTTTAGTGCTCCCCTAACGAAGGTCATCTATTGCTTGTTTGCTTCTTGTCAAAAGTACAATATCATGAAAATTTCCTTTTAATTCATGTTAATAGACCTTATCTATTTTCTTTCAGTCATTTCTTGTTGGTTCTTGCACTTTCCCCATGTTCAAAATGAGAATAGTGGAAAAATAAAATCTTGGAAGTGATATTGTGATCATCATCATTATCTCATAATCATAACATCTCAAGAAAAGGAATTATGACTTTTTGGAGTATAGCATCCTCATTTCCACACAAATTTATATCTTCACGTTTGAGCACAAACTCTGTTCAAAAGAATTGAGGTGGTAAAAACATGAAGGAAAGTCGAGAAAAAAGATATGCAGAAGCGCATCATGTCATCTTAACCTAGTATTGTGTAATTGATTGAAGATTTAGACATGCTCAGTTGTTATTATTAGAATAATACAACTGTAGATGAACTTCCATAGACTCTTATTATTCTATGAGTGTTCAGCTGCAGAAAGTGTTGAAGAGCATCTTATTAATTTAATTTTGACAGAACCATGTTTTCCACTTAAGTACAAGGTTTCTGCATATGGTTTCACAGATAGGATTGAGGGCTTGGTAGCTCAAAACGATGACTCTTGCATTTCTTTGTTTGGTGAGGCAATTGAGAGACTGTCAAGCCTACTTAATTCTTAAAATAAGGTTCTTGAACACGCTTAAAAACATTATCATTGGAGGAATTTAGACACTTATCCTGATGGAATTCCAATTCTACATGCTATAATTGTAATCCTGACTCAGTTCATGTAGAGAAACATGTCCTTGTTGTATCCGTGTTTCGACAATGAAGCTCCATCTACAATATTATTTCAGGATTGCCACTATACTTTCACCGAACTTTAACATGAACAGTTTATCAGTCAGAAATCCTTTGAGCTGCCTTAATATTCTGGACGAATCCATGAAGAGTTTTGCCTGTTAGAAATTCTTTGAGCCACCCAAAGATTCTAGATTTCTTTGTTATATGGAGTAGCCCACTCCTGATTACTGGATCATCAGCCATGTGAATATTGACAAATAATGATCCGTATATGCCTATGGAACGGATTTGTTGTTGTCTCTTTTGGCAATAGCATCTGGTGCTTTTGGTAACATGGCATTGCCAGATTACAAAAGGTTGGAAGGGCTCCTTTATGTGGTTCTTGTTTTACTTTCTTGAGGATGCCTAATCTTCTTTTTTTGCACTGATAAAATTCCTTCTTTTACCAGAGAAAAAATAATGTACAAACTGCTTCAGCTTCTTGTTTTCTCCAGTTTCTTTTTTGGTGCTTACCACATTATTTCTTTCTGTCATAGTTCTTTTACCTGATCATATATCATCTAAAGTGATTTCTACATAAATACACGATCTGGTTCCTTCCATTGATTTCACATTTTGTTTCCATGTTTGATGCGCCATCTTGTTTCATGAATTACAGAAACTTCTTTGCAAGCATTTTGAGCTTGATCGGCTGCTCCTCGATTATGTAAATGGTAAATAGATTAGTATATAGGCTATACTAGCAATCCTTTGATCAACTTTTCTTTAGTTTTGAGTTTGATTTAGTTTCAGCGTTGTTCACGTTTCATTGTAGGTTCTTCCTAATCTACACAGTTCAATGGAAGGACTTCAACTGGTTTATGTGGATTCATTGCAGGCTTTGGACAATGGTTTTTGCAGAGATACATAAAAAATTTAGTTATAGATTGATCAGTTCTATAACTTTTTTGATCAAATTTTGATTGAGTTGATCCAATTGGTTGTTTCTCTTCTTTTTGTATACGAGTGAAATGTTAAATATGATCTCCAAGAGAAGACAATCTCAAAGCGACTCAGCTAGAAGGCAGACTGTTGTTTCCGTTTTTCTGCAGAGATAGAAGAATATTGTGCTATAACAAGAATTGCAACTAAAATTATCTGCTTTCCAATTCTCATGTTGTGATAATTGGGCATCTATACACGTTTCCTCCTATCCACTTTCCTCTGACAGAACAAAAAATTGAAATAGACTCTCATTTCATCCATGGACATGTTCAAGCCAAGATGCAAGACGGAAGTTATATATACATGATTTGTATGGACAAGCAATTCTATTATTAATGAAAATTTTATTATAAAATTATAAAACCTTGCTTCTAAAACCTGCACCTATACTTACATAACCATCTTACCACACAATAGTTCCTTCCAACAAGCTTATAAATAATAATCACAAGCAAAGCGCTCAAGAGTTTTTTTTCATAGTATTAGTATATACACAAAATCATTGATTTGGAGTACAACCACAATAAGCCCTTCCACAACTGAACGTCTATGGAATAACTTTTACACACAAATAAAGCAGATTATGAATATTCAACAAAGAACTCTTGCATCTCACATATGAAGTACACCACTGCTCTTGAATAACTTCCTCCTACTCAAAAGTAGTGTCTTATTACTTAAATTCAGCAATCTCAAAAACGCGAGCGGTTGAATCAAGAGAAACTGAAACTAGGAAATCCCCGCTGCCTGATACTGCAAGTGATTGGATTGCATTCTGATGACCGCTAAATGTTCTGACACAGTCACCAGAGAGACTGTCCCATACTCGCACTTTCCCATCAACACAACCGGTGGCTAAATATCTAGATGTGCCCAACCATGATAGGCATGTTACACCTTCCTGCCAGCCAAAAGGATTCATCATTCATCTATGAGAAAAAGGGTAGTAGCAAGAACCACAAGGAAGACAACCAAGAACAATATCCTCTAAAAAACATCGTAAACATAATGAAACCACATTGTATAGTTATAAGATAAAGAATCTTGAAAGAACCTCATGTTCGCAGGTGGACCGAGGTAAGGAATGTTGAAGATCCCAAACCACAAGCTTCTGATCCATGCCACCTGTTGCTGCATAAGGGGAACTGCGAACGGCAGAAATTATATAATGAAGTTGCACCAGGAGTCAACAGTAACATTAAAGCATTATGAAAAATCTGAAATCATGTAATTTCCAATAATACAGAAGAAAGTCGATTAAATAATCAGAAGGTAATCTCTAGAGTGATCTCATAGAATGAGAAAAATATCTACTGCACCAAGCAGATAAAATGAAAAAATTAAAATTTTAACAAAAAGAATTACAGAGATCTTTCTACATTTTACCCACTACCCAATGGCAGACAAGGTGTCTCTGTCGATAACATAAATCAAAGAATAATTCTTTCTGCAATAGCAATGGAAACTCTTGTCTGAGAAATTGAAGGTGAAGGCTAGTCTTCATACAATGTTAAAATAACAACTACAAGCAACAGTACACTGAGCATAAGTTGAAAATACAGATGCACATTACCAAAATGATATGTTTACTGCATATAAAACTCTTTGCAATCTAAAGAATAGAGGCACAGAAAGTAACTTTTTTCTTGACACCCCCACCTTCAAAGAATGGAGATAATTTGGTAATACAAAAAATTACAAATTATTACTCCCTCAACACACTAACGCAACAACAAACATGTTTAATTGATGATGATTTGAAAGATACAAAAATCAGCAATTGGCTAACTTGAATGATATCTTCCCAATTTCAACTCAGTCAGTACAAAACTAATAACATTACAAAGAAGTGATCACCCTCACAAGCTTCTCAGCAAAGCATATCTTGTTACATATATGGTTAACACATATTTTCATTTAATTTCAATAATGGAGTTTAGTTAGGATGCAAGTATAAACTCAAAAAAACCCAACATACATGGAGGATAGGCCGGTGATCTTTATTGCAGCAAAAGCAAATGTATCAATGATATATCACACAAGTTAGAGTTGACTATTGGGGAGAACAGGTGTCAAATATAACTCAATTCAAAGGTGTAGAATGAAAAACAGGAAAGGGGGGCCAAACCTTAACGCAAACTGAACACATTCAATTGAATCTGAATGAGAAGCCAGAGAACTAACAACCTGTGTATCAGAAGCAGACACATTCAGATTAATTACTAAAGAAATTCCATCAAAGCTCACATTACCCTACTATGGAACAAAAGACAAAGAACCATGAGAGCATCACAAGAACAAGGTATTTTACCTTCCCTGTTGTTATATTCACAATATGAACAGAACCATCCTTAGAACCAGAAAGAGCAAGAGTTGAATCAGAGCTTAGACTCAAGCAAGTCAAGCCATCAGTGTGATAGGGATGTCCTTGAAGAAATGTTGAAACAAAATTTCAGTACAGAAACAAAACGAAGTATTGAACCATATCACGTCTCCCTAGATGAAAATGTTCTTGAATGTGAAGAAATATTAAACACAAGACAACTTATATGAGAACCCCTTGTGCAATTCATACATTAAGTGATATTTTACATAACAAAGAAAAAAAGGAAACATAGATGACACGGGAATTATTGCCTATTTTACTATAATAGCTACCTTAACTGTAAAACAAATATCATCTTACTTCTAAACTCTTGCTTATCAGATATTTACACAGTACAAACAAAGTAGTGGTCCTCCACCTGTCCTCCTTGAAAAGTATGACCAAATACACAAACAAAACAGTAATTGTTAATGCTGGAGGTCATAAATTGCTCTTCCCTCCATCAGCATAAAATTTGAATAGTGAAAATTTGGCCGAAGAGCATGAAGACATAACATGAAATTTTCTAATCGATTCTCCAATTAAAAATAGCTATTCATATGGACTATCAACTATTTCATGACAGCAGTATAGCTAGTTAACTATCAACGACTTCCAGGACAACTCTACAAAACCAAACTAACCAATTAACATAAACTCGAACAGCACTCCAAAATGAGTGAAATGCAGTAAAATATTCAAAAGTCTAAGTGGAAAATTTTGTATCCCGGGCCAAACTTGTGTTCTGTATTTCATTCAAGTTAGTTACTCCATCTTCAAAAAATTAATATCTAACGAATTCAGATGAACTTTTTTCAATAAACAGTGAATAATACCTCTAACAATGTGAATGATTTCACCATTTCTTGGGTTCCATATCCTCATAGTAGCATCATCAGATCCAGTACAAATTGTTTTACCTTCAGCAAGTGCATTAGTAAGCATTAACATGTATCCAATGGGAAAGAGAAACACACAAGTAAGCAGACACACACATGCACAAAAAGAAAAATGGGAGAGTACTTACCATCAGGGGTGAAATCACCACAGGTGACACTACCGCCATGACCAGCAAACATGTTAAGATAAACACCCTTGTCAGCATTCCACATCCAAGCAGTTGAATCTTCAGAACCAGCTAAGACCAGATGTCCTCGGGGATGCCACCGTAACCACTGATAACAAGGTTGAAAATCAACTACAACTATTGTGAATGAGATAAGAATCTACTGGAAAGATACTTTGATGTTTTACCTCAATACCCCCTGAAGGACCTTCAAGTGTCCACTTTAGAGTTCTTGATGATATGTCCCACACTTTTACAAGTCCATCAAAGCTTCCAGATCCAACCAATTGCCCATCGCTGCTGAAAGCTAAACTAGAAACGGAATCCTTGTGACCTAGAAAAGAAAGAATGTAAGAGTTTCAAGAGAAACAATACTCTCAAGGACTCCATTGATAACATGAGAAAACAGATGGCACTATGCTTTAGGTTTGAGAATCTAAGCAAGACTAATTGTCTATGAGAATACAATAAGTAACCCAGGATGACTCCTGTTCCACAATGCATTTCCAAATTTTCACTTTCCACAATGATTTTGGGTATCATTTAACTATCTACATTTTAAAGCCCACCCTCAATTAATTATTATGGGAACAGTGTTGTAGTCAGTTCAATCCATCCATCCATTTCATGACAGTCAAATGAGAATGTGAACATTCAATTAGGAATGGAGTATTTCCTAACTCATCAATACCTTGTAACTCAAAAGCCCAATCCCCTCGTCCAATACTCCATAAATATCCTTTGTCATCTCCACCACCTGTAGCCACTAAAGTAGGATCTGTGGGGCTACATGCAACAGAGTAAAGTTCACCTGTGAGCAAAGGAATGAAAAGAGTTAATTTCAAACAATCCAAAAAAATTTATAGAAACAATAAGGGGAAAATGTTAAAAGGCATAATGGAAAAATTGGGAAAAGGGGGGTATCCGTAGTATTTCTATCTAAACAAAATCAAGTGGACACAAACTGCAATACTACAAAAAAATCCCTGTTAGCTCTCACTCTCTCTCTCTGACACAGATTGGAAACATGTATAGGTCATATTATTAAAATTAAAAAAAACCACTTAAGTAGGAGTAGTTTCTATAAAACTGTGAAAAAAGTAGACTCAAAGTGGTTTCTTTGGTTAGCATGCATGCTTAGACAATCATTTATTTACTCTATGTCATGCCTGGACACATGTAATGAGATATCCATTGGTTCTCATGAAAATCTTGATCCAAAGTCTCATCCTTATTTGTTTCTCCAGTTTTCTTGTGGCTCACATATAAAAGTATCATAGTAGCTGCCAATTTATAACGTAGGACATTCAACAAATACAAAACTCTATTATTTATCTTTTTCTTGCTCTTTACATCATTATCAGCTTGAAAATTTTCTTGATTCATGAGCAAAACTGTCAATAAAATTTTTAGATTCATTTTTAACTCCCCAAACACAACATCTTTATTAAAATCAATCAACTTACTGTCCATTTTTAACAAAATCACCTTGATTCCAATTTCCAATACATCATCTAAAACTAGCTAAAATCATGACCTTACCCACTATTTATCTCCATATGCTAATCCAACTCACTCTAACCGGACGTTCTTCTGTGATATACGTCTTTGGCATTAATATTAATCCCTCAATCATGTAAATTGACATTTAAGAATTCAGCTTATTTTTTATAAACTCTACTAATATTAAAATTTAAAAAAAGGTAAGCAAGAAAAGTTCAGTACCATTACCCCTGTAAATTACAGATGACCATACATTATATACATTCGTACATATTTTTCCCTTTAGTTACTGGTTAGTCACAAATGGTTAAAGGAGAGAGAAATTTGACTTCCACTAAGGAAGTAATTATTTTTACTTCTATTTTCTTTGCCAGGAAGAAGAACCTCAAGGCAAAATATTAGGTATTGTTAAAAACATAGACCATCTTCAGAATTATGGATCCTCATGAAAAACTATTGAACAAGAGGAGCCAACGACACGAAATTACTTGTCCAATTTATTTAGAGAAAGAGTTTGACTGTATAAATTCTGGAACCAAATTCTTTATTCATAAATTATAATTCAGGAAAGCTGAAAGTGGGAAAATTTTCCTCTTTAACTCAATGTAGCCTTTATTAATTTTGAGTTTCCATTACAGTCTTTGGCCCATAAACAATAATCCTTCTCTTGAAGGGTAAAGGTATTCATGATACACCATAAGGGTCCACTCAATCACTACATGAATAAATAAATAATAGAAATGCTTCAACGAGCATATGTGTCATAGTTCAACTTTAAAGAAAGACAAAAGTGATATTCATATGCAAGAGGTTCAACTTAACACTAGAGGCATTCTACACACATAAATTTTTATTGATGCTAGAAAGAATTTATTGATTAAAATATACAATTCTCTTAGCTTATAAGATGGCCAAAACATGAAGTGGGCAAATGAATTGTTTCAAGTACAAGAAGAAAAATACAAAGTAGATTCTCAAACTCAACACTAGACAACTTTGAGAGATTCAAAGGGATTACTTATGTCAAATTCTGTTTGCTTCAATAGCTAAATGGCTGCAGCCCACCAACAAAAGACAAGGAAAAGTAAAAACCAAATTTGTTCAATAAAACAAAGAAAGCCAAGTCGAATGTAAAAACCACACCATTAGACACTGCACTTTTTGCCTTTGGGTCTGAGGGGTTCAATCAGTTACAATCTGATAAGACACTTGCTCCTATTAAAAATATTCAACTATTATATATTTGACAGTCCCCATAGCTGTTCATCTCATACAAACTAAAAGGACAAAGAAAATGGCAGAAATAATATGGTAATGTTAGATTACTTTCACTTGTATAATTTTCAGACTTGGCAAAGCATCAAATTTCAGTAATAGCTAAATTTTCATCTGAACATAGAGGCATCAAAAGACTCTTTCATATTTATCTCGTTTAAAAAAAACATCACTTATAAAACTTCTCAATCCTCTATTTGCTTAATCTTGATTTCTCTTAAAAACTAATAGAATATTTTTATTTTTAACTCCATCAATATAAAAAGGTCATTTTCAAAAGCATTCTGAGAGTAGTTTTTCTAAGAACAGCTTTTTAAGATTTTTTTCAGGGAAAAGGAGCAGAAACATCTCAAAAAAACTTTTAGTATTACTTTTACCTAAAAGTGTTGCTTATATTTATTCATGAAGACAAGGCCCATGTCAGATGAATTGGTTTGAAACTGATAAAATCTTTAAGATTTCGACAACAGCATGAGGAAAGAAAAATTCCCCATGTCTTGATTTTCTAAGATAACGGTTTTTGGAGACAACAATTTTTCAAAAGAAAGACAACAGCCTACAAAAGGCTAATTTTGGGAGAAATTAATATTGATTCTGCTTGACATTTATTGAACCAAAGACTTTATTTTACATACAAGTTTATTACTTGTAAACCAATAGTCACTTAAATACTTCGTACAACCTCAAGGACACAAAATATTAAAACAGCACTAAAATAAACCTTACAAAAAATGGAAAGACATGGAAGACTTACCATTGTGACCAGTAAAAGTGTGAATTGAATCATCATCTCCATCTGCAAAAACCATCACAAAACCGAACCGCTATCAGCACCAAATTTATCATTACATACAATAACAATATCATAAAAAAGAAAATGATAAACCCAATTAACCAAAAACCAATTCTTTTCTAGCATTAATCAATTTTTAACAAAAGATCAAAATGAATCCATCTTACCATATACTTCAGAATCGGAAGTGTCCTCATCTACGTCCGGAAGCTCTGCAATCAAATGAAATCACAAAAGTTCATTCAAATGCAGAAAATTATACAAAGTGTGTGAGAATAACATCAAATTTGTATGTAAAAACTTTAAAATATCTTTATATATGTTTTTGAGGAAAAAAAAAACCTTCTTCATCAACTGCGATCTCCTCAATAATATCACCCTCGTCAAGATATACATCCTCCTCCTCAGCGCCGTCATCCTCGTTGCGATTGGCGGGAGAGGTGTTCATGACTTTTTTCTGTCTGTAAATATAGTTTCTTTTCCCCAACAATGGTGTGATAAGATTGGACAAAGAAAGGTTTTTTAAAGGTTTATGTGAGAAGGCGACTTAGGTGCAACAAAATCAAAACATAAACACAAAACTCACTTATTTTAGAAATTAATACTTTCATTGTTCGATATGGAATGCTATTTCGTTTTCGTTTTTGCAAATATTAATAAAAAAAAACTAAACTTAATTTAATTTTAACATTAAAATGTTAAAATTTAAATAAAATTTTAATTGAATTAGCAGAAGATAAATCATTCAATCAAGGATTCATATTGGAATTAGCGACATTTAGTATCAAACACAATAAAATATCATTTCAACCTTAATAAATGAAGAGAAATAAAGTTTGTTTGTCAATTAATTTTCAAAAGAAATTACTAGAAGAAGAAAAATGAAAAAATTCTTTAAGTCAATATCAAGATTTTGAGAAAGAAAACTTCAATTTTAAATAAAAAAATATAGAAAAATAAATATGGAGATGTCGTGTGAGAATTGAGAATTACAGATTACCTTCTACAAATAATAATCTCTAAAAAACAAAACAAACTTAATAACGATTTTAACGATAAATTTTTTAAAATAAAAATTAAGAAAAGTTATGAATGATGCTTAAGTTAATTTTTTATTCTCCTCCATTTGGAATTGGATCTCCTAATGTATTTGGTACTTATTTTAATAAAGAAGTATGATTTAGTTCATTATCATATTGTATTATCAATTATATTAATAAAATTTTTATCAATTTAAGAAATGAAATATTTAATTTTGAACATTTCAAAATGAAATCAGAAACATTCCTTTCCGAAAGTCAGGTATTAATATGTCAAGTATGATCATAAGAATGGGAATTTTATGGTTTGCACGTTTCCTTTCCTTCTGAATATCAGGTGCGGAGCAAAATATAACAACAGCAAACAACAAAAAAAGGGAAGAAGAAAAAATAAAAAAATAAAGATTTCTAGGCTTGAGTTCTAATTAGGAGGAACCAAATGCAACCCCTTATCAATCCCCAGCCCCACCTCACCCCAAGTTTCAGAACTGGCCATTAAAAGGGGAAAAAAATGTGAAATTTCTCATATAACTGATTTTTCTTCATTTTTTCAGGTAAAACGAAAATGTTCGAGTGCACTTTATACGGGGTGAACCGTTAAGTTTTTAACAGTTAAAATTAATGATTAACTAATTTTTTTTTATTTTTAAAAAATAATAAATTTGATCTAGTATCTCTATAGTTTAATTTATCCTTTTTAAAATATAATATATAAAATATATTTATAAAAAATAATTTTTCATTAAATATTTTATTTTTTAAAAAATAAAATTAGATATTAATGTTAGAAACTTTATTTTGCACTCTATATATATATATATATATATAATTATTTATATAAATAGTATGATTTATCTTTAGGGAACAAAATTTATACATGCTAATTTAATAATCCATTTAAATGGGTATAAAAGTAAAAATTGACAAGATTTACTTCTCTAACTTTCTACCTTTTAGAATAACCTAACAAAGAGAAGTATTTATGATTTACTTCCATCCACTCATACCAAATTAAATAAAAGTAAAAATAATTACTATCATAGAAAAAAGAAAATTGAGTTATTCTATATTTCCCTTCTTCTTGACTCCTGCCCCTCCCCTCTGTATACCAAATAAAATCTTAGGTACAATTAAAGATAAAAGGACACAAGATCTTCTATTACATCTTTTACAATATTTTATAATCATTCATAAAAATATATAATTAGCTTTTAATTATTCTTTATACATATATTTTATAAAATAAATCTAAAAAGAATAAAGTAAATTGTACATATATATATATATATATATTATTTTGATTTAGTATGTATAAGAGTATCAAGTGAGTACTTTTGAGAGTAAAGTAAATAAGAGGCATAAGACAACAAATATTATGGAACATTTACTTTATTTTGAAAAGGAGTTATATTTTGTTCTTAGGCCTTTTTTGTATGGAAGGTTGACCCAGTCCAACGAATTGGGGCTAAGCGGATTTTGGCTCATTTTTGTAGCACGTGATCTTTGTGCAGGACCAAATTAGAATTCGGTGTGAATGCATTTATAAAATAATTAATTTTTTTATGGGGTGTCGGGTAATTTATACGTTTACTAGCTGGTCAAAATTAGAATATTCATTTTAAAAAATATTTTAAAAGTTTTCTTGATTTAGAAATATTTTTAAAAGTTTTGCAAAAAATAAAATATTCATTTTATTCTTTTTTGAAAGAATCTGGAAAACAGGAAAATTAAATAGGTTTAAATTTCCAATTTATATAAAAAAAATATTCATGTTATATGAGTATTTTATTCATATCACCTTTAATATTAATATTAAATAGGTTTAAATTTAAAACTAATTAATTATCTAAGAAAATTAAATTTTCTACTTAAAAAAGATATTATAAATAAACAAGAATTGCAAGCAAAAAAAAAAAAAAAAGGAAGGAAATTAGATGTATTTTGACAATGTGTTGAGAGAGAGAGCAGGGCAAATAACTCATCAAAGTTGGAATCATGATGGTGATGAAAATCAATGATGAGGTAAGTAATAATAGTTAATTATTTTATTACTTTGACTATATTGGATTAAATGTAAAATTTTCTAACTTAAAAGTCATATTATTATTATTATTTAAAAATTTCATCCCAAATTCCTATTTGAATTTGAGTAAGAGAAGTAAAAGTCTATCAAAGGAAGAACGTGTAGGTTTATCCACATCAACTTGAAAAATTAATTTCTACATATGTGGAGGAATTCTTGTTTTACGAAATAAAGAAAAAAATATCATTGGATAAACAATATTATTTCTTTCTTAAAAATTAAATGTTTAATGGCTTTCTAGAGGCTTCACGGGCTTCGAATCATTCGACTACATCTTTGAATATGTTTAATTTTAATTAAGTCTTAGTGCAACAATAAAAACATCAAAATTAATAAAATTATAAATGATATTTGTACAAATAATATGTTATAAAAACAAACATTTAAAATTCTCAATATTTCAAAAAGAAAAGCAATGCCTATATCCACTCCTACGAGTTTGGAACAAGGAAAATCCAATCTAATCCAACCCAACTTGGCACATCCTTTTGAACTCGGCCAGCAATTCCAAGTTAAAAACTTAAAATTGATTTATTTTAAAAATTAATGTTTAACTTTTTAAATTATTAGCACAAAAAAAATTATACATACAAATGATGGTTAATGCCTTATATTGTAAACGGAGGTACATACAGAATTAAATCTACCTAATAATAAGTTCGATAGCAACAAATATGTTATATTTTCAAGATTTATATCCTAACCATCCTAATGAATTACTATAGTTTGAATTAATTTAAAAGTTTGTTTGATAGGAGCGAAAAGAGGAAGTATTTGAGGAGAATAAATAAACTAGGGAGTAGATTTCAAATAATTTATAATTTTACCTAAATAAAAATATTTTTCCACGAAACACATAAAATTTTATTTAGATAAATTTAATTTAATAACAGACTCTTTTTTAAATAAAATAAATGTATAAGTATATTATTAATTTATTACTTATTATTTTAATTGTATTAACAAATTATAGAATATTTTTTATATAAATATATAGAGACATATTCAACAGAAGAAATTATACAAGCTCATTTAAGAATTTATTAAAATTGGCATAATAAACATGTTGGAAAAGAATCTAAGATATTTTATTAATTCTGTGTTTATCCTACGATCCATTCTAATCTATATATACAATTTTTTGGTACACTAAATAAGGAAAGTCTACACTAAATCCCTTAATTTTAGAGACTGCTTATTCACCCTCATTTCCTCCACTAATTTACCTAAAATTTCTCCTAAGATTATTCATTCAAGATTCCTACACTCCTCCTCAAGCTGTTGAATATAGATCTTCCATTCCCAACTTGACAATACTCTCATGAAACATGTTGCTGCACAGTCCCTTTGTCATCATATTTGCAAGTTGAAATCCTGTTGGAACATACGGAGTACAAATTAGTCCACTTTCCAGCTTCACTTTAATAAAGTGCCTGTCCATCTCTATGTGCTTCGGCCGATCATGTTGCACTGGGGTGTGAGCTATACTTATATTTGTTATCATAGTATAGCTTCATCGATTTGCTACATCAAATCCTCAAGTCTTCTAGGGTAATTTTAACCCACAATAACTCACGTACCCCTACTGCCATAGCTCTGAATTCTACTTTAGCGCTTGACCTTGCTACCACACTTTGGTTCTTGCTTCTCCAGGATATTAGGTTTCCTCCAAGAAATGTAGGCCTGTCGACTGGAGATCCTGCAAAGTCTACATCTGTGTAAACTGCCAAATCAATTTCAGGACCCTTTTTGAATAAAATTCCCTTCCCTGGATGTGCCTTTAAGTAATGAAACACTCGATGAACTGCTTGTAGATGAACTCCACTGGGATCATGCATAAATTAACTAATAACCAAGGTTTTTTTGATCAAATCGGACAGGCAAGTTCGATTGGATGAATCGAGAACCGAACCTGTGACCAGTTCAGTTTGAGGGGAAGAACCAAAGAAGATGAAAACATATCTCTTTTGTTCAAACCAATCGATTGGTTCAACCAGTGAATCGTTGATTTTCTCAAACCTTTTTTTTTCATTTTTTCTCTTTATCTTGCTCGGCGATTTCCTAAACAAAAACATAAGGTTTGCCTTTTTCTCAATGCCATCCTTCACATAGCTGGACATTTCCGTCTCTACATCACTTCTCAAATGGTTGAAAACCACCATAAATTAATTACACGAAACCCCTAAACCCTTTGCTTCCTTTTAGAGAGATTTCTACCAAGGACTGATCGGCGCAAGAAGCAAGTGGGAGAATGGTTGGATCAGAGATGTCTTCCGGCTGGATCAGGTTCTCTGCCTGCAATCATTAAAGCATTCACCTATTCCGTTTGTCCATCCGTTTGTGGGTGAAAGCTGGTGGAAAACGCAAAGTCGGTCCCTAGTACCTTGAACAGCTCACCTAAAAAAATTCCTCGTGAAATGGGGTCTCCGTACCCTTTATAGAAAGAACTGGCACTGGTTAGAGAGGTTCTTCAACCAAGACTAAGCAGCACAAGCCGGTAGGCAACCAGAATAGAGACTTGGAACCTTCTTTCCTATCATTAAATCAAGATTGTAGGTGTCCTTTGGGCTATTATTGTATATGATGGTAGGGTACTAAATTTTCACTCATTTAAAAAGCCCATATATAAATTCAATTTTCTTTTGGAAATATGAGCATCAATAATCATTTCCATCAAACTTTCCTATGAGTGATTTTAAAAGCCTAACTAAAGAAAAAACTTTAAAATATATTTTAAAGCCTATGAATGATTTTAAAGCCTCAACAATTATGTTCTTTTCATCTATTTTATGTATATATATTGTTAATTTGAGAATAAATTATATTATTTTGATATATTTCAATCTATAAAATAAATATTTTTTTAATTATTAAATTAACAGGTTTAATTACGGTTCAATTGCTGTTGAACCATTGAATCTAAAACCAGTAACTTTTCTGGTTCAATGATCGGTCTGGTTCTGAAAACATTGCTAATAACAATAACTGAGTAAGCTACATCTGGCCTAGTATGTGCAAGATAAATGAGTTTTTCCACAAGTCTTTGATACATCTCTTTATCCACTGCTTTATCTCCATGAACCTCACTTAATTTGTGATTTTGTTCAATGGGAGTTCCAACCGGTTTACTCGCTGTCATGCCTGTTTCCTTAAGCAGGTCCATAACATGCTGCTATTGAGAAATAAAAATTCCCTGCCTTGATTGAGCTACTTCAATTCCCAGAAAATACTTCATTTTTCTTGACTCTTTTATTTCAAATTCCTTGGCTAGGCACCGCTTCAAAGTTCCCTTCCCTGCTTCATCGTTTCCTATCACTATAATGTCATCCACATATACAATCAAAACAGTAACTCTCCTTATGGCTGAATGCTTGATGAACAGGGAATGATCTCCTTGACTTTGCTTGTAACCATTAGAGATCATTACCTTGGCAAATTGTCTAAACCAAGCACGTGGGGATTGTTTCAGCCCGTATAATGAATTTTTTAACCTGCAAACCTTGTTCTCGTCAACCTCACTGAATCCTGAAGGAATGCTCATATAAATCTCCTCTTCTAATTTTCCATGAAGAAAAGCATTCTTCACATCATACTACTACAATTCCCAATCAAAATTAATAGCTAAGGATAGCATAATTCTTACTATATTCATCTTTCTTACTGGAGAAAACTTTTCCCGATAGTCTACTCCATATGTATGTGTGTATCCTTTCTCGACTAACCTCGCCTTGTAGCATTCTAAGGACCTATCTACCTTAAACTTTACTGCATACATCCACTACTTTCTTATTCTTCGATAATTCAACTAATTTCCATGTCTCATTCTTCTCTAATGCATCCATTTCTACTTCCATAACAAGTCTCCATTCTTTCTTTGATAATGCTTTCGACAAAGAGTTAGGAATAGAGACTGTGTTTAAGATGGAAACGAAGCTTTGATGGCTTGGGGAAAACTTCTCAAAAGACACAAAATGAGACAATGGGTATAGAGGTCTTTTGGTGCATTCGTTGGGTTTTTTTCCTTACAGCAATAGGTAGATGTAGGTCCTGGTCAAGGCTAAGAGGCTCAAGACAGGGTGATTTAGAGTTGGAAGGATGGTTGGTCGGTGGTATAGAATTCAGATTTGATTTACTCATTGTTACCTCATTCTCGAAACTTGGTTCAAAATATTGTTCTTGCCTTGTAACCATAATGGGATCTCCTTTCCTCGTATACACTTGGTCAAATAGGAACTAGTCATAGATTTTACAATCTTCTTCCTTGTTTTCTTCTACCACGTCAGATTGACTCCAAGAATTCAGATTTGGATGACTCTCAGGAGGGAAATTTTAACTCCTTAACTTCAAGTGTATCTACCTCCCCCTGAAGATGAGGGGTGATGAAATAGGGCTTATTTTAAACAAATGTAACATCTGCCGAGACATAATGTTTTCTAGAAGGTGGACGATAACTTTTGTAATCCTTTTAAGTAGATGAGTACCCCACGAAGATAAACTTAAGAGCACGAGGATCTAACTTTCCACGGTTATGACTATGGACATCAATAAATAAAATACATCCAAAGACCCAAGGAGTGAGATTAAAGGAAGATCGAATATCGGGGTAAAATTTGGATAGGTTCTCTAGTGGACTTTGAAACCCCAAGACCTTGGAAGGAATCCTATTTATGACATAAGTTGATGTGAGAACAGCTTTTTCCCAATATGCTTTTGGCACATTTTGTTCAAACAGGAAGGCTTTAGCACACTGAAAAAGATATCAGTTTTTTCGTTCTGCCACTCCATTTTGTTGTGGAGTGGTGATACAGGATGATTCATGTATGGTTTCTTCTTGAAAAACGAACTCAAGGTTTGATTGAAATAATCACAGGCATTATCTAAACGAAAGTGCTTTATCTTCCTGCCAAATTGATTTTGAATCATTGCATGAAAAATAGGAAAAATATGACTCAAATCAGACTTATTTTTGAGTAAATAGATCCAAGAGACTCTTGTGCAATCATCAATAAATGTGACAAACCACTTAGACCCTGAGATGTTTGGAACAGTTGATGGCCCCCAAATGTCACTATGGATTAAAAAGAAAGGAGAAGATGATTGTTGATTATTGATAGGAAATAGTACACGAGTGTGTTTAGCACACTCACAAATATCACAATGAAAAGACTGAACATCAAATCAATTGAACAAAGAGGGAAGCATTATTTTTAGTGCAGAAAAATACACATAACCTAGACGTCTACGATGTATGACATCCTTATTGGAGGGTGAAGACAATGTGGATAGGGCAGATTTACTAAATTCTGGTTGACTTGATGTATCCAAGTAATAGAGTCCATCATGCTCCTAAGCTAGTCCAATCCTCTTCCCCGAGCCCCGGTCCTAGAAGTCACAACAGGATTCATCAAATATAACAGACCCAGTTAGATCTTTGGCAAGTTTTTTCACAGAAACCAAATTTGGAGATAATCGAGGAACATGAAGAACATTTTTAAGAATCAATTTTGGAGTAACTCGGACATCTCCGATTCCTGCCATTGTGGTTGTAGTGTCATCCGCAACCACAATCTTTCTATTGCTAAGCCAAGGGTTATATGTTTTGAATTTATTTGAAATATGAGTCATATGGTCCGTAGCACCAGAGTCAAGAATCCAGACATTCCTAAGCTCATTACCTAAAACACTAAACACAAAAGAGACTAGAGCATTACTTGAAAGTGTTAATGAACACATACCCCGATTCGTTGGTTGAGAATTGTAAGTCACGGGTTGAACCAACACGTGAGCCTACCTTTGCTGGCCACCTTTCTATCCCCATTCACAAGTGAGTGGTTTCCCATGTAGTTTCTAGCATTGTTATATGGTGTGTCATGGTTTCTTACAATATATGCACCACAACTCCTCGCAATTCTTTTGCCCACTTGTTTGATTGGTCTCGTTCCTAGCAACTTTGTTCAGTATCGACCGTTGAGGTTTGGAACTCAAAAGGGTTGAATTTTGTGTTGAAGGTAACTCTAACATAATACTCCTACGACTTTCATCTACACATACCAGGGATATTGCTTCGATTAGAGAGGAAGATTTTGGCCTACCCATAATTTGAATTCGTACAAGATCAAATTCAAAGCTTAGGCCAACCAAAAAATCATAAACTCAATCCCCTTCTATGAAATTTTTTATAAACATTACACATTTGATACAGTTCACATCAAGTGTCCTATAATAATCCAGTTCCTGCCATTGGTTTTGCAAAGGATTGGCATACTCTATCACTGTTTTTATCCCTTGTTTTGTTCTAGTTGTCTTTATCTTATTGTCATAGATAAGAGCTGCATCATTAACCTTGGAATATGTCTGATGAAGGACTTCCCAAATTGCCTTTGCTATACGAAGAAACATAGACATATTTTAGGAATCATGGAATTCCATAACCAAGACATTATCATTGAATGTTCTTCTTCCCATGCTTCAAACCCTACGATTCCACTATCCGGTGCTATTTCCAATAGATGACCCAATTTTTCTTTTCCTTTCAGGAATGTTCAAACCAATTGAGACCACTTCAAATAATTCTTTCCATTTAGTCTATATGCTGCCTGGATGTTTTGAAGTTCTGTTGTACTTTGTGTAATTTGTTCTTTTTCCACAGTTGAAGACAATCGCCGCATTGAGGATGAAGCATCCACCATGATTGAATAGGATTAAGTAATCGGTGGGAAAGAAAAAATGTATAGTAAAAGGAACAACAATGAAGGATGGAGAGAATAAAAACCAACAATTAAGGTAGGAATTGACAAGAAGCAAAGGTGGTATATTTTTCCGAAACCCTAGACGGCTCTGATACCATATTGGAAAAGAATCTAAGAGATTTTATTAATCCTGTATTTTTCTTTCCATTCTAATCTATATATACAATTTTCTACTGCACTAGACAAGGAAAGTCTACACTAGATCCCTTAATTTTAGAGACAGCTTATTCACCTTGATTTCCTTCACTAATTTACCTAAAATATCTCCTAAGATTACTCATTCAAGATTCCAACTCATTTAAAAAATTATTCAAATTGGCATAATAAACACATTAAAGTATTTGTCATTTACTTTGCCTCTACTTATATTAAACAAAAATGAGAGACGTAAATTGAGTCAACCTCCCTCCTTCTCCCCATGGAATACCAAAGAAATCCTAAATATATTTTCCGGTACCTCATTATGGATTGGGTTAGTCTTTTTAGTTGGCATTCTGAATTCTCTCATCTCTTGAACCT
>JAOXNR010000028.1:15325212-15342978 GCA_028571225.1 Parsonsia alboflavescens
ACAAATTAGAAGAAAGGAAAAACCTCTTTCTTTTTGTTTTCAATTCATCTATGTATTGAAGCGCAATCACTTAGGGAAGGAAAATATAAAGACTAATTTCACACTTAGAAAAATAGATACTAAGTTGTCAAATGTAATAGAAATCAAAATTTAATAAGATAAATATAAAATAGTTTCACTTCATAAAAGATTAATGAAGTTGTCATGTATTGCACATATGTTTATAAAGATTATTGAATTTAATTTTTTTATAGTAATTTATTATAAGTTGTCAATTTTTTTCTTTATAAAGTTATTTTATAATTATCGATGCATATTTAATTATATATTTTTTTCAATTTTACCCTTCATACATTACACTCTTTTATTTATTGTGAAAAATATTACTCAGATTATGAACAAGAGAGATAAATGATACTCCTAGTATTTTAATATTACATAGATGTATTTATTGTTTTTTTTAATTACCGGAATGACAACTATGAATACAAGATAAATAGTATTTAAACATAACATATATGTGTTTATTATTTTTAATTTGCATAAAATGATGATTAATGACTTATAATAAGAGTTGAAAGGTACTATATATATAAATCATGATATTATTGTAATGTAATTTATAAATTAACTTTTTGAATTTATTTTTCAGATATGGATAATAAAGTATGATAGATATTTTCATTAAAAAGATTATCTAATAATTTTTAAATGACTATTGTTTATTGATTAGGTTGAATGTAACTTTTGAATTATTAAGAATATATGACTTGATATATTATATTTTAGAAATAATAACAGAAAATTGTTTCACAAATAAAAGAAAAAGGAAAATGTGACAGTTGTATGTCTTTCATCATGAATAAATTTTTAGGAAATTTTTTTTTTAAATAATCTATTACTAATATTTAATTTGTTTCCATCAAAACATAATATATTGAGAGGAAGCAAAAGAAGTTTACTAGTTTTTTTTTATTTGAATTGTTTTGTAATTCTTTATGAATAATTAGAATATATTTTTATTTGAATTGTTTCATTTAGTTGTTATTTATTTTTTTTAAAAAGAATTGTAGTTATAATTAAAATGACCATAAAATTTAAGGGTATTTTAGGTAATTTGCTTTTATTTTTAACTAAGTAGGGGGAAAAAAGTGTATTGAAGAAATGGGTGGTGATGGCATGGATGCTGTGACTATGGCAGGAGACATGGCATCGCGTTGGACGGGGAAGGGAAGGTGAAAACAGCATACGAAGTCGAGAGGGCGCATGCAAAACATCCTCATTATTCTGTCTTGTTTGCTTTCCATTTCACCCCAAGCAACCTTCTCTCTCTCACTCCCTTTTTCTTTTTTCGTATACACAAAAAGGATTTTGTTTCTGATTTTTCCCCATTTTCAACATCCGCATGACATTTGTCTCCTGTCTACTCGCCTCACCTCCCTGCCGCCTTTCCAATTTTGCCCCCGAATCTCCTTTTCAACCTCTCTGATTACTTGAGGTTTACAAAAGTGAGGTAAGAAATTCTCCAGGTATAGATTAATTTGTAAAAATTAAGAAAGTATTTTGAGTCTTCAATTGAGATAGATTCAAAGGATTTTTATAGCCCATGAAGTTATTATTTCTAGAAGCATCCAATTTGTGATAAAGTGATTTTCAGATAAAGCCTGTATAATGTCAATTTTAAGTTTGATTTGATTTTTTTATAAATTTTCTAATATTGATAAGTTATAGATGTCACTGAATTGAAATGTTTGTGAAAGTCTAAAAAAGCTTTTTAATTTGTATAAAAAGACATTAACAACTTATATTATGGAAGAACATGAATGGCAGATGATTTGAAATAATTTATTTGTTGAGTATATTTCAATGATTCCAAGGTAAAACTGAAAATTGGTTATTCTTTTGGAAAGAAGGGCGTTTTGGTACAAAGGGGGAAAAGACATGGGCAGCAAGCTTGCAAGATGCGCAACAAAGACGCCAGAAAGTTCCATCTGCTTTTTCTTTCTGTCCCTATACATAACATTTGTTCCCATTTTTTGATGTGATGAGTTTCTCTGTAAAAAACAGATAGATTAGGAAGACAGTATAACCACTACTCACTACTCAGTAGTACTTTCAGAGGTTTTGCAGAGAGAGAGAGAGAGAGAGAGAGGGGTACACACTACACAACTACTACTATTTCTTGCTTTGCTTCCTGCTGCTGCAGTGTCACTTTTAAGTTTTCACCCCACAAAGTTCCAAAACTTAGAACCCATCATCTCCTTGCACAGTTGATCAGTTGGTGCAAAATACACAGAACTTTTGCTTGTGTGAAACAAAGCAAAAGCCAAAGAACAAATATACTGTAGATACGCAACAAAAAGCCAAAGGAAAAATAAGCACAATCACATTTTGGAAAGCAACAGCACGATAATATATCCAGAGATGGTCTCCGCTCTTCTTCACTTCTCGTGTCTTCTTCGTCCTTTCCTTTTTTTCACTACCCACCACAATCAATTTTGCGCATAGTCTCTTTACTTTCATCATCCCCTTAAATTCTTGCTTATAGATAGATGCATGCGCTCTTGCGTTGTGTGATATTGTTTTCTGTGTGGAGATAGAGATTTATACATGTGTGTGAATAAAGGTCTGAAAATCTTGGGGGATTATCATTTTTGGATGCAGAATATTGGTTAAAGTTTAAGTCTTGTTGGAGGTGGTGCTCTGAGTGTTGCTGTTTAGGGGCGCGGCAGAGGCGTTTTGGGATTGTAATAGGGGAGGTGAAGAGGGGCGATCTGATGAAGGAAGATCTGGGTTTTGTGCTTGATGCTGCGTGTTTGTGAAGGAAGAGGAAGAAGACGACAGAGGTTTTTCTGGGGTCCATAAATCACTGGGTAAAACATGTCTCCTTTCATCCACCCTGTGTCATTTGTTTGTATTTTTGTCTTAAGTTTCTGTACAGTCCTAATACTATATATTTCTTCCATGATTCTATGTGGGTTTTTCATCTCCAAGAATTCTAGAAGATTTCAAGCTTGAGACACAAACTTCACCATTTATCCATTCTTGTCTAAGCTTACACAAACCAGCCTCAAAATATTTTCTTTTCGGGTACCAAGATCCATGTGTTTGTTTGTGTTCCCATAAATAAATAAATAAATATATATATATATATATATATATTATATATATTTGCTCAGTCATTTAAGAAATGTGTTTCATATTGAGTATGCGGGGAAAATAGTGATCTGAGTTCTGAATTTTATTACTTTTGTGCTTTTCTTTGGTTGCTGAAATTGCTGATTGGTTTATTGCCTTCATCTTATCTCCAGTTGCCTGTAAAAGTAAATAAAGATTGTTCTTGGACTATAATTTCAAGGTTAATTTTAATTTGGAATCTGTAACCGGTAGTCTTTTCTTTTTTTCCTTTTTAGTAGTATGTTATAAAATGTCAGAGATTGATCTTTTAAGGAAGGCAATAAAATAGTTGAGCTCAGTTAATGTTTTGGAGAAGCTTATTGAATGATGGCAGTACTAGACTACTAGTAATGATTTGTTTGTTTTCCATTTGAATTTGGCTTGATTTTGATTTGTGAAGTGATGATGGCGGTGACTTCGGCCTGCAAAGACGCTGCTAACAAGATAGCGATGGACAACGGGAAGTATGTCAGATATACCCCCGAGCAGGTTGAGGCTTTGGAGAGATTGTACCATGAATGCCCCAAACCCAGCTCGCTTCGTCGACAACAACTCATAAGAGAATGCCCTATACTCTCGAACATCGAGCCAAAGCAGATCAAAGTTTGGTTTCAGAATAGAAGGTACTTAATTTCTTGTGATTGAATTTTAAATTTTTTTATGGGTTTAGTTCTGGGGGCTTAAATCTGGGTTCCGTTAATTTTTCTTGCAGATGTAGAGAGAAGCAGCGGAAAGAGGCATCGCGCCTTCAAGCGGTGAATAGAAAATTGACGGCAATGAATAAGCTGTTGATGGAGGAGAATGATCGGTTGCAGAAACAGGTTTCACAGTTGGTGTATGAGAACAGCTTTTTCCGCCAACAGACCCAAAATGTAAGTAGGATTTTTCATTCATTCTTAATTTTTCTGTGTCATTTTCATTCCTTCCTTATGTCTTTCGCCATCTGTTTGGTACCTCTATTGTGAGGATCTGCCGATTGAGTGCCCATTTCCTTGAAAAAAGAATTTGAAGAAGACATATGACGATGAAATTTGACCGTTTTATTCCGAATTATTAATGTTAACTAGTAGTAACTCTTGTTTTCTCCTCTTTCCTTCTCAAGAAAAGAAAAGAGAAGGTCTTAAGGGCCATGTAAGCTTACAATTCTTTATATTATTTCGGGTTTCTTAAATGGGGATTTGGATTCATGGTTGCAGGCAACCCTTGCCACCACGGATAACAGTTGTGACTCGGTGGTCACAAGTGGTCAGCCCCATTTGACTCCTCAACATCCACCGAGGGATGCCAGTCCTGCAGGGTTAGTGGAGAAAGTTTCTTGTACTTTGCGCTAATTCTTTATAGTATTTCAAGGGCTAATTTGATCAATTTTGTATTTTTTCTAGACTTTTGTCCATTGCAGAGGAAACTTTAACAGCGTTTCTATCGAAGGCCACTGGAACTGCTGTGGAGTGGGTCCAAATGCCTGGGATGAAGGTCAGTATCTTTACTTATAATATTATCCAGTATGATCTATTGGCTTATTGTGGTACTCTATCCAATATGTCTAATAGAATAAGCATGGGAATGTGGTTCTTCATCTTACATTGGACCAGGGTGCTATAATTTGAAAAAGAGGAATTTTGTTAAGTAAGACTTTTATCTTTTAAATATCCGAGTATTAGCATTATAAAATCACATTCCTGCAGTTTTTGGTCCGACTACTGATACTGGTATTACTAAATTCCTTTTCATGTTTTCTCCTCCCATTTTCTCATTTTCTTTCTGCATCCTTTCAGTGTTGGAGTTAAAACTCATGTCCAATATCTATTTCATTTTGTCTTGTTTCTTTGAGTAGGATTAGAAGAAATATTTTAATATGAGACCCCCTCCCCCCAATTTACATGAGGTGTGTTCTCTGGCAAATGGTGATGCCAAACATAGTAGTTTCTTGTGTTTCTTCTTACTGAATTTAATCAACTGTTAGTGTTTTTGCAAAAATTGGGTTCTTAATGATTCATTGTACTTTGACATTGTTGCTTCACCTAGTGTATTTGAATATTTTGCTTTTGTACTATTACATTTATCTATGACCTCACAAGAGTCTTATTTATCCTTCTGCAGCCTGGTCCGGATTCCATTGGAATCATTGCTATTTCTCATGGTTGCACTGGTGTAGCATCACGTGCATGTGGTCTTGTGGGTCTGGAACCTACAAGAGTAAGTATCTTACAATATTGTTTCCCAAGTGCAAGTTGTGTTTTTGGTTAATTGAATAACACTAGTGAATATTTGATCCAGGTTGTTGAAATTCTTAAAGATCGACCTTCATGGTATCGTGATTGTCGAACTGTGGATATCATTAATGCCATGTCTACGGGGAGTGGTGGAACTGTAGAGTTGATCTACATGCAGGTTAACATTTAAATTATACTACATTTCCATTTTCCGATTTTATGTTTCTTTTGAGTGAGGGGTAGTAGATGTCATGTTCTGTCAACTTTTTTAGGAAGTGACATAACAGGTGATTCATTTTCTTGATTTAGCTCTATGCACCGACTACTTTGGCTCCAGCTCGTGACTTTTGGTTACTGCGCTACACATCGGTTATGGAGGATGGAAGCCTTGTGGTATGTGCCAGTTATACATGGCTAGAGCATGAAACTTAAAATCTTTTTTAATTTATATTTGAAATTGAAACCTATCTGCACTTTGTTGTGTCCTTTTAGGTATGTGAAAGATCATTGAACAACACTCAGAATGGTCCTTCTATGCCACCGGTTCATCATTTTGTGAGAGCTGAAATGCTGCCAAGTGGATACTTGATTAGACCTTGTGAAGGAGGGGGTTCGATTATCCATATAGTTGACCACTTGGATCTAGAGGTACCATTGAGCATTAGAGATTTCATTATGAAACTTGTTTCCCACTGGTTATTAACACTACTGTTATCTTCTCAACTAGCCATGGAGTGTACCTGAAGTGATTCGTCCTCTGTATGAATCATCTACAGTGCTTGCTCAGAGGACAACAATGGCGGTAAGACTTGAAAGTATATGCAGTACATGATTTTTCCTAAATGCCATATAACAAATAATGTAAATAATTAATTGTTTTTGTTTCACCAACTTGACACTGGATTTCATTCCAGGCTTTAAGGCAATTAAGGCAAATTTCTCAAGAAGTTTCTCAGCCAACGGTGACAGGATGGGGAAGAAGGCCTGCAGCATTGCGGGCACTTGGACAAAGATTGAGCAAGTAGGTTCCCTTGTTCATTTTGCCATGTTCCATTCAACTACACTTCTTATTTCTCTTTGGAAAATAATGTTACATGCTGCTTTGTTCTAGGGGATTCAATGAGGCTGTAAATGGTTTTACCGATGAGGGCTGGTCTATGATTGAAAGTGATGGAATTGATGATGTTACTGTGCTTGTGAATTCATCTCCAAGCAAATTGATGGGTGCAAGTTTCAATTACGCAAATGGATTTTCATCTCTCAGCAATGCAGTGCTCTGTGCCAAAGCATCGATGCTTTTACAAGTAAGGAAAATGTATTTCTGCTTGGTTAAGAAAGCATATTTTGGCTTGATAGGCAAATTGTAAAGATGAGGCTTGTCCTCTATAGAATTATTTCTGTGTACTGTTAGCTATTGTTTCTATCGTTCTTTGCTATTGGGTTCTATTCTTTCATTTGTTGTAAGTTGATTCTGATTCTGATGTTTCCTTTCTATTCTGGCAGAATGTCCCACCAGCTATTCTTCTAAGGTTCCTGCGGGAACATCGATCAGAATGGGCAGATAGTGGTATTGATGCATATTCAGCTGCTGCTGTTAAAGCTGGTCCTTGTAGTTTACCTGTCCCTCGAGTAGGGGGCTTTGGCGGGCAAGTCATTCTTCCGCTTGCCCACACTATTGAACATGAAGAGGCAAGTAATTTGTTCCAGATTTCAATTTTTTCCTTTGTCTGGCAATATTTGATGCCGTTATGTTGATTATTGGTTTCTACTTGCATTGCAGTTCATGGAGGTGATTAGGCTGGAAAATATGGGCCATTTTCGTGAAGACATGATAATGCCTGGAGATATTTTCCTCTTGCAAGTTGGTTTTCATTATAACTATAGTGTTAATTATTTTTCTTTCTTTTTTTTTGGGAATTATGTTATGTTGAATGTAGAGTGTCAGTTTTCATTTCCCTGAGTTGTTTGTATTACCAGTCTCTCCTTTTAATCATGTCCAACCACTGTTTCTCCCTTCCATTAGTAACAGTGATTTCTTGTGCAGCTCTGCAGTGGTGTAGATGAGAATGCTGTTGGCACCTGTTCTGAACTCATCTTTGCCCCCATAGATGCTTCTTTTTCCGATGATGCACCACTTCTTCCATCTGGTTTTCGAATATTTCCTATTGATTCCAAAGTGGTCTGTTTTACATCAGATGCTGTAATTCTGATTTCTTCTTTTTGCCTTTACAAGATAAAATTTACATTAATATTGTACTGATGCAGGGTCCCTCTAGCCCCAACCGTACCCTTGATCTTGCATCTACTCTTGAGGTAGGACCAACGGGGAACAGAGTATCTGGTGAACATTCTAGGCTCTCTGTTAGTACAAAATCAGTAATGACAATTGCATTTCAATTTGCATTTGAGATGCATCTTCAAGAAAATGTTGCTGCAATGGCACGGCAATATGTTCGAAGCATCATATCATCTGTTCAAAGGGTAGCATTAGCACTCTCCCCTTCTCCTCTTGGTCCACATGCAGGCTTACGGTCTCCACCTGGCACACCTGAAGCACAGACACTAGCTCGCTGGATTTGCCAAAGCTATAGGTGAGAGATGCTTTAGCCGTCCATTTTGCTTTTACTTATTCAGGATGTGCTTTCCTTTTCTACGGTTGATTATAAGGTGGAATTATGCCATTGTCAAAGTGAATAATTATTGTTCGTGTTGGAGTTTGTCTTTCTGAATTATGCTCAGAACATGCATGTAACTATTATCACGACAATTGTCTCGAAACCTTGAGTGCTTTATTCTGAGAGAAAAATCTCAATGGAGAGAAATTGTCACGTGTTGCGTGATTAATTAGAGCCTCAACCATTTGATATTTTTCCTTGCAGGTTCTTTTTAGGCGTGGAATTGCTCAAACCTGAAAACGATGGAAGTGAATCTATCCTCAAAAGCGTTTGGCATCACCCGGATGCTCTGATGTGTTGCACTTTGAAGGTGCTTTTTCATATAATATTTCATTTTTCTTCCTTACAGGGATGCGAATATCAAATGAAAATTTACATTTTCTGTTTTCCTGATTACTGCAGGCATTTCCGGTTTTCACATTTGCTAATCAGGCTGGACTTGATATGCTCGAGACCACCTTGGTTGCCCTCCAAGATATCACTCTGGAGAAGATTTTCGATGACAATGGAAGGAAGACGCTTTTCTCTGAGCTCCCACAGATAATGCAACAGGTGGGGTGGTTAAGATTATGCATGCCTACATACAAATATGAAGATTTTCTTGTACAAGAAACCATATTGAATAAGTTTTTTCAAATATTTGATGTCTTCTTTTTCAGGGTTTTGCATGTCTTCAAAGTGGGATCTGTATATCGAGCATGGGTAGGCCGATCTCCTATGAAAGGGCAGTGGCTTGGAAGGTGTTGAATGAAGAGGAAAATGCTCACTGCGTATGCTTCATGTTCATCAACTGGTCATTTGTTTAACTTTTTTTGCAGATTGAAGTACCTTAGGATTCAACAGCTCATCATATTTAGACTCTGAACATAGAACAAACAAACCCTTCTGCTTCTGTTTTATTTTTGCTACACCTATGGGCCATGGCTATGTATCATCTCCTGACCAAATCTGTATGGCTATTGGTGGTCTCATTTTACCTTCTTATACATAGTGCATTCTTATTAATCCTTAATTTATACCTTCTTAAACTTATTTATTCAGACCATCTTCTTCTTCTTCTTGCTTTCTTCATGTTATGATTCTTTCTTGGTCTATTTTAAATGACAAATCAACAATTTGAGTAAACGAAGTTTGGAGAAATGGCAAATGGACATATAACTAGTGGAAGAAAGAAAAGAGATCATGCCTTTGTATTTGATGTCTAAAGCAAAAGTATCGATAACTGATTTTTCTCTTTCTTGTGTTTTTATTTTATCTTAATAATGGTATAGCTTGTGACATGTAATATCTTTAAAATCATGTATTGTTAGGATTTGGGCTGGTTTTTTGCATTATTGAAGATGATTTTAGTAAATCATATTAAGATTGTAGTCAAATTATGGAAGATGTTTTAGGTGTCAATGTGTCATTCACGAATAGAATTAATGTGTCTGACTTATGACAAGCTATGTGTTATTCTAGCTAAAATTTAACTATTAACTGAAAAAAGAACTTATTCAAGTAGTAAAGTCTTGTTCCTTTAGGGATATTCTAGTGGGTGAAGTAGTGGTCTCGCAAATCATAGGTCTCAAATTTGAATACCATCAAAACCCTCCTATATAAAGCGGAGTGTTGAGGTGCGTGAAAATTAATTCAGATATTGCTAAAAAAAAAGAAGAAAAAAGTAGTAAAGCTTTACCGTATCGAGAGATATGAAAGTGATAAATATTATCATGTTGAAGTTTATCCATCACCATCGAATTAGTTAAGTTAAAATAATTTGGATAAATGATAAAAATATCCTAGTCAAATTGAAATGATGATCCTTGTATACTTGGCTCCCAAGGTCACAATTACACATGAAAATTCACAATTCTTGGACCGGCCTCTGCAGGAATGCTGGTCCTAACATAGGAAAAGTATAAGCAACAACATTGTTTTTTAAGGCAGATTAAATGGAAAAAGGGGGCTCTCTCACCAATCTCTCGAGTAATGGGAAAATGTTGTTTTCATGATTAAGTATGGTTCGTCCTCAAGTGGGAAAATCTTATTCCTTTCAAGACTATGGAGTTCCTATTTGACCCCCTCTTTTTTTGGTTTTTCCCAAAGGGCACCAAATAAAGTATTCCTAGAAAGAAAAGAAAGTGTGATAATTTTCTTTCCCTTTTTCTCATATGTAGTGAGAAGAACCAAAAACTAATAAAAACCCCAAAAGGGCAACTCAAGTTTTCTCCTTTTTGAACTCTTAAGTTTCTTTATGGAGACCCCTATCTTATTTCTTGTTTTTGAGATAAGCCCAGAAAGCAGCACTGCTCATGTTCTCCACTTTGTGTTGGATTCAAATGTATGTGTCCAATACTCATTGCTTCACTTTTCTTTTTTTCCCTATTGAGGTGAAACATCTGCTTATGGAATTCAAAAGGAGATATCATTCATATATTAATATAGCTTTCACCTTTGGGGTAATTGAATTGATATCCTATAGAATTAGTGTTTGAATGGCAAGAATAAGCCAACCTAATAACAGCAAAAGAAAAAAAGAAGTATTGTAGGAAGGAAAAGTTTTGGTTTTGCATCATTTTCCATAATCCCTTGTTTTCCTTTGCTATGTGGGATATTACTATATTGAGAGAGACATCTGCTCATGGGATTTAAATGTAGACATTAAGGTTGTGCACAATCTTTGATAATGATGTAGGATTATTAATACAAGAGAGAACATCCGAGGGAGAATACCAAAACAATACTTCCTACGTTTTAAAAAAAATGTCATTTAAGGAATAAAATCTTATTTCAAAATTACTATCGTTTACACAATTCAAAATAAAAAATATGAATGAATTAACTGTTTTACCCTTTCTTTGTCAAATTTCCTTTTTAACACTTTTCAATTCAATTAACTACATTACACAGCTCAATTTTTAAACTAACCAATCAAATAAAGGAGAGAGGAGAGATAACACAAAATGACACATATTGTGGAATTATTATTATTTTCTTAAAAAGACACTTATTTTGAAATGAAGGGAGTAGTAATTTAAAAAAGTTTGCTTTAATCATGTTGAATCAATATAGATACACTCCTTCCGGTGAATTCAATTAAATTCATTTTAAAACTTACAATATTAATTTTCTTGGTAAAAAAATTAATCAATTTAAAAAATAAAATATTTATTTTTAAACAATTTAAAATGAAAAATTGAAACATCTGAATTAATTATGGAACACTGGAAAATACTCAAATTCAAACAAAAAGGACAGAGAAAGAGGAAACCCTAAAATGTCTTTTTCTCCGTCACATTATCAGTACAGCGAAAATGACACAGATTTTGAGTGTGGTAGTGTAGAAGTGGATGGACCACATTACCCCATACACTCAACAGTGACCTTCACAAAGTAAAGAGTTGAATGAGATGTTTCAATGCACAGTTTCAAACATATTGAAAAATTGTATTGTTTAATTTTTTTTATTGAAGATTTTATTTTTTAAAAATAAAAAGAAATAATTGATTTAAACTTTGACTATTAGACATTTAACAATACACTTATATAAAGTACATATAACATTTTATCGTGTGTGTATATATATATATATATAATATAATATAATATAATTCTTCTTTATATAGTTTAAAATTAGTAAAGGAATAAAAAATAATACCGTTGTTATTAATTAGTAATAATAATTCCTGTAATCTGCGAGTTCGTCATTCCATCCACTGAGGTGTTTCCGAATTGACTGCTTTTTATTGTCTCTAAGCATTAATGTTATTAGTTTTTTTTTTTCTCCTATTTTTTTAACAACGAGCGAAAATAACTAATTGAAAGTTAAAATTTTAAGATAATTAGATAAGGAGATATAAAATTTAATTGAAATATGACCATTATCTTAAAGTTTCTTTAATTTTTTGAGATATGAACTAATATTGCTCTTATTTGTATTTTAAAAA
Source organism: Parsonsia alboflavescens (assembly GCA_028571225.1). Taxonomy (NCBI): domain Eukaryota; kingdom Viridiplantae; phylum Streptophyta; class Magnoliopsida; order Gentianales; family Apocynaceae; genus Parsonsia; species Parsonsia alboflavescens. The sequence goes on from JAOXNR010000028.1 coordinate 15,337,207, forward strand.
GATTTGACTGATTTTGTGTCCAAAAAATTTAACTTATTTGGATGAACAGGTCACTTTACTGGTTCAATGGTCAAACTCAATGTTTAAAAAATTGGACTGAACATTGAATCGGAAAAATTATTGATTCACACTATAATGATTCAACTGTAATTGAATCGTAATTAAATCAGTAATATTATAGTGAAAAAAAATATATATATTTCTTATCGGTAATTTTTTTTGTCAGTTATATAAGATATAATATTTTCATAATATAATAATATTCAAATCAAATTTATAGATAAGATATTAATAGTTTTTTATACTTAATAATCATAAATTCTATTTTATAGGGATTGAAACATGATAATTTTTAGTATGGATAAAGTTTGAAGATTATTAGATATTTTATTTGTTTATTTATATTTAGTAATGAAGTATATTTCAAGTAATTTTTTTATTTTAAAATAAATAAATGATTAAATTTATAATTTGATTGAAGAATAATCTAATATTAAAGCATATTTAATTTTTTTTTTGTTGAAATTTGGATAAATTTGGTCCTTATTTGGGGTTTTTGAAAATCCATCGATTCTGTATTAGATCGACCGGTTCACTGGTCCACCTTGCCAATTCATTCCGATTTTGCATTTTGAGAATGGTTTTTGATGAAAAACGATTCAATGCCTACTTTTAAACCAGTTTGATGACTAGTTTATGGTTTGATTGATTCGACAGATCAATCTAGTCAGATTTGAAAAATAGTGATAAAACTAACTAGTTCAATCGATTTTAATGTTATTTCTAATTAGTTAGTTGGAAAACTAAATTGGTCTCAAAATCAATTTAATGAGGTCCATCATTGGGCTATCTCTTGGGGCTTTAAGAAAAGATTTAGAATTTTTGCTTTTTTTTGCTGCCCATTCAATATTGAACTATATATATAGTAATGTTGTGGGGTGCCATGAGCACACCTTATGGAATGCTTTTGTTAAGTTTCTAATGGTCAACGATTAAGGAAAAAAAAATCTTCTATAAAAAAGTATTTTTTAAAAATAAATTTTATAAAATAAACTCAAAAAGGATAAATTAAACCATATGGGTACTTGGTTACATTTTATTTTATCTTTTTTTTTTAAAAAATAGTTGACTGACTGTTAATTTTGACCGTTAGAATTTTAATTAAAGTACTCTATAAGATGTGCTCTGTAGCACTCTATAGTATTTTCATATATATATATATGTTTATGATATAGGTAAGTATCGTTGTTAACTTATGATATATATTTTGATATAATCAGTAATTTGATACTGTTAGGACTATGGTAATATTTTGGTTCCTGAATTAACAGTGCCTATACACATGAATCCAATAATACCTTGTCATATAAGACATTTTAAATGTAGCTATATTATATAAAAAATATTTCTTTTCTTTGATCTTTAATAATTATATTTTTCTTTTTTTATGCTCGTTCCATTTAGATTTGAATGTTCATATTTCTATTTTGAGTTGTCCGAAATTGAATATCTCATTTCCTTAAATGAAGTAAAATGAATAACTAATTTTCTTAAAATTTGTGTAAGTGAAAATGGGACATTCAATTCCTAACGGAGGGAGTAATAAATAACTTATATTGTGAGATAAATATGACATAGAAGACTTCTTAAATGTAGCTATATTACGTCAAAAATTTCCCTTTTCTTTGATCCTTAATAACTACACTTTCCTTTTTATAATAAATGACTTATATTAAGGGATAAATAAATAATCTTAAATGAATTATATTGTGGGATTAAGAGAATATATATTACTTCCTCAATCACTATTTATAAATTATTAACCTTCATTTTGTCAAAATTAAGATAATATATATTTTTTTCTTTCTATAATGTCCTTATTTAGGAATTTTATCAAACTAACGTCAATGACCAGGAAAAAGAAAGGGAGATAAGGATAATATGATAAAAAAGTGAGTTTAAATGACTTATAAATAATAATGAATAAATAATAATGACGAGAGTATTTTCAACAGTGCAATTTGCAATTATGTTTCCTGCCCTTCTTTTCTTTCCTCTTTTGTTAATACCTACACACTGGCCAATTTTGTGAACATTTGACCAAAAGAGGCACCACACTTGGACTTGGTAAGAGTCCCCTTTCCTCCTAGCTAGCTGTTGGGTTGGGTGTTTTCACAATCTAATGGTTTGCACGTGTATTCAAAGATAATCATTGCCATGGGATCTCAAAGAACTTATTACAAACCAATATCTGTCCTAAACGAAAGAAACAGCCATACCCTAATTTTTGTTCCATGAATATATATCTCTACAAAGTGAACTGATCATCTCTACCATATGAAAGGAAGAGAAAAAAGCTTTAATTAATGGTACTACAAAGGAGGAGACATGACATTCACTTTTTTTTTTTTTTTTTTTGTAAATCCCAAGAACTTCCTCTATTCAAAAAACATGAGGAGAAAAAAAAGGAGCTTTATGAAGTGAAAGCAATGAATCTATAGGCAAAGAGTCTCTTCTTTATTTCTTCTTCTTTTTTTTGCATGGTCTCCAAGAATCATGATTGAGTTCTTGAATCTTTTGAGAGATGAGAAAAAAAACCCCCCTAAAGATATCAAATCTCAGCCAGCAAATCTTCACTGTTCTCTCTTTGAGTCTTCTTCCCTTTTTTTTTTTCTCCTCTTTATTTTTTCATACAAAAAATGTCAGCTCTTTGATGGCTACTTCTTCTATCACTAAATATAAATTATTTTAACTAATTTTTTTTATCATTAATTATAAATTATTGTTCTTAGTTCATTTGGTATTTGATGATATTTTTTCTATATTACCCTTCTAATGATGTATGGTGAAATGATGTTCAAATTTTTTAAATGATGATAAGAGGACATTCTAAGGGAAAAAAAATTACCTTATTTTTTGCAAAATAACAGTTGATGACTTATATTTAATGATCGAGAGATTCGTTTTCATATGTTTAGACTCATCTATAGGATAGGAATCTTCTTATAAGCTGATGATCAGCTGCTGCTGCTGTCCAGGCCATGATCGATTCTCATTCAGGAAAAAAAGAAAAGAAAAGAAAAAGGGATTCTTTCTTCTCCCTCTATACCGTCAGAATAATCATGGTTTCAAAGCGGAATAGCCAAAAGGAATAATGGGACGAAAGAAGAGAAGAAAATCTTGAACACCATCATTATTAGAACGCACAAGAAATGTTGTTTGTGGGTCATTCTGCAGCGGCAGGCCTTAATGTTTTTTTTTTTTTGCTTCAATTCTCTTTTGACCAATTACGTGGAGTGCAACAGATTCTTCATATACATGATCAGTAATTCTAATATTCTTGAACTGTTATTAAAGTCAAAATTGCGCTTTGTTTTGACTCCCAAAATTTCTTCATCAATTCATAAATTTGATTTGATCATGAGCTGCAAAGTTAACGGCTATGTTTGGATTGATGAAGAAGGGGGAAAGTAAATTGAGTAGGGGCAAGCCGAGGTTAATCTTTTAAACTTCTCATCTTCTTTTCAAAATATAATCTCATTTCAAAGATCAAATCATTTTTGTTCAAAGTTGACTACTGTGTTGAGTTAGATTTCTTTATGTACACCAAAATGATTAAACGTTAACGTTTATCTGAAGATTTTGATAAGATTTAAATTAAAAACCCGTGGTTCATGTATTTATCACTTTATTTATTGGGATGTTCATAAAGAAACATTAAACTTTTTTTTTTTTTTTTTTTGAGAGTCATCATGGCATCATACAATCGTTTGCATTAATGCTTCTATTCATACTTGATGTGAGAACAAATTATTAAATCTTTCAATCATACCATACAGCCCTAATTAATAAGGGAATTATTAATCCATCCACTTAACAAATCAGTAGGTTTAATTAATTCTATTTTAATTTTTCAACAAGCATCATATTCGCAATAAAGAGGATCAAACTAGCAATAATTAATTAAAAAGTGAAATGAAAGTTGATTTAATCCTGTAAAATATTGTTAAATTAAGATTAATCTTAAGAAGAGATATTAGTTTGATTGAACGGGTCGAAAGTTGATTAGATAATAGTCATAAATTGAATTAGTCAATAGCAATATAAATATATATATATATTTATAGAATTTTTTTACTGTGTGTGACATCACATAAAACGATATCGTTTTGATTTTGAAAAAAGGGGGCCAAAATGACGTCTTTTTTTGTTCGTCCAATAGTGCAATATCCACACACAGCAAACTAGGTTAATTAAGTACTTGCATGTTAGGTTTCTATCACATAATGTTTGATTGCTGCCACCAAAATATATACTTAAATTGCATATGATCACCTTTTACTTGATTGAAACAAAGCTTTTGAAATTATCTCAAATTGAAAAGAAAAGAAACAAATTAGAAGCTGGCAGATCACTTTCAATGATGTTACAGTTCAGCAGCTTCTTTTAAACTTTTCCATAAATGATCAGTAAGGCAAATTTCCTCAAACCATTCACATCCCACAAAAGATTTGAATCCATACATACACTTTGACCATTAGTTGATCTTCATTTCCATTACCGGTATAAAAGTAGATAGAAACCCTAAAAAATGTGTTTAGTTTTCTATCTCATGATAAAAGTTCATAATCAAAATATTATAAACTTTATAGTTTTTGCAGCTTTTGTGTAATTAAATCTTTTTGTTGGGCTTCTTCTCAATATATGGTGTAAGTCTAACATTGCTAGTTTAGTGATAAGCAGTAAGGAGAGAGGAAGAGAGTAGGTGGGGTACCACCATTGATCTCAAGGGAGGGGTATAGGAAGGGTTAAGGGAGAGACAGGGGTAAAAGAATATATATATAAATATATATATGTATGTATATATAGTGTAAAAAGACTATCCGAGCATGCATGGGACATAGAATATGATCAAAGGATGGATCAGTATTTGATTGGTTAATTTACAATGGTCCCCTTATGAGAAATTTTGGATCTTAGTTGTTGACCTAACTCATTCTCGAACGTCAGGGCCACAATATATATTCAGCAGCAGCTGCTGAGATTGCAGCACTGCTTAATTTGTTGTTACATTGGCAAAACTATGTGTACAAAAAGCAAAAGCTGGTCCTCCCTCCCTCTCTTTCTCTCTGCAGGATCAATTAATATTCTAGCAAGTTATGATGGTATCTATATATGTATGGCCAAAAAGGGAATATAATTTCTTGAAAGTGTTTTATTAATATTATCAAACAAGATTAATTGGATGTTTAATGAATTAACCTTCCGTTAGTTTTACATTTTGGTCCTTAATTTATTTTTTTTGTCATGTTGGTCCTCAATCAAATTATTTTTTTATAACTTGGTCCTTTGAACCCTATTCTTTTAAAAAAACCATCGGAAAGTTCAGTTAACGACCGCTTAACCAAATTAATAAGGGCAAATTCAATACTAAACTATTCAAATTGTCAAAAATAAGTATAAGCTAAAATTTTGCTAAGCTAAATTCATGTTTTTGGTCCAATTAAATTCATTTTTTACGGACCCAGAAATCGAAATTAGTTCAATAGGATTTCGGTTAATATCTGTTTCTAACCAACTGAATGGCATAGTATTGAATTTGCAAATATTAATTTGATCAGGTGGTTGTTGACCTGGTGTCTTAAAAAAAATACGATTAGAAAGATTAAGTTGTTCAATGATAATTTGTTTGAGAACCAATATAGCCAAAAAAAAAAAAGAGTTAAGAACCAAAGTACAAAACTGATCAAAGATTAGGTTATTAAATGTCCA
>JAOXNR010000028.1:15344593-15372003 GCA_028571225.1 Parsonsia alboflavescens
ATATATATATTTGTTTATTTATTTATGGATTAGGTGAGAAAATTCATACAGCATCCTGTGTGCGCCTATAGCATGAATTATGTCGTTTGAAAAAAAATGAAAAAAAAAAATCTTGCGGCTTTCTAATTTTTTCAAGTACCATCCACGATGATCTTAAGCCTAGGAGAGGGGGGGGGGGGGTGGAGACCATTTAGCAGGGAATTGAGAACCAGGAGGTGAAATTGGTTGAAAGTGAGCTACCATGGTATAGGAGACGGTGATGATAGGTTGGGTGCTGTTGGAATGACCATGGTATGAGGTCACGGTGAGCTGATGGGTGCTGCTGGAATGGTGCGAAGCTTTCTTGTCTCTCTCATTCAATATTTGCTATTCCATTTTTGGGCTGGGTTCATGGGTTGAATTTTCGAATTGTGGGTTTGAGTTTCTACCATGGTGTAGGAGATGACAATGGTAGGTTGGGTGACTGCGAATTTAAGAAGAAGTGTGCGCAGGTGGCAGATCTGGGTTTCCTGTGTTGAGGGGTGTTAACCTACTCTCGCCGGATCTACTTCTTTGGTCTCGCTCCACTCTGCTATGCTTCTCTCATCGGTTTTTTTTTTTTTTTTCATAAAAAAATGAGGTTTGTTCGGGTCTGGGGCACACAGACGTTGTGCGACATCGTACATAGTAGCCGGATTTTATATATATATATATATATATATATAGATGGAGCTCAAAAATGATCTTCGGGTCAAACCAAACTGTGATGGTGCTTGTAATCACAAAATGAAAGAAAGTCAGATCACCGGAGTGGGCTGTCACAGTAAGGATAACTCCGATGCCTAAGTCAGTATTCGATGAGAGTAAAATTGAATGAATTCAACTCGTGTAATCCATCTCTTATTCAATATTGTATATCAAATAATTAGTTATCAATTGGGTAAAGTTACCTTGTTTGAGTTGATCTCTATTACGTGAAAGTAGGCATTTAGGATAATTGTAATATCATATCCCGGCAATTGTTCCTGAAATCATGGGGTTTCCATAATGGAAGATGTCTTGCCATGCACATATTTTGTGTATGAGCTTGTGAGCTTGCTACTGACTTATAAACCATCTTTGCGACTTTCCAATGAACGTTTAAGGTCTTGATGAGCTTTCTAGAAGTCGTGATGAGTGATTTAAGTCTTACAATGTGTTTCAGGTGTATAGAGATCTAATCGTGGTGTGGAAGATTTACGAGAAAGGTTGGACACTGGTTCGTAGCTCGTGGTCCAATGAGATCTTTCCTTAAATTGTAGAAGGTCAGTGACCTAGGAACTTGGTGGCCAGGAGGTCGCTATCCATTTTCTTCTCAATATTGATTTGGATTTTATGTATTAGGGTCGGTATTTGAGTTTATTTGGGTCATACTTGTTCAGACCATCATTACCCACCTTTAGGCCTAGCGAGCTAGAAGGTTGCGATGCCTAAATTTTTGCCACCAAATTCTGACCTTTAAAGAGTTGCTTCGGTTTTTATATTGACCAGTTTCGAGATTTCATATCTCATCAGTTTTTGGCAGTTGCCTTGCTTCGCTGGTAAAGTATCTTTTGAGAACTCAAGAGACTTCTTTTAAATATAAATTAGTTAACTTTGAAGAGTTTTAAACTTGCTAAAATCCTTCTAAGCAGTTTCAAGTCTTTTTTTGCAATTAAGCTGTTCAACCTTTCTAAAAACTTTCAAGCTCCTTACTCTATTATGGTGATCAGTTGGTGTTAAACAACTCTTAACATTTCTAAGAAGGAACGTTTCCAACATCAACGAGTGAGTCTTCTCTTTTTTTCTCCTTTATTTCTTTCCAAAAATTTTCTTTTTATTTCATTGGCAAAAGATGTCTCCCCGTCGATTATGTAGTGATTCCCCTTCTATTGACCTCCCTATTACCGAGGCACATACACCCACTCATTCATCTTTCTCGAGCACTCCTTCTCTTCATGTTGATGAGATTCTTAGGTCTTCTCCAATCCAAGATTTTGACAATGAGGTGTATTACTTACCTCCCCTTATGTCTAAGGCTCCACCAGTTAATAGAAAAGTATATAGTCCTTTTGAGTTGGAGGTTTTTTTCCCTTAAGTCTGTTATAGGTCCTTCTGAAATTTTTTATATTGGTGGGGAGAGAGGACTGAACAAAGATGATATTGTAGTTGCTAAGGATTCTAAGCATCCTAATAGTAGGTGTGTTAGGCATAGCGTCCTTCACTTAGCTAATCTTAGTTGAGGAATTCTTTTACCTTATCTTCATCCTCTTTTCCTTGACATAGTTTATTTTTGGAATTTTCCCATTGCCCAACTTGTTAATATTGCAGTTAGAACCATCATAGACTTCATTACGACCTGTCAACTATACATGGTTCCAATTTCTTTAGACCAATTGAAGCATTTTTTAAGGTCAGTATCTCTACTGCACTTGGTAAGACGAGCTTAGTACACATCCTGATCAACAATAGGTATATATTGTTAGGAGCTTTCCAAGTATCAGGGGGCCCTTGGTAAGATTCCTTTTTCTTTGCCAGGCTTCCAATAGATCAAGTTCGAGTTGAACTGTACCCTGACTGGAGTTTTTACAATGCGTTTCCAACTTTAGTTGACGAGCGCGAGAGAGATAGAGTTTTTCTTGTCAATCTTGCATATTTTGGAGTCAATAAGGTCGGTTGTACTTAGCCAATTTGGCCTGTTCCCTTTCTTCGTTCTACTGGATTGGGGAGTTATGAAGTCTATGGGAATTCTTCCTACTGGTAAGAAATTTCCATCTTTTTGGTCTTTATTGAATTTTGCTATGATTTGCAAGTTGGTCATTGATGTGGACATTCGAACCGATCTAACTCAAGGACTGATGCAGATCCTCTACCTTAGGATGCGGGCCGGCCCAATTGTCTCTGAATGGGCTGAAACTTGACTGGACAACTAGAGATGGCCCAATTTTGCTACAATGTTTTTTGGCCATCCGGGGACTTCTTGATGGGTTTTTCAGGCATTTTTATATTTTTCGGATTGTTATTATTATTATTTCTGAATCAGATTAGGATTCTTTCGTTTAAATCCATTTAGGATTCTTTTAATTAATTCCGATTAGGATTAGGATAGATTTAGGTTATAAATATTTCATTTTGTCTTAGTTTGAAAGAAGCTTTGTTTTTCAACATTATTCCAAGAATCGAATTCCTTCTCTTTTACTTTTGGTTTTGAATTGCAATTCTAATTAGACCAAAATCATGAGTGATCACGCAAAACATTCCCTGTTTCTGTTTCCTATTCGGTTGTTGTTAGATAATTGCGAACGATCTAGAAATCGTCTTGCATCAACTTGGTATTAGAGCCTTGATTTTAGATCATCTAAAGTTAGAGTTTCTGAAAGTTTTCTGAAATTGTTGTCGTTGCACTGTTCACAGGCCATTTCATTGGCACTGTTCACTATCATTGTTCTGCGACTGTTCATAGTATTGTTCATCGATTTTACTGTTCATCCGAATTAAACTTTATTGGTATCAGAATTTCGAAAAATTTGTCAGAATGGAGCGAAACAACAAGGAACCTTCTCTTCGTGATGTGATGGAGTTATTACAGGTCCTGACAGCACGATTAGAAGCTCTAAATTATTTTCAACCATGACAAGAACGTGGAAGTATTGATAGCAATGAAAAAGGGTAAGTTCACAATGTTGAAGATATACCGATCTAAAAGGAGCTCGATTTTGACCTCGATTCGCAGCCCCAACAAGAGTCAGTTCTCAATCTGTCACTGAATGGAAATTCCCAATCAGTTGAAAGACCTACAGGTGGACTTGCTTGTCATGAAATTCAGGAGGATGATGACGGTGACGATTTTAAAACTCCATCTATGTTCCTAGAGCCCCCAGTGTCGGAACCATCTAGGTCTCTCAAGTTGCTCCAGTATGGGCCCACATCACAGTTCGCCTCGGAGGCCCATAAAGTACAACTAAAGCTTCAGTAATTTGATGTAGATGATGAGATTGAAGATTTTTTTGAAGAGGACAAATACAAATTTCTAGGGTATGTTGTGACCGAAGATGCCATTCTTCTGGATTTTGACAAGGTTTTCGAAGTCATTTATGATGTTTTAAAGGCGGGGATTGGGGGAGAACTTAGCCAAAACGGAAGACCAGTTGCATTCGTCAGTGATAAACTAGGAGGAGCAAAGCTGACTTATTTAGTATATGATCGAGGAAAAGGAATTCTTGTTAGGTGTGAATTCAAGCTTGAGGACAAGCTTTTCAGAGGAAGGGGAGTATGATGTGGACTTCCGAACCGATCCAACTCAAGGACTGATGCGGATCATCTACCCCAAGATGCGGTCTGGCCCAATTGTCTCAGAATGGGCTGAAACTTGACTAGGCTATTGGAGACTACCCAATGAGCAATAATCATAGCTTTGCTATGTTCTATGAAGTTTTTCGGCCATCCGAGGACGCCTTGATGGGTTTTTCGGGCATTTTTATATTTCTTGGATTATTATTATTATTATTTCTAAATCAGATTAGGATTCTTTTGTTTAAATCCGATTAGGATTCTTTTAATTAATTCCGATTTGGGTTAGGATAGATTTAGGTTATAAATATTTCATTTTGTCTTAGTTTGAAAGAAATTTCGTTTTTCAACATTATTCCAGGAATCGAATTCCTTCTCTTTTATTTTTGGTTTTGAATCGCAATTCAAATTAGGCCAAAATCGTGAGTGATCAGGCAAAACATCTCCTGTTTCTTTTTCTTGTTCGGTTGTTGTCAGATAATTATGAACGATCCAAAAATCATCCTGCATCAGTCATGAATATTAAATATCTTTGTGTCCTCTTGTTTTGACAGCAATCAGGACAACCAGGTTACTTAATTCACCCACCCAGCAAGGGCAACAGAAAAAGTAGCTATCCCTCCAAGCTCCTTCTAGTGGAGCTATTGCTATTGCTAATGCTTAGACGGCTGTTCCGACCTTCGGAGATTCATCTTTCAAAATCCCCATTCCCCAAACCAAAACAAAACCGAACATGGAATGTCCTAAAAAGAAGTGTTGAAATGGCTACTTTGCGAGATTATGGGCTACCTACAAAGATCACAGTTTCCGATTCTCCTTTCCCCAAGTCCATTCAACAGTTGAAAGACTTCCCTACTACCTCTTCTGAAAAAGGTAAGGATTTGCCAACCTCCAAACAGGAGGTTGAGTTTAGTGGTTGTGCCACTGAGGAGGTCGTCGAAACAATCAAAAGGCTTGGTAAGTTGTCTTTGACCTCTATCTTTGCTGAGGGAACCACTAGATGGGTCCCCGACCTTTCAGTGAAGTCTTCTGACTTTTTGTTTCAGTGGTCACATTCTCAATCATTTCTAATGGAATGTGCCTCACCCATTGACAAAGAGATTTGCAAACAGCTTACCGACGTTATGCTGGATAGATATGCCGCTTCTCTTCATACTGTTGTAAGTCTCTTTTATTTATATATAGTCCTCTTGTGAATTCATTTGGGTATTGACTTGTCTGTTTAGTTTTTTCTTAGAGCCATGTTTTCTTAGGTGAGGGTTGAGGAGTCAAGCAAAGAGAGAAGAGAAGAATAAGAAATTTTCTACTATGATCACGAACCTTCAAGATGACAAGGCTCACTTGGAGAAGGAAAATGAGGAGCTCGCCGCTGCTGAGAAATGAGCTAAAGCCAACTGTTAGCACTCTTCTGAAGGATAGTGAGAAGAAGGTTGCTGAGGCTGAGCAGAGAATTTGCTCACGATTACTACTCTCGATGATGATGTGAAGAAAGGTAAGGATTTGGTTGCTCTGGGCAACCAATAAAGAGATCATGTTCATGAGCTCGAAGCTCAGTAGGACGACTATAATGCTATCTGCAACGAGGATGGTAGTTTTTCCTTGGCCAAGCTAGAGAAAATTCCTCCTTTCCAGGATTATGTAGCATCTCTCTTGCGACCGTAGATGATCGGGCTATATGTGGATGTAATTGATTGACTTCGGGAGCTTATTGGTGATATCAAAACTGACAAGGACTTCCGTGACAAATTATATCACCTAGACTTCATAATTCCTCTTCCATGGGAAAATGAAGAGCAAGGTCCAAGTTCTCAGGGGGAAGTCGTGGTTGTCGAGACTCAGGTAGAGGTGTAGTGAGCTGGTGATAATCTTCTTGAGGAGGAGAAAATTCATGACATAGAATAGGAATGATTTCTTTCTAGGCTATAACAAGCTTGCAAAGCCAGTATTTAAACAAAATTTCTAAGAATTGGAATGATCTTACTAAATTGGAAATTGAGTAGGTTGCTAAGGCTAGTCAGTAAATCTTTACAACTTTCGGAGGTCGCTAGGCTGATCAATGAGCTTGTGTAGCTTGGAAAGTCTTAGGCATAGAATTTCTTTAAATGACAAATATTCCATGGCCTTAGAAATTGCTTCCCTTTGAGATCAGCGAGCTTGAAACTTCCACCTTTGTAAACTTCTTGGACTATATAAGGTCCTTCCCAACTTTCCTGTAACTTTGATAACTATCCCTGTTTTCCAACATCTGACCTTTGAAGTACTAGGTCTTCCACTGTAAAGTGCTTTTCTTTGACCTTTTGTTGAAAAAATTTGTAACATGTTTTTAATATCTTTTGTCAGCTTCCATGGCTTTATTTCTGATTTCTTCAAGGAGGTCTAGGTCTGCTCTTCTCCTCCCCTCATTTGAGACTGAATCGTACTCAGTTAGTCTCAAGGATTGCATTCTGACCTCTACTAGCATTACTGCTTCTGCACCAAAACAAAGATTGAAATGTGTCTCCTTAGTAGCCTTTCCAGGTGTAGTTCTATAAGCCTATAGGATACTTGGAATTTCTTTTGGTCAGGAGAGCCTCCGACCCTCCTTCTCGAGCTCGATTAGCCTTTTCTTGAGACCTTCTAGAATTGTTCTATTTGTAACCTCAACAAGTCCATTCGCTTAAGGATAAGCTACTAAGGTCAATCTTTGCTCGATGTTCAAGTCTTGAAAGGATCACCAACAAATTATCTTCCATTGTCTAAGATGATAGCTCGTCGAATTCCAAATCTACACACAATATTTCTCCAAACAGAAGACTACATTTTCATTGAAGAAATAATTGTCATAGGTTCTACTTTAACCCATCTGGTGAAGTATTCTACAACTAGTATAAAAAATTGAACACCCACTACTCCTTTAGGAAAAGGTCCTAGGATGTCAATGCCCCAAATGTCAAATGGAATTGATGCATTGATAGATTGACACCTTGTTAGGGGTACATGTGACTTGTTTCCATGTAACTGGTAGGTTGTGCACTTCTGTATGACCTTCTCAATATCTGAGACCATGGAAAGCCAATAGAACCCAGTCCTCAATATCTTTTGTGCCATGGTTTTGGCTCCTATGTGTGATCCATATATCCCACTATGTACTTCTTCAATGATATATTCTCCTTCACCTCTACTCAGAAAGAATGTGATGGCGTTTGTAATCACAACCTGAAAGAATGTCAAATCACTGGAGTGAGCTGTTGCCCTTGGGGTAATTCCGATGCCTAAGTTAGTATTCGATAAGAGTAAAATTGAATAAATTCAACTTGTGTAATCCGTCTCTTATTCGATATTGTATATCGAATAATTAGTTACCAATTGGGTGAAGTTACCTTATTTGAGTTGATCTCTATTACATGAAAGTAAGCATTTAGAATAATTGTGAGATCACTCCTCGCCAATTGTTACTAAATTGTGGAGTTTCCATATTGGGAGATGTCTTGTCATACACGTCTCTGGTGTATGAACTTGTGAGCTCACTACTGACTTATAAATCATTTTTGCGGCCTTCCAGTGAGTGTTTAAAGTCTCGATGAGCTTTCTGGAGTTCGTGATGAGTGATTTAAGTCTTACTAGGTGCGTCAAGTGTTATAGAGACGTAATCGTGACATGAAAGATTTATGAGAAAGATTGGTAACTCGTGGTCCAGTGAAACCTTTTCTTAACTCGTAGAAGGTTAGTGATTTAGGAGGTCGGTGGTCATAAGGTCGTTATCCACTATATTCTCAATATTGATTCGAATCTTATGTATTCGGGTCGATATTTAAATTCATTCGGATCGAATCATTCAAATCATACCCATTCTGACCATTATACAAATATGTCTATATATATATATATATATTTATTTATATTAGGAGCTTACTTCCCCAAGAGAACGTTAGCAATTGATGGATGATTTTGATTTGAGAGACGATGTATCGGAGATACGTAGGGCACAAGAATTCATCTTTTGACCTTTTATCTCTAACACATATAATGGAAGTAGTCAATTTACACATGACTTTAACTGATCGAATGGAAGTGGAAAAATCACGTCAATTTGATTCCAAAGGAGATGGGCTCCACAAATCAGAATAGACCATATCTAAAGGACAAGAAGAATATTTGATAATTAGTTAGATTCAGAGAATAAAAGAAGTTAATTAGTTTATGAATTTCTGAAGTTTTGATCATAAATATATTGATTGATTCTATTCGCTTGAATTTTTCTAATTAATCGAAATTATAGTAAGTTGGTTATTATCCAAATATATATCCACTTTTGACTTCAAGAAGCTAATTTGACTTTAATATAAGTAACGGATTATAGTTTTAATTAATATTATTAATGACGGATTATCTGAGCTAGTTAGTAGAATTTAAATCCCTTTAAATATAAAGAGCCAATGAGATGTAAAATTTTAAACTCAAGGAGTTGTTATTTTAGATTAAAAACATAGACATTATGTATATTTTATGATTGAATAAAAATATTTAATTTTTAAAAACAGAAGTATAAATAACATTTCCATAAATATAAATAGAAGTATTATTAGGGGTGTTCACGGTTTGGATTAGTTCAATTTTACCAATTTTTGAAATCAAACCAATTATTTTGGTTTGGAAAATCTCAAATTTAAACCAAACGATTTAAGATCAGTTTGGTTGGTTTTGAAAAAATTACTTTCATATTTTTTTTTAATGTTAATTAGATATGAAATTTCCACCTACTACAAAAGGTAACATAATTTTATTTTACTTTTTGCACACCAAAGATGCTCTATCGAGTGAATTTTTATTTATTTATTTATTTATTTTTGATCTTTTTTGACTTTCTATAACAAAATTTCAATTAATACTTAGACTTTTTTATTTTATGAAATGTAGAAGACAAGTAGTGAACTATGCATTACAACACAGCTAATTCAAGTAATCCTATGAAAGAAAAAAACTAATTCTACATTTTAAGGGAGAAAGTCAACATCAAATTACAAGAATTCAAATGTTAGTGTAAACATAGATAAATCAAATAGACAAAAGTTACAAGTCATGCAATTACATTAGTTTAAATCTTATACAAACCTTAAAAACATTAATAAACGAAAACAAAACATACATATGAATAAATAAATTCAAATTGATATCTTTCTCAAAGTTTAGGATAGGAAAATTGAAATAATTAGAAGTTATCATATAAGTTCAATAATAAATATAATTACGTATAAATGATTGGTCTGGTGTCGATTTGAAAGTATAAAATTAGTAATCGAACCAATTTCTTGGTTTGAAAATTTTTCAATCCAAAACCAAACCAAAAACTTTAAATTCGATTTGGTTTGTTCAGTCGAATTGATTTTGAAAAAAAAAATTTGAATACCCCTAAGTATTATTAAATTTAATTTGTTTCGTAAGGCACATGTAAGCAACAACATTTAGAGTAGTTAATGAGTGCTTTAATAAATGAGACCATTATTATTATTATTACTATATCCGTCTCACGTCAAGAATATGCATGGTTATTTATGTATTATTAAGATTGAACATAAGTATGCATGGTTAACTTGGGGTATCTTTAGTATAGCGAGAAGAGATATCAGTAGTTGGTAATGGATGTTGTTGGATCCATAGTCACATTTTAAGGGGAAAAAAAAATCAAGAGACTGAGATCAAGACCCTTTGAAAGGAAATTCAACCTCATCCTAACTACTTGATTAGCAGGGTCTTTAACATGGAGGAAAAATCATGGGATATGATACCCCATAATTATCTCTAGCAATCACAATCAAGTGATGAATTTAGAGCAATATTGTTAATGGGGGCAAGAGTATACTTATACTAAATTTGTGAGATAGATTTATTAATTTTATGAAAAATATTGATATTTTTGGTAATATTTTCTTCGTATATCGGTTAATATGATTGACGGATCTACCCTCTTAGAAAAGAACCCACCACATCCCTTGATAACTCCTTTTGACCTGTGGCTTAATTAAGATAAAAAAAATTCATATTTTATAATTAAAACGTTTTAAGCGATTGACTGACACAACAACAATTGATCACACATGTTATGTATGTAGTTTGAGATAAGAGGTAGCTAGAAGAGAGAAGAAATTACTCTCTACATATATTGGCATTCAATTTTATATCTACATTTTACATTGTAGTATGCCATCATATAACATCAAGCAAAACATTGAGTAACACTACTCAATTAGACTCATACCAGAATCATTGATTTAGGAAGAAAACTAAAAAAAAAGACCCAAAAAAAAAACCAGTCCAAGAAAAAGTAATCATATATGGCTGATCAAAAATCATATTGAGTTAGAAAACCCAAAAGGGGAAAAACAAAAAACAAAAAACAAAAAAAAACCCACTAGATAATAATATTAGAGAAACACTTTGAACCTAAACCACAAGTAGTTGTTTTAGCCAGCGTTTTTGCGACATCAGCGGCGCACGGCCTTGCTGTGGGATCTCCGGCAGTGCACCGGAGAGCAAGATTCATTGTCTCCACGATTCCATTCTGATGATTCATCAACAACGCATTCATCTTGATCTTCTGATCAACCCATTTGTCAAGATGACAATTTGAGTAGCAGTGACGTGCCCATTCAACGACGCATTCATGCCCACCAAATTGATCAGCGGCGTCACTCGGTTTTCTTCCGGTCAATAGCTCAATCAAGATTAGGCCAAGACTGTAGATGTCCGACTTTTCAGTCACTACTCTTGATTCTATTGTTTCTGCAATATTTAGACATCATATATAGATATTAATCATACGTGCATGGACGGCAAATTAGAAACATGTAAAATTTCCTAGGCATCATCATGGTGCACGTAGAACAACTTTTTTCTTTCTCGTTATGCACAAAAATAAAAAATAATATTCATTCCTTTACTATTTATAAATTGTAAATTATCATTTTATCAAAATTAAAATAATTCTATTTATGATTCTAATAAATTAACAATCGTGACTCGAGAAGAGAGAAACGGGTAAAATGATAAGAAATTGGTATTACCTGGGGCAGCGTAGGCTGAAGATATGAAACATTTCTTGTCTTCATGACAAACCGGTCTAGGAAGAGTCAATCTCAGGCGAGCTTCATATTTGACATCAACGATGACTTTATTCGGGGAGAGGTCACCAACGCATATGCTAGGGGAACAGGAACAATGCAAGTAACGAAGAGCTCTTGCAATTCCTATAGCAACCTTTTGGCGACGTTCCCACGTCGTCAGGTGTCGAAGGGATTCATTCAAATTCATTCCTTCGATGTATTCATAAACCAAAATCCCTCCTTTTCTCGATCGACATGCTGCAAGTATTTGGATGATGTTTGGATGATGGGTTCTCCCCAGCTTCTCCAATTCTGCCCATGAACTTGTCGGAAATGAGTTTACGTCGCTTAATACTTTGGCGACGAATTGCATGCTGCTAATGCTTGAATTTCCTTTGTATGAAGCTCCATTTCTTCCTCTGCTGATGAGATTTTCCTCACTTGGAGATGATAGAATGTCCCTGATTGTAACCAATTTTGAAGAAGCCTTGGAATTCAAGAATCGTAGTTCCCATGTTCCATCTTCGTGGTCCGTCCTTTTCAAGTTCAATTCTCTTTTGCGAAGATTAATGACAACGATAATAAAGCAAGTAATAAGGGAAAATGCCAACAAGATGGAAACAAGACAAGTCAAGAGAAACCACCATGATGGATTTTTGCTGCTTTTGCAGGGTGGCAAACCGCCGGTTTCGCCACCGCCACAGAGATCATTCCCGGCGACCGCACTTGAATTGACAGCTAAGAATGCCCCGGTTAAGGGCAAACTTCCCCGGAGATGATTGTGTGAGACATTTACCTCAACAAGTGATCCCACAGTTCCTAATCTCCGGGGAATGTTGCCGGATAATTGGTTTCGAGACAAATCAAGAAGGCCAAGCACTGGCATATCAGAAAGACTTGGAGGGATTTCCCCATTCAACTGATTTTGACTAAGGTCCAAACTGACAAGCTTCTTACACAAACATATTTCATCAGGGATTTTACCTGAAAGCTTGTTGCCATTAAGATTCAATTCCACCAACTCCTTGTAGTCCCCAATACTTGGAGGTATGTTACCAGAAAATTCATTTTCTGATAAGTCCAAGTTCTCAAGCTTCTTGCTGCCGAAGGGATCAGGCAATTCCCTTGAAAACTTGTTCCTTGCCAAATTCAGCATCTGGAGCTCTGGCATATCCCATTTCAGTTTCCCAATTGTGCCGGAGAGATTATTCCCTGAGATATCAAGAAAGTAAACCAGTGGAAGTTGGACGAATTCGATTGGCAATTCTCCAGAGAGATTGTTGTTCTGAAGGCGAATTCGTTGTAAACTTGTGCAATGTCCCAAGCTCTTTGGTATGCTTCCTCCAATGAAATTTGAGAAAAGGATAAGCTTGAAAAGGCCACCGGATTCACACAGGCTTTGGGGAATTTCTCCTGTCAGGTTATTTGTGGAAAGGTCTAAGATTGTGAGATTGTTGTACTTTCCAAGATCTTTAGGGATTTCACCGTAGAATCTGTTGGACCACAGTTGAAGAACTTGGAGATGAGGCAGAGAAGATAAGGCCTTTGGAATTCTTCCTGTAAAATTGTTCGAAAACAAATGAAGAACTTCCAAGTTCTTCAACTGTAAGATGTCTTCAGGAATTTCACCTGACAGATAGTAATTACCACTTAAATCAAGTGATATCAGTCTTCTGAGATTGAAAATCGACCGGGGAATCGCCCCAGAGAGCTTGTTGAGATAGAGGAACAGGTACTGAAGGTTTGTGAGGTTCCCTAAAGATGAAGGGATTTCACCTGTGAGATTATTGTAAACAAGATCAAGATGATACAAAGAAGTTAATTCACCAAGTTCTTTAGGAATTCCTCCAGAGAAATTGTTGTAGCCCAGATAGATCCATCTCAGTTTCTTCAAGAGGCTTAATCCTGATGGAATCTCCCCTGTCAATTGGTTAGAAGACAAGGTCAAGAACTCTAGCCTTGTAATATTTGTTATTGATTCTGGAATTCTTCCCTGCAAAACATTCCCACCAAAATCCAGCACTCTGAGGCCTGAAAATAGTCCAATTTTTTCCGGGATGTTCCCGGAAAGCATGTTGTTTGAAAGATCAAGAGTTTCAAGAATTGGAAGATTTGACCCTCTTGGGATTAAACCTGTGAAATTGTTATTGCTTAAATTCAGATATTTAAGCGACAAACAATTAGATAAGTTTTCTGCAGGGATTTCACCAAAGAACTGATTATTGGAAAGATCAATATTTTCAACATATGGGAACTGGAAAATCTCATCTGAAATCCTCCCAGATAAATTCTTCCCAGATAGCTCAATTCTGACAACGTGGGAAGATGACGACGAAGAATTATTTTTATTATTATTACATGAAACGCCATTCCAATTGCAGAATGGGATTGAAGAATTCCAACTGGAAAGAGACTTCAGTGGATCATTGAAGGATGCTTTGATAGATTGAAGCAGCTCAAGCTCTGAACTTATTATAATTTGGCATGAACAGGAATTCAAGAACACGAGAGACAAGATCAGAAGAAATGTCACTCCTAATTTCATGCCCATCTTCACCCAAACCATCAACAGCAGGATCTTCAGCAACTTCCAATCATTTTCTGCAAGAACAAAAAAATATTCCCTTGTTAATTAATACTGAAAAAACCTGAAGAAGAAAAAAAAAAACCCAGCTTTCTCTGTGTTTATTATTAATGCGACAAAAACAGAGCTATCAGAAGAAATTAACACTAATAATCATAAGCAGCCATGAGCATCATTATGAGTAATAGTAGTACTATTCAAGAATTTCCATTGAATAAAGTTTCAAGAAAAATCATTCAAACACGTACCAGATTTTCTAGTGGTCCAGTTTTTTCTTGAGTTGAAAAAATATACATATAGAAACAAGGGAAATTCTGCTAAATATTATGATAAATTCTTGGAGTGAAAGAGAAGAACGTGAGAGTGTAAATGGATACAAAGGTGAAGAGAAGTGAAGTGAAGGGTAGGGTTTGAGGTTTTATAAATTTGCAGGAATCTTGAGCAGTGTATAAATAGAGTGAGGCTAGGAAGTATGAAAATGGGCATGGAGTTTGAAGGTAATTACAAGAATGCACCTTGACTTTTGGTTGAACACGAACGGTTAAGGAATTGGGAGTGCATGGGCAGGGACAGATGTTGGGAAAGCCTGTGATTTTGTCGGATATTACCAAAATTCTCTTTTTTGACTGAGTTTTTTTTTTTTTTTTGAAAGGTAACCACAGGTTTTCTCTTTTCTTTCTCTGTAACCGTTGAAAAGTTTCAAAGTTTTTTTTTCTTTTCAAGCTCTTCTTGGATTGCCTTTGCCCTTCTTGTCCCCTTTTTTTTGGTCAAAAAAGAATTAAAAAATATAGAATTTTTAAAGTTAATTTAGAAATTAACCATATAATAATTAAAATTATATATTATGAATTTAATTACAGTGCAATAATATATTAACGTCGGTCCATTAAAGTTTGTCTGCAAAAGACCAAGAACCAACCCAGAAAAGAAGAAATATTCAAGTTTATAACACATAAAGAAAAAGATTTGGCAAATGATTGAATCGGCAAGGCTATACCAAAAGACTTAAAAATTTCTGGCAATGAGTTGTCTGTGGTGTTCTGTTCAAATTTTTCCAGACCAAATTATGGCAGCTTAATTAATTAATTATGTGTATATATATATATATATATATATATATTGTACACTACTGCATGTAATGTAACTTTGTTTTCTTAACGTTGTATATAAATATAATGTAATGACATTATGAACAGAGAGGCGGCCCACGTTTGATGAGAGAGTGATGTTGAAGCAGAAGGAATAGAGGGCTACAAATTAGCAGAGAAATTAAAAAGGAGAGATGAACTGCAACTTCATGCATGTAAAAAAAAGTAACATTCTTCAACCCCTTTTGTTTGGACTCTTCACATTCATCATCATCATCTTGGATTCTCCCCACCTTTGCTTTCTCTTTCTCTCTCCACCCATTTTCATCACCCATTTTCATCTTTTTTTCTACGTATAAAGGAGAAGTACATAGTTTGCTTGCATACAGTAGCTATCAGCGATGAGATTACTTCACTATTAGGACTGTAAATGATACTAAATGGGTCCAAAATTATTAAATTTCGGATCCAAACCTGACCGGATTATCCTTAGGTTCAATGTACTCATACTCCGATCTATCCAACAGGCCTCTAACTAAGTATACCCGGCTCGTTTTTATATTTTTCATTTACATTTTCTATCACAAAAAATTAAATGATATTTCTTTCATTCGGAATTAAATGTCTTATTTTGACTTGCACAAAATTTAAAAAAATTAGTTGTCTTATTTCATTTTACGCTTAACGATATCAATTTTTTTAATAAAATTTAACTAATTTAGGAAATAAAACATTTATTTCTAAACAATACAAAAATGAAAATGTGAAAATTCAATTCCACATGAGGGAGTGTTTACATAAAATTTCCTTATAAATATATCAAAGAAAATGAAACTTAAGTAAGTCAAAAAAATAAAAATAAAAACTTCAAGTAATCGATCTCTCAACCTTGTACACAATAATTATCAACGATGAGATTATTATTAGGGCTGTAAAAGGTGCTAAAGGAGTCCAACACTAGCAATTCCGAATCCGAACCCTACCTGATTACCTCATTAGGTTCAACGTTCTCATACTCGGATTCTACCCAATAGATCTCTAACCGAGAATACATAGCTCCTTTTTATATTTTTTTATTAATGTTTTCTAACACAAAAATTAAATGATATTTACTTATATTTCCTTATAAATATATCAAAGAAAGTGAAACTTAAATAAGTCATAACAAAAAAAAAAAAATTTTAAGTAAAAGATGTTAAAAAGTAAAATTAATACATTCTTATTAATAAAATTTAAAATAATCAATCGATACTAATTATTAAATAATAATTATTACAACACTTATATAAAATATAGTTAAAATTTAATAATCAAATAAAGAATTAAATTTGAAATAATAATAATAAAGCATTATATGTACATATATAATTGGATCTAGATCTAAACAAGTTTGAAAATACATATACCATATTTGGATCAGATCCACTTAAATAACACAAAAAGGGGGCAGGACCGAAATCGAATTGGGATTCGAGTATGGAAATAGGAGCATTGATCGGGTGGATATGAAATAGGATTCGGGTAAACCCGATTAATTGATAAATTTAGACCCCACTAAGTTATGGTCCCAAGGAGAGAGATTACAACTTATGAATACAATTCTCTGGCAATGAGTCATTCTGAAAATATTTTAGATAAAAATCCTACTTCAAATAATAGTTAGACTATGCGGGTAACACCCGAGAGTTCTATCAAGAAGGGGGTAATGGCAAGCACCGTGGGGTATGAAAAGTGGAGAACAAAAACGGGGAAAAAGAGAGAGAGAACTTTGATGAGAAAGCAAAGGGGTGGAAGAAATTGGAGATGGAAAAAAGTGGGATGGCTTTTGTTTACACTAATGCTTGGTAGATAGGGCTCTCGTGCACCCCTTTCCTTCTCTGAGGGGACCCTCGATTCTCTTTCTCGAAGGAATATACAGTGTGTGGTCTTCGTCAAAAACCAGCATGCATATGCTTTCCTCATCCTCCATTTTCTAGGGCTTTTCGCTCCTCTCAGTCTCTGCTCTCTCCAATTTTTATTTCCCCATCACCCCCACGCTCATCCACTCTCCATTTCTGCTCTCTTTGTCCATGGTTTAAAACTCTTATTCTACTCTAATATTTATTGTATATTTTTATACCCTTCTCTTTTTTTGAAATTGTGTTTGGATCAGTTTGCATGTATTTCGATATTTTTCTATTAGTTGCAACTCATCAAGATTAGAGTATACAGGAAAATCGAGTCGAACTCACAACCTGCGTTAGGAGGTTTTAACTTCGAACCACTCAGTCACACCTTTAAATGTTGTACTCTTCTCATTTGAAACTAAATATCTCATTTTGATTTATATATATATATATATATATCTTAAGAAGAAAATTGATTGACCATGTTCATTTTTAACATTGCAGTACTCCCTCTTTTCCTAATTATAAATAATTTGTAATAATTTTGTTAATATTAAGGTAAATTTTTTTCCCCAAAATGACTCTATGAAGAAGCGCATTAATAAAGAAAGAGAGAAAATTATTTTATGAAAAGAATAGATGATATTAAAAAAATGAAAAAAAATATTCATTAAACTACCAACAACGACTTATAATTAGGGAAAAGAAAAACAAGCTCAAATGACTTATCAATAGGAACGGACGAAGCAAGTCAAATTTTTAATGACTCAAAATAAAAATTGAAATATTCAATTTCGAATAAGAGGGAATTAATTAAGAGATGCATAGTTGGACCTCAACTAAATAGTGGATATGGATGATATATATCAAGGCATGCACCTTTCTACTGTATTTTTATATATGTTTTCTCTTTGGGAATGGGTTGGTATGAGGGCATTTTTTATCCCCACTTAGTCATTCATTCCAATCAAAATATTTCAGATGCCAGCCAAGTTGTAGAGAGTGCTTGATCAATTGATTTGGGTAGGGATTTGTATTGGGATCTTAGCTAGTTTTTGGAGACCTTAAAGCATTTCATCTTTACTATAAAGAAACAATACTTTTTGGATGGTGCTGCTGTGAATTGTTCAGGCCCTAAAGAAAGGGTGCAACTGTAAATTAATCCACCTTTGAAATATTACTACTCTCTTATAATAATAAAAATGTCAGAATTCCCTGCTCCTTTTTCGTTCTAATGTCCAAAAGAAAGTGAAAAGATGGTCAAGGATTGGTCTAATTAATTAATCATCTCAAAAAAGATGTTTCATGGCAGTATTTTAATTAATTTGTCCACTTAATTATCTTTAATTATAAGTCACTTATAGTCATTTTGTTAATAGTAAAATAACGTTTCTTTTTTTTTCTTTTCACAAAATGTCTCTATGGAGAAAAACATTAGGACGATAAGAGGGAAAAATGTTTTATATTTCTCCAAAACTTCTACCTCATCTTTTATATCATTTTCTGCACCATCAATAATAAATATAAACGTATGCTATTTTATTTGGTAACGTATAAGATGGGTAGAATATTTGAGTCCGTTTTATATAAAGAAAGAGAGAACATTGGTAATAATGGAAAAAATGAGTAAAATAACTATAATTAAGGAGTGAAGGAGTTTTTTATTCCAATTTTAATATGGAAGGCATGGTAAACTCGTTTGAGTTATGTGGGCTTGTCTAAAACTAACTAATCTGATATGATTGTTAAAGGATACACCTACAACCTATTATTTATAGGTGACACTATTTTACTATTTTTTAGATCCATGATCTGTGAGCTTGGTACTCCATTCACTGGGATGTCTCTAAAGAGATACTGTTTTATCACTTAAGCAAATCTTGTTCGTCTTCTTTTAACAATAAAATATAAAGTTTTCTTTTTATCGATTATGCAATTAATTATGCATATTTTTTTAATTTGAATTCTTGCATTTATTGGTTGGCGACGCTGAAGAAATGGGATATTATTAATAAATTGATCAAAGATTAATGCTTCAATATATAAATAACCTTCGGTTACATGTAGATAAATCACAAATCTTGATCAGTATCTCTTATATCACTATCTCAAGATATTCAGTAGTGTCTTAGCAACGCAATGACGTGTGTTTTCTGTCAAATAAAACATTGGAGACACTTCAATGGAAATCTATGCAACTAGCGGTGTAAATGAAACAAAATTATTCACGAAACATTCACTTTTGCCAAAAATTTGAATCTAACTTATTGTATCAAGATAAGACTCGTCTCACCAGTTGAATGAGTCAAGAAAATTCATAAATGTAATTGATTCATGAAATTCGTGAGATTAAACAAGTTTATATTATAATACTCTCTCCGTTTGAAATTAAATGCTCAAAACTAAATATTATTTTTTTCTCTCTCCGTCCGAAACAGAATGTCCTTATATTTATTTTAGGATGTTTGATCTCATATTCTAAATTATTATAAAGGGGAAAAAAAAATTCCTTGTACTCCTCTTTATAATAAAAAAGAGTAATCTCCATCCTTTCGAATCCACTACCAACATCTTATAGGCTTCATTTTCCTGACAGTCACACTCACTAGAAAAATGTCATCTAGTCACAACATATTTTTATCAACTCATGCTGTCAAATATATATATAATATATTTTTTCTATATTCAAATTTTAATTTAATTATATAATAATAATAAATATAAAAAACATATTTTTTATATTAATTAATCAAAGATAATGTCAAATTAATGAAAATCGTAATGATTATTTACTTAATCTCAAGAAGTAATAACATACTGATAGATTTATATAGAAAATAAATTCACTTACAAAAGTTTTGAGAAGTAATGTGGGATTGATTAATAAATATAAATATATATATATATTTTTTTACACGTTCTATAGTGATGATAGTTTTATCCATCAATAAATAAATATATACTGACATATTTTTCTATCAGAATAAACAATTTATAGTGATGAAAATATTTTTTCATCAATAATGTCTTTACCTATCATAATGAAAATATAAACTGTCAGAATAAAAGTATATGTCCTCATGATTTAAACTAACATCCGCAAAAACCAATTTTTAGTGACAAAAAAGTTCTATGAATAAAAAAATCCATCATTATATGGCAATTTATTTGTAGTGACTTTTTAATGAAAATTAATATTTTCTTATGTGTTAAAAAGAGATTATATGAATTTTGTCTTATGTGAAAATTAAAATTCCTATATTAAATAATAATTTTCTATCATCTCCCCAAATTGTATTAGACTTTATTATTATTATTGGTAAATTATAATTACTAATTTAACTAATAAATTTTCTTTACTAACGCTTCTTTGTCGAATGTTAATTAAACTATGTCCTTAACAAATTAAAATATTAATTTGTGGAATAATCATTGCCAATTCAGTTCATGCATCCCTTTTTTGTGGATAATTAATTTTATAGAGAAAAGTGAATATGCACCATTTTCTATAAAGAGAAGCAGAATCCAAAGTTCCAGAGACTAAACCTAATCTTTTTTTAATTTTGTACTTAAAACGATTATTAATTACATCCCCGTTTAACATCTGTCCTTAATTAATTAATTAATCTTTGTTTTCTCTTTTTTGGATTAATTAGAACCTTAATCTTGTCTGAGCTATACATGACGTTAAGCCGACCCATTCCCACTGAATAAGGGTCTCCACTGCTTTTCCTTCCTTTTGTTTTTTTTTTTTTTGGGTGTGTGTCTTCTTTTAGCTGTGGTCCATTTAAGCAAATTAATTAGAAAAAATTACTTTACCGAAATAAATCAAAAGCGGGAAAACCAAAAAAAAAAAAAAGGATTAAGTGGAAGTTGGGCCAAGGATACTTTGATTTCGCAATGTCGGGCTCAACGGTCCACTTAGATTTGCCGAACATTGTGTTTTTCATTTGTAAATACTCCCATGTTACTTCAACTTATTTTTCTTATCATTAAATATAATTTATTCTTGTTATTTTATTAGATATTTTATTAATTTTTTATTATATTATTCCGGTCTCTTTCTCTTCCCTAGACATTATTATTAGTTTGATTAAAATTATAAACAGAACATTTTAAAAAACAAATACTCCCTCTATCCGATATTGAATGTCTCAATTTAACTTATACGTATTTTAATAACAAAGTTTA
Organism: Parsonsia alboflavescens; assembly: GCA_028571225.1. Classification (NCBI taxonomy): domain Eukaryota; kingdom Viridiplantae; phylum Streptophyta; class Magnoliopsida; order Gentianales; family Apocynaceae; genus Parsonsia; species Parsonsia alboflavescens. The sequence goes on from JAOXNR010000028.1 coordinate 15,365,709, forward strand.
ACTTAGTATTTTAACACATTACATTATCAATTTTCTTAATAAAATTTTAACTATTTTTGAAAATGGGACATTCAATTCCGAACAATCCAAAATGGAATATGAAATATTCCTTTCTGGACGGAGGGAGTATTACCTTAATTTTAACGAATTGACTGCCAATGATTTATAAATAATGACGGAGGGAGTATATTATTTTACAAATTATTGTTTATTTGTTTAAATAGGTCTAACAAAAGATAAACACAGGATCTCCAGGCTCTAGTTTTAATACCATGTTAAGATTCTAAAGTTTATGTCGATAGAGAGATGTTGAATTTATACATTTAACAAGAAGAATGTGTGTGTACACACACATATATTTATATTACTACTTCAACTCATCTTCAAAGAGAGGAAAATTTTTTGTTAATTCTCTTGCTAAACATGGTTTTTGTAAGATTACTTAGTTCTAAACTTCAATCACTATAAATAAAAAAGGGACAAATTTCTATCAGTTAATGGAAACAATCATAAATAGTATTTTCCGATTGTTTTAGTTGTTTGTTTGGGTAGTCAGAACTCATGCCAGAAGAATGAATAATTTTTTGGCCGATATTATTTTGATTGCTAGAAAACGATCCATTTTTCTAACGGTTTTTTAAAATTTTGATAATTCAGAAGCTGTCGTTAATGATCCCTTTATTTTCTCCGATGGTTGCAACAGTCAGAAAATACAAAATGGATTACAATTCTACATCGCTTTATAAAACTTTTATAAGTGAATTTATTTTTTATATAAGTCCATGAGTATATTATTATTTTCTCGAGATCAAGTAAAAGTAAATAATTGTTGACTTTGTCATTAATTTGATTTTATCTTTGATTAATTTAATCATTAATATAAATAATATATTTTTTATATTTACATTTTTTAAAATAAAAGTATGAAAATTTTGAAGCGCTTACGAAATTGCAAAAAAGATATATAAAAACCTTTGGAAATTCCATCAGAAATTTTCTGGCAGAATTTCTTAAACCGCTACTGACACTGTCCCGATTGATGGAAATTGAGTTTTCTGCAGTCAAAACCAGTAGAAAATTCAATTTTTAACTGCTCCAAAAATACAGATTTCTAGTGATGAATAAGCTCTCACTTTCTAATCTTCAAAAAAAAAAAAAAAAAAAAAAAAAAAAAAAAAAAAAACCCTCTGATGTATATTATTAATTTTACCTGAACAATTATTTTATATAAACAAATTTCGTAAGTTTTTCAATTTTGTTTTGTATTTTTTGTACTTTTAATTTTTATAAGGAAAAAAAGCGCCCCAAAGTTAATAATTCAGCTAGTGTCCTAATTGATCAATTGGATGGATGAAAGAATATGTCGTGAATGCTTTAAAATTTTATGTGAAAAATCTGAATGTTTAAACTTTGAATGTAAAAGACTAAACTTTAAAAAGTTGGGGCTTAAAATTCATTACCTATTTATATTTGTTTCTTCTACTTCTCTTTTTTTGTTTTTTTTTTTTTGTTTGTGTTTTTTTGTACTTGTTAAAGGTCATAAAAACATCTAGAAATGGGGTATTTCTATTAATGTTTTTAAAACTGAATTGACAGAAGGATTAAGGTCGGACCAGTTAGACTGGGTTCAATCGAATTTTTTTCGTTTTGTTAGTAATTTTTTAATTACAATCTAAACAATATAGTATAAAAAAATTATATTAAAGTAAATTCTTATTTTTCAAACAAATATTTTAAATATATATTTTGTAAGGAAAACAAATGTTATATCATTTAGTACTAACTTTAATAGATAAAATAATAATTTTGATAAAAGGTGAGTATGAATAATTAAAATTTCAATTTCATATAAAATCAGGCAAATAGTGTAATTTTGGATTACAAATTAAAGTTTTAACATATGTGTTCAAAAGAAAACAACAAAAAAAAAAAAAGAAAAAAAGTCACTGACGACATGGTTAAACACTTATGTTTTAATTTTGAGGGTGTTGATCATTATTGGACCGGCTCGATCAAACCCAATTCCTATGACCCTGCTTTTTGACCGAGGACGTTTTCAAAGTAAAATTGGATTGAAAACCTATCTGATTCTTGGTTCAATTGATAAAACCAGCCGATCTGATCTGATTTTCAAAATCATGATTTCTATTATGCCCGATGAATTTATAGATGGAAAGAGTATGTTTTATTCCCTTTAAAATTTCAGGTGTAAATTTAGAAACTTTTTAAAATCTAGGATAAAAGTTAAATGAGGCAATTTCATAATGTAGCATTTAATTTAGTCATTTCAAATTTTTGCTACAGTTATAAATTTTTTAAAAAAATGTCCAAGATTTTTTCTTTTTTTACAACTATATCCCCATAAAAATGCTCTTTATACAAAATAATTCACGAATTTATAAATATAAAGGGTTTTTTTTTTCGTAAGGATTGTTATTTTAAGAGTATGGGTTGTTTGTCATAGTATGAGTTGCTAATTTTAAGGTAGAGATAAAAAGAGCAGTTGTGTAAAAGAACATACCAAAATATACTTATTTTATTAAAATTAAAAAGGTGATTTTTTTTTTTCATCTCCAAAAAGGGATTATTCCCCACAATTTCCACAAATTTAGGAGAACTCAACAAACCACATGAAGTGCACCTTGCTCGTGAGCCCATTGGGGCCGTACATGTTGGAATATCAAATCAAACCAGTTGAAATTGCATCACAAGAGTCCTTCATTCATAAAAGCGTGGACCAATTGGCTACACTTTCGAACCCAGAAAAAGGAGCATATTTCCACGAGTATCGCTACGACTCCGAGCTTTTCGGTCTCCTTTCTTCTTCAAGCATCAACTTGACTAGGCAACCTCCACTCCACGACTTTGACCTATAGGTATTTTGGAAGGAAATTAATTCATTTGTTCGTGATTAAATATTTATAGCTTTCATTGCAATGTTAATTTTGTAAACTTAGTTTATTTAGAGTATTGCAATATTAATTTTTTTTATTAAAATTTTAATTAATTTAAGAAATAAGACATGTAATTTCACAAGAAGGAAATAATGAATAAAAGGACAAAAGATCTCGGATACCTTTAAACTATTCCAAAATTTAAAACTTGGATTTAGACAACCATACATCTAAACTCATATACTCATATATCATCTAAGAGATACATCTCCATCTATTCCCCTCGTTACCTTTAATGGGATAAACCACGTGACCCTTATGTGACTTTTCATGAGGATATTTTTGTTCAAAACAAAATATTAAAATAAAATGCTAGTTTGGAAAATTCATTTTTCATTTTTTTTCTGACTCTTCTACTTCAATCCATCACTCTTCAAAGATAGGAGTTCAAAACTTCTTAAATCTAACAAAGTTTCCCTTCAAATTCATAGAAGATTGACTTCAAAATTTCAAATCCAATGAGATTTGGTTCAAACTCATATCTAGTAGGATTCGCTTGCCAGAGGTGGGACTTGATTTGAAGGCTTCAAATATGGTGATATTTGAATCGAAAATGGTTGTTATTTTGTAACAAGGATTGGAGGAAAGTGAAAAAATCAATTCTTTCCTTTGATCTTGAATCTCTGTTACTAAAGTTTTATGGGTTTTGAATCCCGACTACCTTGAGACGCCCAAGAATTCATATTTGCCTTGCGACGCCAACAACTTCAGATCTGATGGGTTTTGACTCGAAGACTTCAAATCTAGTGAGATTTGACCCAATTATTGATATTGTTTGTATCATACCAGGTTAAAAAATCAATTTTTTGCAAGTGGGACTTGAATCTCTACTAACCAAATTACAAATTTTTTTCAGAGTTCTCTCGAACTTCTAGGTAAAGTTTGTTTTTCCCTTTTTCTCATTGAGATAAATTTAGGAGATGTTGTGGATCTTTGAAAGGAAACAATAGATTTTAAAGAGATCGAAACAAATCTTTAGATGATAGTCAAGATCTACAAGAGAGAACCCTTCCTTTTTCTATTTTTTTCCCCACAAATCTTCAAAAACTTGGATATTCTTGTTTATTATTTTTTAATTTGGGATAAAAATGCAACAAGCAAAAGTTACGTAAGGGTCACGTGTTTGGAACGATATATGAGTCCAAATGTACGGTTGTCTAAAAAAAAGTTCGATGGTAAAATCTAGATTTTTTGATAATTTAAGGATATATGAGATCTTTTGCCTTAAATAAAATGTCATAATTTATTGAGTTTTTATTTTATTAAAAAATTTAAAATACTTTTTTAAGTGAAAAGAATATGTTACAATATCCGATAAGTATTTTCTCAAAATTTGAATCTCTGGAAATTAAGATTTTATTAATTTTATTTTTTAATTACCATTTTTTTTTTCCAGTGAATCCAAGGTCTTTTTAACCACTAATTGATCAATAAAAATTTTCCATTTTAATGCATTTACAAAGTCCGGAAATGGGACTATTAGTTCATGGTAAAAACATAAATCACGCATTAATTTTCATGGAAAATTAATTATAGGAAATTTCCAAACCAAACGTGACTATGTGATACATGATCACCACGGGCAGCCCATAGCAGCTCTATGGACTCAGCTTATAATTTGATGGTAAAACCTTGGTTAATTTGTAGATAGAAATCTTTGGACGATGAAATGTTTAGCAATTATTGTTGAATCACCTAAAGTCACGTTTGTTCGCTGAAATGGAATTAATGAGAACTAAAAATAAAATTTTGATAAGCGATTCTACAATTTTTTTTACTAGCAGTATTTGGGTTAATTCGAAAGCACTTTAATTGTTAATCAAATCGAATTCACGATTTGCATTATGTAAGTCCCACCTCCAAACCACTCAACCGCACCCTTGAATACTACAGATACACACATGTAACCTTGAGTTTTCAACTGATAGATATGATTTTCAAATTTAGGAGTGATAGGAGTTTCATGAAGGATCACAGTCATCTATCTCATTTTTGACATCTTTTAATTATTTTTACTAGCACATTTTATAAAACTAATCTTTAAAAAATAAACTAAATCCTATAAGATACTTGATTTTTTTTTAGTTTAAGATGGTGATGAAGATGGTGATGAAGATGTTGTAGAAGATGTTGTAAAAGATGGTGATGAAGATGTTGTAGAAGATTTTTAGTGTTTTTGGAAGTCGTCATATTAGTATTTTTTGAAGTCCTTCAATATTCGTTTAAAATTAAATGCGATTTTTTTATATTAAAAATAAAAGAACAATTAAATTACTTTTGCTATCTATCTAACCAACAATGAAACTCATACTTTTAATATAAGTAAATATATATATATTTTATCAAAAATATATTTTAAAAAGTAAAATTAATTATATATATACATATATGTATTGGCCGTTGACAATAACTATTTGGGACCACAGACCACTTAATTTTGGCCACTTTTGAACAGGAAACCTATATAAATATATATATATACATGCAAAAATGTTATAGAGTTTACATTCTATACGAAGTGTACTATTAAATCTTTAACGATCAAAGTTAATGATTAATTTTTTTTTCACTTAAAAAATTAAAAAATTTGATTCAGTATCCTAGGGTTTAGTTTATCATCTTAGGATATAATATATAAAAATATATTTATAAAAATAATTTTTTTATTGAAGATTTTATTTTTTGAAAATAAAATAAGATATTGACCGTTAGATAATTAACTGTGCATTCTATAGCATTATCCTATAAATATATCATGAAATGAAAAGACTGAGGACCACTCTATCTACTCCAAATACATCAGAATCCTATGCATTTGCCATTTTATTCATCAAATACAAAAAAAAGGAATTTACATATTCAAGTTGTTGACTTTTTCTATTGTTGATATAGGGAATGACTTCATGATTTCCATAAGATTAAACAAAATAAATATATAAATAAGAAAGGAAGAGCATGATTCTGAGTAAAATGTAATTTCTGATAGGAAAATGATCGCAATCCTATCTAATTCATAGATATATATATATATAAATATATATATATATATTTATAGAGGAATGATAGTGTGTACTACAGAGCACATACTAATAAGTGCTTCAATTAAGTCTTTAACGATCAAAGTTAACCCTTAGTTGTTAAAAAAAAAAAAATTCTTCTGTTAAAAAATTATTTTAATTTATTTTTTCAAATATTTTTCATAAATTAAACCCTAAAAAAATAAACTAAACCCTAGGGATACTTGATTAAATTTTAATTAATTGTTTTAAAAAAATAAGATAGTTGACCGTTATATTATATATATATATATATATATATATATATATATATATATATTAGAA
>JAOXNR010000028.1:15372103-15394172 GCA_028571225.1 Parsonsia alboflavescens
ATTTTGTTTATTTTTCAGTTCAGTGTATTAAGTTTTTAATTTTATCAATTTAGTCCCAAAAGTTTTTAGAATGAAAAACAGATCGGTTCACCTATTGAACCGACCGATTTTTATTGGTTTGCTAAAATATTACCGGTTTTTGAAATAATTGATTTTTTCCCTTGAACCGAACCGATCAACTAGCCGGTTCCTAGTTTGACCGGTTGGACCGGCCGGTTCGGTCCACAAAACATGGGTTGAAAATTTTCACCGTTGGGTTTAAACAATATTTACATATTTCTTTAAATATATACCTTGAATGGCATTCTCTATTTCCTCAAGTACTTATCAGTGACTCTTTTGTTATTTCATTTATTTTATGTTTTTATCTCTTACTATGAAATTTTTTTTATGTTACATACTAATTTTTAATATATGTTTTTCTTCCAAAAAATAAAGTTTGAAGTGATTTTACTATAATTTGTTTTGATGAAACTAAAAAAAAAAAAAAATTTGATGTGTTTTGAAATGCTCCTTTTATATTAAAATTGTTTGAGGGTGAGCTAAAGAGGTAATTGCCATGCATGTGTCGTGATTTGAAAAAAATTATATAATTAATTAAAATCAATATTTTTGTAATTTAATTATTTATAATATTTGATAAATTAGATTGTTATTTTTTAAAAAAAAATCAATAGTAAAATTTTTATGATTATATATAGGATTTTGTTTAATTTCTTGCCACAATCTAAAAGAAACAAATTACGCCAAAATGTTTAAATAGATGTTAACGGTAGATTATTTTTAATTAAGATATCCTCGGTTCGTAACCGAATGTCCAGTGACATTATACTAACTTTTGTCTTTTGTGATTTGAAATATTCTAGTACATATTTTGTACAATTTTCTATACTATTTAATAAAATAATATATATTAGATAGAGTAGATTTAAGGTTTAGTATCTCTTTTTAGATTTTTATTAATAAAATATATTTGCACGTATATTTATTAGGAGTAGAAAATGATATAAAAAAAATGATAGAAGGATCATTTAAGACTCTTGTACTTCGTTGTTTACTATTAAAAAATTCAGGTAATATATATTATTTTATTTTAATGGATAGGAGATGGAATCCAATTTCCCCAACCTTAAAAATTTGCACATCTAATTGAGAGTCACCAGAACTCATAAGTTTTTAATTGTTAAAACATTAATGATCTTTTTCGTCGAACAATTACGAATAACATCCTATAAAGCAAGTCAGTTTCATTTAAATTGAAATATCTGATATGTGTATCACATTTACAATTAATTTGTTGCTCTAACTAATTAATGAATCATCAGACAGTACTGCAACTACCTTCACCTTCAACCATGTCATCTTCACTGCTAACGTAAGCCGAGAGGTTCAAATACTTCTCCTGATCCGCTCTCTCCGATCTCCACCTTGCACGGCAGAGCACACAACTCGCCGACCTTCTCTTTCTACTTTTTTTCCACGCCAATAAACACTCCTCGTGAATTGGATTTCTGCACGTTCCACACGCCACCACTTTCTCTTCCTTCCCGGCCATAATTTCCTCCAAACAAACCGGACAAGTCGAGCCGTCTTCCACCTCCACTTCAGGTCTAGAACAACCACTACTCGTCCCGGCAGTAGTTGCCTGATGAAAAAAAAACATCTCTCTAACTGTGGGTCCCGCTAATGCCTCCGTGGACGTCGGCAAGCTCAGCAACCGGCTGAGCTGGCAGGGCCGGAGAGTCTTCCGCCATACGCAAGAATCGTCGAGGGACAAACCGAGGACCCGAATGAGAACGAAGAGTATATGTTTGCACGGCGTCGTCCTGTCGGGGCAGGTACACGTAGGTACGGTTGATATGTTGACGGTGTACACATTTCCGGTGGCACCTAATACGAAGAAGGTTGAATCAGAGCGGTGGATGAGGCGGATACGGTGGCGGAGGGCTCTGATTATTCTCTCTGCGAGAGGTTGTGTGGGGTTTATGCGGTGGTTATCGAAAGTTGGGGTTGAACTGGATGCAACGGATTCCATTTTCTTGGATAAGTTCAGTTTTTTTGGGGGGGATCAGGTATTATATATATAAATAAGGGAAGGAATGTGGGTTGGAATACTTTGGAGAGTTTTGAGGGACACGTGAGGGATTGTGTAAAGTGCACAGCTTGACTTGGTTTGATTGTCCTAAAATAAAGTGGTTGTCCTTTAAGGCACGGCACGGCACGGCATGGATGAATGGTCATCTTCTTCTTCATCTTAATGTATATGGAGTTTGCAGTTCCCAGAAGTTTCCCTGCAAAAGGTACGATTGTTCTATACTTATATACCTTTTGTTGGATGGAAGTTATATATGACATGAAAAAATATAAGGGTATTTTTAATGAATTTGTATCTTCTAAACCTGTACGGAGTATTCAAAAAGTGTTATTAATCCCTTTCATTGGATCAAATGTCTCATTTTAATTTGTATAAATTTTAAAAAATTAATTAAATTTAATTCATTTTAAATTTAATAATATCAATATCTTAATAAAAAATTAATTAATTTAAAAAATATAATATTTATTTTTAAAGAATCTAAAATATAAATATGAACATTCAATTTCCATCTAAACGATTTTTTTTTTAAACTTAACGCTATTAAAATTTAAAACCGTGCTTAATTGCTGGATTGGAATATTCCAGATATACTTTTTTGAGAGTCCAAAAGAATTTTGGAATTTTTAAATACGCTGACTGTAGTTCCAAATATTTTGGTTGAACTAGGCAGGCAATTTGTTGCAGGAATATATTATATATAGTGTTACTATTAATTTGTATATAAAATTATGTATTAGCTTTGACTTTATTTTTAAAGTACGAATTAATATGTTTTGAAATTTCTCCAGAATTGAAAATTTTTTTACTTTTTTATTAATCTAAAATTGAATATTTTATTTTTTAAAAAAATTTAAAATTTTATTAAAAAATTGATAATTCTAATTTTAACTTTCAAATGTTTCTCATGATTGAGGTTGGTTGGTGATGGGTCTAAGAAAATCAGTGTCAGTCTTTTCTATGTAGGAGCTCTTGTGGTTCACTAGACATATATTTTTTATTTGGGAGTTTGAGATGATAGAGTTGCTTACTAATTGATTGTCACTATGCCTTACATAATAACTTCAAATATTATTTTTTTCTTCTCTTTTTGACAATTTTCACTAATAGGTTTTTTTTTTTTTTGGTTTTTTTAATCTTTCGGCAAAAACAAACTTTTGTGCTGCAGTTGTTCAAAGGTAAAATGATTCAAATGAATTTTGGACGTTCAGTAAAAAGGCCTATGTTTTGAACAAAATTAAAGTGTTTTTTTTTTTTTTTAATCTAGCGGTATATGGATTAATTTTCACTTTTATTCCACCAGAATTTACAACTTATAGTATGCAGTAAGATTGAGTCGAATCATGACATTATTCTTTGATTATTCTGTTAAGATTTGCAACTCATTAAGGTTAGAGTATGTAGAAAAATCGAGTCGAAACCATAATTACATGCACTGTACTGCACAAACACACACACACATATATATATATATATATATATATATATATATACATATATATCAATATATAGTAATGTTATATTAGATTACAGAGCACACCTTTTAAAGTGCATTGTTAAATCTATAACGGTCAACAATTAAGTCTAACCATTAAGGAAAAAATAAATTTTTCGACGGATGACAAAGTACATGGGAAGATTCACCACCTGACTGCTAAAAGGATTGGTACAGAAGAAAAATTAACAGGGTCCATTTTCTTGTTTGCTTGCTCATTTGTTATTATCAGAGTGCATCATTCTTTTGATTATGCATTGGCTATTTCTTCAGTGACCTTAAGTCTATCTCTTAATGTCATTTCCATGTGAACCACATGATTTAGTGCATGCTTATCTCATTTTGGATCACCATGTGAAGAAAAGCTGCTTGAAACAAGTCATCCTCATGTGTGCAGTGTGATTTGGTACACATTGCTGCTGGGGATTTGTTGAGGGCTCAAATTGTAGCCGGCTCTAATAATGGAACACTTGCAAAGGAAAGAAAGGAGAAGTGTTCCCAGATGAAATAGTTGTAACGGTAGGTCTCTGATAACATATTTGTATTTCAGATGGAACCATCTTGAGCATTGATATTCATATATTTATTTCTTTCTTGAATTAATTTTGAAAATTTCTTTGGGTGTAGATGGTAAAAGATCGATTGATGTGTCCAGATTCTCAAGCGAAAGGTTGGCTCTTGGATGGATATCCCAGGAGCTTATCGCAAGGAATTGATCTTAAAGGATTTGGGTTCCAACCAGATCTCTTCATTCTTCTTGAAGTGAGGTTTTACAGTTTCCTTTGGTACTCTGTGATCCTGTAACTAATTTGATTTTACCCGTATACTAAAACATGAACAGTGAATGGTATCTTTGGCTGTGAGGAAGCCAGAAAATTATGTTTGGGAATTAATAGTAGGTTTCAGTCCCTCTTCTCAAAGGCACTTACTAGTTGGAGATTAATCTTTCTGGTGCTGATCTACTTTTGTTTTAAACTTGCTTAACGTTCTTGGAAATGTTGATTCTTTGTAAATTCCTTAACACAATTTCTTCCACGTAGTTTTTTTTTTTTTTCTTTCTTTCTGATCAGTGTATTTTGAAGATGTTGTCAACTAAATTCAAGCCGAAGAGATGCTAATTTATGGGGTTTCCGGTTGCAGGGACATACAGGCAAGGTAGGCTTTTTTACTCTCAATTTCCTTTTTACAAAAGAGACTATGATACTCATCATGCACAGATCATTGGGATCTTGTATTAATTCGAGATCCCGTTTGGCAACTGGTTTCATATGATTAATAACTAACCTCTTGAAAGTTTACTGTGTTATATTTCTAGTCGGATCCAGTTGAAAAGTGTACTGTACTTCTCTATGGTGGTGAGGTATTGTTGCTGTATGGCTGGCTTCAATGGTTGTAAGCCTTTTCAAAGATATTTTCCCATCCGGTAAAAGCAGAGACACAAAAATAAATTAGATGACAGAGCTGTAAAACTAATGACAAATAGCTGGACAATTCTCCACAGGCTTCCCCTTAACGAAGTTCTCCAGCACCATCTCATGCCCGGTGTGATGTTGAAAGTTCAATTCATGAAGCAATTCTCCACCGCAAAAGATCACTTGGTATGCACCCACCCACCCTTAATGTTATATCATTTGGCGTGCTAATGTTTGTTTTTACTCTTCAATTCCTAGTGGTAATAAGTGGTAAGTATCTAATACATCTCCCTTTTTTCTTGGTTTCAAATGTTTCTCATGATTGAGGTTGGTTGGTGATGGGTCTAAGAAAATCAGTGTCAGTCTTTTCTATGTAGGAGCTCTTGTGGTTCACTAGACATATATTTTTTATTTGGGAGTTTGAGATGATAGAGTTGCTTACTAATTGATTGTCACTATGCCTTACATAATAACTTCAAATATTATTTTTTTCTTCTCTTTTTGACAATTTTCACTAATAGGTTTTTTTTTTTTTTGGTTTTTTTAATCTTTCGGCAAAAACAAACTTTTGTGCTGCAGTTGTTCAAAGGTAAAATGATTCAAATGAATTTTGGACGTTCAGTAAAAAGGCCTATGTTTTGAACAAAATTAAAGTGTTTTTTTTTTTTTTTAATCTAGCGGTATATGGATTAATTTTCACTTTTATTCCACCAGAATTTACAACTTATAGTATGCAGTAAGATTGAGTCGAATCATGACATTATTCTTTGATTATTCTGTTAAGATTTGCAACTCATTAAGGTTAGAGTATGTAGAAAAATCGAGTCGAAACCATAATTACATGCACTGTACTGCACAAACACACACACACATATATATATATATATATATATATATATATATACATATATATCAATATATAGTAATGTTATATTAGATTACAGAGCACACCTTTTAAAGTGCATTGTTAAATCTATAACGGTCAACAATTAAGTCTAACCATTAAGGAAAAAATAAATTTTTCGACGGATGACAAAGTACATGGGAAGATTCACCACCTGACTGCTAAAAGGATTGGTACAGAAGAAAAATTAACAGGGTCCATTTTCTTGTTTGCTTGCTCATTTGTTATTATCAGAGTGCATCATTCTTTTGATTATGCATTGGCTATTTCTTCAGTGACCTTAAGTCTATCTCTTAATGTCATTTCCATGTGAACCACATGATTTAGTGCATGCTTATCTCATTTTGGATCACCATGTGAAGAAAAGCTGCTTGAAACAAGTCATCCTCATGTGTGCAGTGTGATTTGGTACACATTGCTGCTGGGGATTTGTTGAGGGCTCAAATTGTAGCCGGCTCTAATAATGGAACACTTGCAAAGGAAAGAAAGGAGAAGTGTTCCCAGATGAAATAGTTGTAACGGTAGGTCTCTGATAACATATTTGTATTTCAGATGGAACCATCTTGAGCATTGATATTCATATATTTATTTCTTTCTTGAATTAATTTTGAAAATTTCTTTGGGTGTAGATGGTAAAAGATCGATTGATGTGTCCAGATTCTCAAGCGAAAGGTTGGCTCTTGGATGGATATCCCAGGAGCTTATCGCAAGGAATTGATCTTAAAGGATTTGGGTTCCAACCAGATCTCTTCATTCTTCTTGAAGTGAGGTTTTACAGTTTCCTTTGGTACTCTGTGATCCTGTAACTAATTTGATTTTACCCGTATACTAAAACATGAACAGTGAATGGTATCTTTGGCTGTGAGGAAGCCAGAAAATTATGTTTGGGAATTAATAGTAGGTTTCAGTCCCTCTTCTCAAAGGCACTTACTAGTTGGAGATTAATCTTTCTGGTGCTGATCTACTTTTGTTTTAAACTTGCTTAACGTTCTTGGAAATGTTGATTCTTTGTAAATTCCTTAACACAATTTCTTCCACGTAGTTTTTTTTTTTTTTCTTTCTTTCTGATCAGTGTATTTTGAAGATGTTGTCAACTAAATTCAAGCCGAAGAGATGCTAATTTATGGGGTTTCCGGTTGCAGGGACATACAGGCAAGGTAGGCTTTTTTACTCTCAATTTCCTTTTTACAAAAGAGACTATGATACTCATCATGCACAGATCATTGGGATCTTGTATTAATTCGAGATCCCGTTTGGCAACTGGTTTCATATGATTAATAACTAACCTCTTGAAAGTTTACTGTGTTATATTTCTAGTCGGATCCAGTTGAAAAGTGTACTGTACTTCTCTATGGTGGTGAGGTATTGTTGCTGTATGGCTGGCTTCAATGGTTGTAAGCCTTTTCAAAGATATTTTCCCATCCGGTAAAAGCAGAGACACAAAAATAAATTAGATGACAGAGCTGTAAAACTAATGACAAATAGCTGGACAATTCTCCACAGGCTTCCCCTTAACGAAGTTCTCCAGCACCATCTCATGCCCGGTGTGATGTTGAAAGTTCAATTCATGAAGCAATTCTCCACCGCAAAAGATCACTTGGTATGCACCCACCCACCCTTAATGTTATATCATTTGGCGTGCTAATGTTTGTTTTTACTCTTCAATTCCTAGTGGTAATAAGTGGTAAGTATCTAATACATCTCCCTTTTTTCTTGGTTTTAGTCCTATGGGAGGAAAAACCGTTTATAATAAGGAGCAAATTAATGTGATGAAATTCCCATATATATCCAAATGGATTGATCCAATTTCAATTTTACTCAATTTTTGAAAACATTTCAATTCTACCCAATTGGATTGCCCAATTTCAACCTATACCCAAAAGTCAATTTTAACATTTTTGGATAATAAAAATTATAATAGAAATGGAAAATTACTTCATTACCTTTATGCTCAAATCGAGACAAGGGCACTAACGGTTCCTTTTTTTCCCATTTTGAGACCGACTCCCCACCTTCTTCACCGCCAAAACCGAAACTCTCCACCTTCTCCACTCTTCATATTTTTTCTACTCTCATCCATATTCTTTCCCTTCTTCCCTCATTCCACACTCATTTTCTTCACTCCCAACCGAAGCTACCCCTCATTCCATTTTCGCAACACACTTCAGTAGAATCCACACTTCATCGTCGTCGTTGCCATCGCTGCCATTATTGGTAGGTATTCTTCAAACTTAAACCTTGATTTTGTGTTGAATATGCTAAATTTTGTTTACTTCGATTTTGTATTTTGTTGAAACTGTCTTGGACGATCATGCATGAATTTGAATTTATATCTCGAAATTGTTTGAAACAGTCTCGAAATTGTTTGGTTCTGTCTCGAAATTGTTTGAATTTGTCTCGAAATTGTTTGGTTATGTCTCGAAATAGTTTGAATCTGTATCAAAATTGTTTGGTTGTGTCTCGAAACTGTTTAAATCTGTATCGAAATTGTTTGGTTGTGTCTCGAAATTGTTTGTTGTGTCTCGAAATTGTTTGTTATGTCTCAAAATTGTTTGATTTTGTATCGAATTGTTTGTTGTGTCTCAAAGTCTTGAAAGGGTTTGATTATGTCTCGAAATGTTTATTTTGTGTCTCGAAAGGGTTTGATTGTGTCCAAGGGTTTGATTTGTCTCGACATGTTTCTTTGTGTCTCAAGAGATTTTGTTGTGTCTCGAAAGGTTTAGTTTGTGTCTTGAAATGCATAAATTGTATCTCAAAATGACTTGGTGTCCAGAGACTATTGTGTGTCTCGAATTGTTTACTTTGTGTCTCGAAATGTCTATTGTGTATCTTGAAAGAAATGTAATTGAAAGTCTGGGTTAATTTAGGAACAATATCTCAAAATGTGTTGAGTGTGTCTAGAAATTATTTCTGTGTGTCTCGAAATTCTTTGTTAACTAATTTAGAAACTAAACTGCAGAGATATGGATCCCACTTATCACACCTTTCAGTTCCGACACGATCCCGCTGTGCCTATTGGGAACACACTTTGCACACACGTCAAGTTTTCGATCGTTACATAGACCATGGACCTGCTACGGCGACATGAGGCTCTAAAGTGTTTTGAGAGAGGGCCTTTCGGATACATGGTTAATCTTCTCGTTTATCGTGGAGGGTACTATTCTAAGACTGCCCTTCATATCTTGAGACGGGAGCTCATTCTGGAGAATGCCCGACCTAATGAGATGTGGTTCCTCATTGGAGGTCGGTTACATCGACTGGGCCTCCAAGAGTAAGCTTTCTTGACCGATCTACTTTATGAGATAGTAGATCGAAATATTATTGAGAGGGGATCGAGTCAAGATGGAGCTATGGCTCGATTGATTGGGGTGAATTTGGTTCCTCCACGGATAGTCTTACAAAGGTGGCAGGCCATGGCTATGGGACAGTTGTCGATTGATGATGCCCTCAGATTGGCATACAACGTCATCATAGGTCATTGGATCCTGACCCGAGAGCAGACTGTTGACATACCCTTTTACGTATGGTGTCTGTTCAATGAGTTAGAGGCTGTGGAGTCATTCCCAAGGGGAACGATCAGGTGGAGCCACACAATGCACTCCTATCGACAGGCCATCTAGGAGGACTTCCCGAAGAGACACTTGTATGCTAACTGTTGGGTGTTACTGGTAAGTTTTCAAATTATTAATTACATTCGTTTATCAATAGTATTTTTTAGACTCTCTAAAGAATAATTTGAAAATTTTTTATTCTTTTATTTAATTAATGGTGGGCGTACGATCATTTTCCATCCCTGTGTCTTGAGCTGTGTAAGGACGCTCATTCTTCGGCTAGACGTGGTTCCTCCATGAAGGGCCACGACGCTCGAGGTGCCTCATCCTTCGAGCTCTCTGACCTGGGAGAGGGAAGTGGCCCCGACTACTTGACCAGGTAAGTGAATACCTTATCAATGTTCACTTTCATTTATAAATTTGTTATTATCATTAAGTCAAACTGCCAATCACAAGCCCATGCTAGCTCTCTGTATATCGAGGCTGATAAGGCAAAGCAGCAATAGCCGTACTGGGTCGATTTCGATCTCATCTCATATATTGCAGCGAGATGCTGGGGTAATTATCTACCCAACTCATTTTGGGGGGCATGTGGACAGGCATTGCCTGTTTCGCCATTCTTTCAGATAAGACTTATCTCAATTTCCAAAATTTGAGTTCATTTTGTATAAAGATAGATATGAAGATCGTTGATATTTTACTTTTATTTTATTTTAGATCCCACGTCTTGATCAGGATTCAGTTGAGCAGAGGATTAATTGAGATCGTTCGATTAGTCCGAGAAAATCCGGTACCGAGGCCTCACGATCGAATCCTTCGACAGAGGACCGGGGGACCGGACATCCCTCTCTCATCCCCTCTCTCCACACGAGAGGAGTCGATGTTAGGTATGTACCTCTTTCTATTTAAATAAACCCCACCTCCATTCAGAAACGAATATAGATGGATTTTAAATCGGTTTTATAACTTCAATCGCCTTCGGTGGTGGAGCTACCCATGGCCAGGGTCGAGCTCCTGTTACATCAGCTTGGGGATCAGTTACTCCAGGGTTCACACAGATTGGGACGATGCAGGCTAGTATCCTGGAGCGACTCACCCATATCGAGTGCAAGCTCAATGTGCTGGAGAGGCATGATTCCCCTTCGCAGGCCACCCCTTACCCGACATCTCCCATAGTCCCCGACGACACCACTCAGGTAAATGTAGTATCGAAAACTTTTATCAATTTTAGTTACTGCTTTTTATCTAAATTTTAATTTAAAAATGGTTCTTATATTTTTTACATAATAGGTCGATGCACCTGTCAATTGGGTAGATGATCCAAACGTACTGGCCCCATCTCTGACCCCGAACCCTCTAGCTGTAGCTCCGGCCCCAAACCCGATCCCGAACCCTTCATCTCTAGCCCCTCCATCGGCTCCAGCTCCAATCGTCACTATCTAGGTAAAATTTAAATTCGTTGGATAGTAAATTTTAGTCTTTGTTACTCGTTCATTTTATTATTAAGTAATTCTATATGAATTCTCATATTGAGTAATTGATTTTATTAGGTGCTTGATCGTACACGTTGGGCCAAGGTCCCGTCCGCAAGTGTACGGTCACCTTATATCGACCTAACCCATCACATCGAGTCGTTGAGGTCAGGGAAGAAGCCGAGGATGAAAGCTGCAAGGATGACTCGAGTGGAAGAGGTGTAGAGGGAGATTCTACCTACCGTGGTGGACCAATCCACTCTAGACCGGGCACGCTTGGATGACTTTTGCAGCTTCGAGAGTTCAAATAGGTAACTCACTTTTTTTTGATGATTAATTTGCATTTTATAACTTTTTCGGTTTATTATTCTGATCCAAAATTTTGTGATAAGCGCACGATCACGGGGAACCTGTCATTTGTTGGGGCTGACCTCGCGAAGGTCAGGAATATGATAGAGTACATTGGGAACGACCAGGTGGACGTTCATCGCAATTTTCCTTGACTCGCCTGACAGCTCGGTGCACTCCATCCCTACTCAGCCTGACAGGACCAGCTACGGTGCCTACGTGTGCTATTACATGTCACAACTGATGAGAGGGCATCTTAAGGAGATGCCCCAATTTCCTTGTACGACCTCTATGGCACAGTACATTGGGGATGAGATGGCTTGGCTCATGCTGCAGTTTAACGGATAGGAGACGACTTTGTAATTTTTTTTTGTTTTATATTGTAAATGATACAGTAATGCAATGTACATTTTTTTTTGTTTTTATATTATATCAATGAAAATATATATTTTTTCTTCTTCATTTCTTCAATCTTTATCCAAACTAAGTATGATAAATAAAATATGCTCCAAACTAAGTCCCTGAAGTATTTTTTTTGGCCAAATAAGGATTCAAACTATACCCTTTTTATATTTAGGTCCCTAAAATTTTTTTTTGTCAAAATAGGATTCAAACTATACATTTTTTACATTTAGGTCCCTGAAGTATTTTTTCTAATCAAATTAGGACTCAAACTGTACCCTTTTTGCATTTAGGTCCCTAAAGTTTTTTTTTTAGCAAATTAGGACTCAAACTATACCTTTTTTGCATTTTAGGTCCTTAATTTTTTTTTTGCCAAATTATTACTCAAACTATACCCTTTTTGCATTTAGATCCCTAACATTTTTTTTTACCAAATTAGGACTCAAACTATATCCTTTTTGCATTTAGGTCCCTGAAGTATTTCTTTTGGCCAAATTTGGCAAAAAAAACTTTAGGGACCAAAATGACAAAAAGGGTATAGTTTGAGTCCTAATTTGACAAAAAAAAACTTTAGGGACCTAAATGCAAAAAGGGTATAGTTTGAATCATAATTTGGCCAAAAAAAAAAACTTTAGGACTTAATTGGGAGCCTATTTTATTGATCATACTTAGTTTAATATAATATATATAGATATATATTAATATATATCTATATATACGGTTTTGCTAAGGCGCACTCAGGATACGTGCTCCAACCATTACCGTAACGGAATTCTTGCTACAGTGCTCATACAGCAACCAAACGGAGCAAGAATTCCGTTACGGTAACGGTTGGAGCGCGCATTAGCAAATCAGTATATATATATATCAATCCGTATATAAGTTAGAGACGATCATAGCCTTGATTCAATGACAAAAATGCAATTTAAACGACAAATTCACTGTTTCTTAAAATAATAACATTTACATATCATGAACGTTATCAATATTAATATTGTCGGGATAAAAATCCACACCCTCCACAGACATATTGACATTAACGTTAACAAAATTTGTCTTGAAAGATTGTTGTGTGGAATTCAGATTAGATATGGACTCTTCAGGATGTTGATCATTTTCTTCTATGTTGTGAGCATTGGGACAAATGGCACGATTATGTCCATTTTTCTTGCATAGGGAGCACATTTTCCTTTGACGGTATTATTCGTTTCGAGACAGAAAGTGGGCCTCTTGTGGTCTTCCAACAGACCTTCTTTCAGTAGGAGGATTGACAACCACATCATCAATACCTGCAATTGAATTCAAAGACAAACACAAGGGTATAGGCTGTATCGAAAGTGCATATGCCATCCTCAGTTTTTCCGTGTCAAATGAATGACCACGACATAGAGTATAGTAATGAGCCTCATTTTCCCTATAAAAAAAAATAAGGTAAATGAGTTGTGGAAATCTCTAATTACATTCTTTTAGAATTAAAAAAACCAAAAAATAAAAAATAAAAAAAGGAAGGAAGAATTGGGTCTCGAATGGTTGACATGGGTTTAGAATGGAAGATTTGGGTCTTGAATGAACCACATTGATCTCGACAAGTTTGGGTCTCAAATGGAAGACATGGGTCTCAAATGGATCATATTAGTCTCGAATCTCGAATAGACAAGCTTGGATCTTGAATCTCGATACTATTGTCTCAAATCTCCATTTTCGTATCTTGAATCTCTATTCTAAGTCTCAAATCGAGATTCTACTATCTTGAATGAACCACATTGGTCTCGAATCTCAAATGGACAAGCTTGGATCTCGAATCTCGATACTATTGTCTCAATTCTCCATTCTCGTGTCTCAAATCTCTATTCTGGAGTTTCAGATCGAGATTCTACTGTCTCAAATCCAGATTATACTATCTCGAATCAAGGTTCTAGTGTCTCGAATCTCTAATGGACCTTTTTCTCTCAAATGGACAACTAATGTCTCATATGGACCTTCTAAATTTAGCTGATAAGTCAGGAAATAGACAAAAAATTTACCTGGCAACAGCAATGGCTTGTTTGCAAAGTATCTCTTCCACTTCCCATCTCCGACATCCACAAGTCTTCTGGAGGATATCCATTAGAACATTTGCTTCTTTTGGTGGATTTCCTATTACGTATTCCTCTTTATCCCTAATGGATGTAGTTTGCAGCCTTTCAAGGTTGACCTTCACATCTTCTTCCTCAATTCTTTCCACCACTCGCTTGGTGTAATATCTGGCATTGTAGCTGCTACTTCTCTACGTTTGTTGAACCAAGTCTGACACAAACTCCTAAAACACTCATTTGCAGATGTAATGGGCAATTTCTAAGCTTTCTTGGTCTCATGGTTGAAGGACTCCACGATATTGCTCGTCATTTGGTTATAGTGATTGTTTGGACAATATGCACGTGATTAACTCGGGCATCCTACCTCAACATCCAACCAAGGATGAACTCTGGGGTGCATCTCTTTGATGTCTCCAAAGAGGTCACATGCCTCCTTGTCATAAGCATATGTCGCATTTTTAAAACAAAGTGTAACCTAAGGATTTTTACACTTTGTCTTTAAGTTTTCCTTCAGATGTCGATAGCAGAAGGTATGTGGAACCTCGAGATATATTGTCCTCATTGCACGCAGAATGCCTTTGTGCCGATCAGATATAATAACCAAATTATTGCGCAATCCATATGCAATCCTGAATCTTCTTAAGAACCACTCCCAGAAATCGTTGCCCTCCTCCTCGCCAAACCTAAAAGCAAGGGGAAAAGTTTACCCATATCCATCTGCATAAATCTTTCCTTCACACACACATACCTTTCAAGTGTGTTGCATTTATGACAATTACGGACCTTATGTACTCAAAACCCTCAATCGAAGGATCAAGTGCACAACTGCTTATCTCGCATACGTATACTGATCATCATCGCTGACATTATACGCTTTAACATGTGGAGGTATGACGGTAGCTGTCTGTATGAGTTTTCTGGATTTCCATAGGTTATGTCTTTAGCACGGTGTAAAGATCGCCAGGATCGGAGCTTCACACCATAATTCTCCCGCATGTCTTGAATCACATTTTTTGGGGTGTGATTCGCATCGACAAGTTTACCGGCATACATACGACCAATCGTTGTTGAACTTACACTCCTGTTTTGGTTTTGCTGTACAGTTTGGATACAGGTGTGAGTCGAGACAAACTTGTGAATAACCCAAATCTAGCATCTTTCTCTACAATTTGCACATATCATGAAAGTACAATCTTTTTGGTTCTTACATCGTGCCTCAAATCTTCCCTTATCCGAATGTAGCACATGATATGAAAATTGGTTAATGAGTGAATATTCACCGACTGCTACTACCAGTTCATCCTGATTGTTAAAGACTGCATCCTTTCCAATAAAACCCACGGGTGGAACTATCATAATGCACCTCTTCGTAGTCATTCTAGACCATGTTTGCAAAGTGAGTAGAAGGGTCCAGTATAAATTGTTCAAACGGAATCACCTGTCTCATCCCATCGTTGTCACCATTGTCATCATCATTAGCCTCAGCACTGTGAATATATATTCTTTATCGAATTCAAAATTATCATTTGTGCGAATATATCCAGATGTCCCAGCTTCATCATTTGCATCAATAAATCCTGCCCTTTCATGATCATTTGGATTGGATGGATAATAACCGCCAATATCACCACTGATGCCACCCTCGTAAGTCCTCTGAATTTTGTTCACAACGACAATTTTAGGATCCCCTTCCTCTTTCAAATACATGATGCCATACCTGTCTTCAATCTCTATTAATTTCATACTTCCATCACAAAATTTAGAAGCAATTGATATTTATATGTCAAATTGGTTTAAGTCAATCTTCATCAAGTTTGCCATAATTCTCATCAAATCTTCATAGTTCACATCGGATGGTACGACTAGTGCACGCACCTTTCCAACTAGAGAACGATTGTGAACAGTAATCATCATGTAATCCATTTCTACACCGTGTCTCGAAATCAACTCTAAGTGTCTTGAAATCCCCTATCTCGAAAGTTTATATTAGGTCTCGAAATCTGATCTGTGTGTCTAGAAATTAAATGTCTCGAAATCCCGTATGTGTGTCTCGAAAGTCCTCTCTCTTGTCCCGAAAGCCTCCTCTCTTGTCTAGAAATCAACTATCTCGTATCTCAAAATAACTTCAATAGGTCTCGAAATATACCCGTCTTGTGTCTCGAAAGCTCCTTTTGAGATCTCGAAATCTCCTTTTGAGATCTCGAAATCTTCTCACTTTGATGGAAATCTCTGCATCCCACCTTCCTTCCTTCCTCCTCCTAGATAAACAACACAGAACGAACAAACCCAAGCTTCCAAACACCAAAGAAAAAAAATAACAAGGAAACAAACTGAACAATGTACCTTCAACCACCCCCTACCTTTGTCTTCTTGATTTCGGAAAACAAAAATCAACAACCGAACGTAATAAAAAACTTGTTTTTTTCTTCCTCTCCTATAAGGGAATGGTGCAATTTTCATAGCTATGGTTTAAAACTTCTGATCAAATGAATGATCTTAGTTGTAGTTTCTTCAATTCATTTTACAGGTAGTTGGGTTTGGTTGGGTGTGTTGAATGTTGAGGAGTAAGATGGTAAATGCATGTTAAAGGAGAACAAATGTTATGTTTTGATTTTTTTTTTTTTTAAATTAAAAGTCAAATTGGGTATAGAATGAAAAGTTAGTTTTACATATGAGTAATTGTGAAATGTTGTGAAGATTTGGATAAATAAGAAATTATTGTTTCAATTTGAGTAAAAACGAAGACGCCCCAATTAATATTGAAGAATTTAGAGAAAATGGTGAAAGCTGTGGTGTTGCTGAAAAATCGGAATCTGCAAGATGAAAAGCAATAAAATTTGAGATCTTGTTTTTGTTTTGAGAAAACTCTTTTTCTCTCTTCAGGTCACTGTTCAATAAAATTTTACTTTTGTTTTTTTGTTTTATTATTTGTGTGGTTAATACAATATTCTAAATATTGATTATGAATTTGATTTTATTTTTACGAGTAATTGAATGTTTAAAGACTTAACCTTTGATCAAATTTACGTTTTGTTCGTTAATCTATTCTTTTGGTTAAGTTGATCCTCGAACAAATTATTATTGGACAATTTGATCCTTCGAATCTTATTTCTTTAAAAAAATCATCGAAAAATTCAATCAACGACCACTTGATCAAATTAACAAGAGAAAATTCAATACTACACTATTCAATTTATCAAAAAGAGGTATAAATTGAAAATTTGCTGGCAAACTCATGTTTTTGCCCCAACAAAATCCATTTTTAACTAAGTTAGAAATTGAAATTTAACTCAATAGGATTTCAATTAATATCTATTTCTGACCAATTGAATGACATAATATTGAATTTGCCCTTATTAATTTGTTCAGGTGGTTGTTGATTTGGTGTTTTAAAAAAAATACGAGTAGAAGGATCAAATTGTCAAATAATGATTTGTGTGAGGACCAACATAGTAAAAAAAGACTTAAAGATCAAAGGTATAACTGACCAAATATTAAGTCCTTAGATGTCTAATTATTCCATTTTTATTTATAATAGTGTTTTTTTTTTTTGAAATTTTCTTAACTTTTAGTGGCATTAGAAATTGCCACGAGAAAATAGCATGGAGAACCATAAAAGAATAAAGAATTGCCATCAAAGGTTTTAGCTTATAGCGGCAATTAAATTGATTTTTACCGACCTTCAACTAATTGCCTTTAAATGGATTTATGGATCCTTTACAACAACCATTTAACCATTGCCGATAAATGTTTTATTGGTAATTTTTATATCTATTAAAATGATTTTTAATAGGTATAAACCATAACTATTGGAACAATAATTCCTTCCTTAAATGATAAATAATTTGGGACAAAGGAGTATTTAATAATATTTATAGCATACAAGAAAAAAATACAAATTTTTTAAATTTTTCATGTTGGAGATGATTTTAATAGAAGTATTTTAATAATATAGATTTTTTTTTTTTGGAAATTTTCTAATTTAATTATAATTTAATGTACTTTGTATAATAGTGTCCAAGTATTAATAAAACATATTTTAACCATATGAAAGTTTTCCAGGAATATATCTATTTTTTCTAGAATTAATAATTTGATGGTTTTTGGCTTGTAGAAAAGATTCAGAAACTTTCTTAGCTTGTAGAAAAGATTCAGAAACTTTCTTAGGATATTTCTGGACACTTAATACGGAGCATAGTCATTAAACCATATTTTTAAAGTGATTAACTCTAATTTTAAAATGATTATATTTATTTTAAGTTAAATTAAAACAGTAGTTATAAGGACTCAACAGGTTTTAAAAATCACAAAATTTAAGAAAAAAGAATATCTATTTGTTGCTTATTGTATTTAAAATAAATATGTTTTACAATCTTATTTTTCTTTTAACAAATTTATTGTATTGTTGGGTGTATAAAGGTTCTGATACAGTACCTTAGATTCAAATATTTCATCGGTGCTTTAAATAAGGGTTTTTAGCCCATTTGGTTTCACATATTTGGATTAAACTATAATATGATTTCATAAGTTTTTTTTAACTGTTATGACCCCTTAATATATTATGAACAGTCATTATGATCTCTCAACATATTATGGATAGCCATTTTGATTATAACTACCATTGTTTCTAAAAAAAGAACTCTTTGGAATCGATCATTTTACTAGTATGGGATAATTTTTCAGAGACACAATTTTCCATCTCATCCCTCCTACTCAAAATCCAACCAATGCAAGGTTGTGATTGAATTTTGATTGTCTAGTTAATTTATTTGGATTTATTAATCCAAAATACATCTAATTTTTTATTTTATTTTAAAAGTGATTGGTTAGATTTTGAGTAATAAGAATGATATCGATAATTTCTTAACTAAAATGTTATCATATGCTGATAAATGATTAGTTACGATTAATATTTTATTGAAAAATAGTAATTAGGATCATAATGACTGTTCATAATATATGAAGGGATCATAATAATTGGAAAAAAAACTTATGAATTCATGTTATAATTTAACTCAAATATGTCTGAACAAATTGGTTAAAAGTACTCGAATAAATTTCATATTTTTTGATTATTATTTCAAAGAAAAGTCCATTTCTTATGATCCCAAGGGAACAAAGAACTCAAAAGGCAAATAAAAGGAGTTTCAAGCTTCAGAATTTAAAATGAAAACGTCAGCTTTCGAATTATTTCTTGACTCTTGTCCATCTGATAAACCATTTTAGATAAGAACAGATAGCGAAGCTACTGTTTCTTTCTTTCCTTCTTCGTTCTTGAGTGGGGGATTCAAGGAAAAACTTGTGATTTCCATCTCTAACCATTTTGCTGTATCAGAATTCTTTTAGTTTTTTCTGCTGTTTAAATGGAAGGAGGAGCAGCAGTACCATTAGGAGATTCGGGCAATTTGTCTCACAAAGTCATCTCCATCGCCGCCGGTGAATCTCATACTTTGGCCCTTACAGGTAATCAGGACAAAATGGATTCCTATTTCTTGAAGTTGAATTTTTGGTTTTATGTGGTTATTGGGTATTTTTTTTCTTCTCAATTTCATAATTAAAGCGTACTGGATTCTTCCGTTTTGTAGGGGATGGTAGAGTGTATTCATGGGGTAGAGGTACCTTTGGCCGGCTAGGCCATGGTTCAGAGGATGACCAGCTCTTCCCTCAACGGTTGAACTTCTTTGATTCGGTGTCCAATGGTGGAATGGTTGGTGAAAACAGGCTTAAAATTGTGGGAATTGCTGCTGGGGCTTATCATAGTCTTGCTCTTGCAGGTTTTGTTGTGTTTTCAATTGTGATTATGATTAAGATGACTCTGATTAAATACCTGTCTTTTTAAATATTATTGCACCAAATACTTGCATGATTCTTTGGCTTTTGGAAAATCCTTTTGTTTTCAAATCAGTTACTAAACTACTGTATGGATTATACGGTTAGAATTAATGATCATATGCTGTGGTTGCAGATGATGGATCAGTTTGGGGCTGGGGTTATAATATATGTATCCTTCCAAAAATTTCCTCTCCTCTTGTAGCTTAGGAAAATTTGATGTTATTGATAGTAATGTCTCTAGAAAGTTCAAACTCAATATTGCATTTTTCATTTGGCTGTCTGTCCTTGACTTCTACATGGATGGCCAAATTGGTAGCCGTTTAGAAAATTCCTCACTGCCTTGCATGATTGAAGGGTTCCTTGGTTTGGGTTCACCAAATTCTGCAAAGGATGACTCAAATTCAAAGTCAAAACTGCTAAAGGTCATTTGATGGGTTCCGTTTCTGATCTCAATTTGTTCTGCAGTATGCTCTTGGTAAGCATTTATCCTGTCTGATTTTGGATTCCAGGTTTCCTCTATTAAAGCGGGAGGAATGATGTCTCTGGCAATTGATGATCTTGGGGCATTGTGGATCTGGGGAAATTGCCCCGATCCTCAACAAAGGAAGTCCAGTGAAGGTGAATTTGCACTTTTTAGTAGTTCAGCCCCAATTCCTGTTTGGAATTTTCATGGTCACACTGTTGTTAAAGTGGCTTGTGGGAATGAGCATGTTGTGGCATTAGTGAGCGCAGATGAGACATATGTAGGAGGTAACCTGTTATGCTATTGTTGGGGTTCCAATAATCATGGCCAGTTAGGCCTGGGAGATAAGGACAACAGGATACATCCTGAAGTCATTAAAACATTTGATTTGGAATCTACTTGGGAAGTCTATGAGCTAGCATGTGGGGCTTTTCATACGGCCGTGCTTACCAACAAAAAGAAACCAAGTGACACATTAGAAAGCATTTGCTGGACCTTTGGCTTGGGGGAAAATGGGCAGCTTGGCCATGGAACAACTAAAAGTTTCCTGTCCCCTGAACCTGTACGAGATTTGCCACATGAGACATTTCTTATTTCTGTTGATTGTGGTTTGTTTCATACGAGTGTTGTTTCCTCAGCTGGTGACGTGTGGTCTTGGGGAATGGAGAAGGGACTTGGTTTGTGCCCTGATGCTAGTTTTACTAGATCTGATGCTGGTGATGCTCTTTCTCCATTGCATATTCCATGTGCGGGTCTCTATGGATCTAATTTCCCTGAACCTGTTCAGGTTGCATGTGGTGCTGCCCATACCGTGCTTGTGGCAGATAAAGGTTATAAACTCTGGTCTTGGGGCAGGGGAAGAAGTGGTGTCCTTGGCAACGGTAAGACAATTGATTATTTTGCCCCTGCACTTGTCCTATGGCCACCCCTAGTCGAGGACTTCAGAAAGGAAGAATCAGAGAGTACAGGACAGAAAAAAACTGAAGGAAAGAATCCTGAAGAAGTTCAAGATATGGAAAAGAGGTTGTCTGTGGCAATGAATGAGTTGAATCTGCTTCGTACCAAGCTTTCTACAATGGAGAAGTATGCCAGCATACTTCATGGCTCAATTTTTGGGAAGCCTTTGAAAGAGCAAGATATTCCAATCTCCTTGCAGAACTCTGGTACACTTGACATTGCTAAAGAGTGGGAGCACTTGTTGGAGGCATCAGATCATGGCAAGCTGGCCGGATTGGAGATGTTTTATCGTGGTATGCTTGCTGGTGTTAAAGACAAGATGTTGAAGAGGAGGATACAGGCGCTGATTAGAGAGTCCTTAGATTCTAAAACTACTGGAAAGTTAGACGGTTCAAATGTGCCATAGTTCTGGGATTTTTGATCTTCTAAGTATTTTCTTTTCTACCTTCAATTGCCTACAGGTTAGAATGTGGTTTACAACATTATTTTCACCTTTTTCTTTTAATAATAATCCCTGTAATAGCATTAGCATATGGTTTTTTTTTATTCTCTTTTTTTATATTGCTGAATGCTGATAAGACTAAAGATTACACGGGGATGTGAAAAGATTCTCTTAAGCAATCATAAAACACTAGCGTTCTTGTCGTTCAATTCTCTTTCTGTTACATTATCAATGTTCCATGAGCGCATGTTAAAATGATGCGACAATTCACTTTCCATAAATTTCGCTCAACAGGAAAGAGAATTTATTTTTTAGGTCACAAGGAGACAAGAATAAATGAAGGGCCTTGTCTGTTATTCTATTTTAATTTGATAATGAGTTCAGTTTCAATTTTGAATGAGAGATCATCGTAAGAAACTTCAAGGAGTAGAAGTCTCATGTTAAAATCAGATATAGAAAGATTGTAAGAAACTTGCAAAGAGTAGAAGTCTCATACTAAAATTAGATATAGAAAGAAACTACTCATACTAAAATCAGATATAGAAAGTGTTAGTAGTTTAGCAAGGGTATTCTAGTAATTAGGGTATTCTAGTATTAAGTAATTACTTGTGCTTAGTATAT
>JAOXNR010000028.1:15394272-15410897 GCA_028571225.1 Parsonsia alboflavescens
AGTTTAGCAAGGGTATTCTAGTAATTAGGGTATTCTAGTATTAAGTAATTACTTGTGCTTAGTATATATATATATGTTCTCTAGTTGTCAAAAAACTATCAACAGATTATTATTCTCTTTTATTTAACAGAAAGAAAGTGTGCAAGGAGTAGAAGTCTCATATTAAAATCAGATATAGAAAGAAAGTGTGCAAGGAGTAGAAGTCTCATGTTAAAATCAGATATAGAACTGAAGTGTGATTCTAAAAGATAAGAAAAGAGAGAAGATCGGATAGAAGTTTTTTCTGTTTAATCCGATGTGTGATTGATGAGTGACTCATTGTATAAAATAAATATGTGTTAAATAGAATTAATATATTTATACATTATTATGCATCTAAAACTAGTAAGTTCTATTGTTCAATGGAATTCCCGTTAAACATCAGAACTCCATCCTAGATGCTAGAAAACAGAGGTGCGAAGTGGTAGTTAGAGTTGCAAAGAACCTCCCGTCGAATCTTGCTACAGCACGGTCTGTTGCAAAGAAACTTGAGGAAGCAAAATTAGCAAATTCCCTATATCCTTCCACGGGCATCTCTAGTTCTCTAATCCCAGCTTCACCCTACTGATGTAGTTGCTTGTGTATGGTTGGCCCTAAAAATGTGTATATTTCACCTTACTCTCAACCCCAATCCCGCAATCAACAGCAGCAGTCAGTGAGTAAAATTTGAAGCTAAAATCAAGATGTCCAATCCAGTCCCTTCTCAGAATTACTTGTATTGGATTCCTTCTGCGTGATTGGTGTCATAGTTACTTTATTTTAGAGGTATTTTCCACATCAATTACCATGGAGTTTGTGTTGTGGGATCGCATGAATTGAGATACCTGTCTATTTCCTCTATCTGAAATTGAATATTCTTATTTTCAATTTGAATCATCTATAATTGAATGTCCCATTTCCTATATTAGTTAATTTCTACTAAGAAATTAACATTGCAACCTTAAAAATGAACTAAGATAAATTTTATTATTTTTTTTAAAATTTGTGCAAATTAAAATGGGATATTTAGTCCCTGGCTAGGAGAGTACCATTTAGCACCTTCATTTGCGGCTGAAAAAATGGATTGTACATGGAAAGCTAGTCCTGGACTGTTGACTGCATCATTCCAAGTTGTTGTCTTCCTTGCACCAACAAATATTTGATTGTTAACCCAGAGGACTTTTTTAAGGGTCTGGACCCAAGTAAAATCCCCCTTCACGTTCTTGCTTCTCTTTTTAGTGAAGTGAGCATTGATGTGGAGATTAGAATCAGAAACCAAACCGAAGTCTTTTTCCCTGATGCCATGGAAGTAGAAGGTGATCCCATCCTTGCGAATGAAGCGTGGATCCTGGAATGGAGCTCCTGGATCATTGCATTCTGTTCTAAACGTAATAGACTGATTAGATAATAAGTTTTCCATTCAAGAATTCCACTAACTTTGGGTTGCTGTTTCTGAAAGACCTAACTTCTAAATGTTCTGTTTTGAGTGAGTGGATCTTTATGGCAATCATTACAATTTTCTTAGGTAAATTGTCATTAAGGTAAACTATATGTATAGTGGCAAGTGTAGCTGTTGTGGTAAAGCTAATAAACTTTCTCGATATAATTAGTATTTTTGTGTTGGGTTTCTGATACAGGGGAAGTTGAATTATCACTTTTTCACTGGGAATATTTAGACATTATTTTCTAGATGAAACCTTCACTTTTTAGGGGCATGTTTTTTCATTAATGTATGAAGGCTGTAGTTAGCATGCCATTCAATGTGTTAAAAAAAAAACCCTGTGATAAGTCAACTAATCAAGGTGTTGATTGCCATCACTTTGTGATGACTTTTGAAGACAAAATACTTTATGGCTAATATCTATTCAAACAGTGCTTTATATTCCTTTAATGTGCTTCTTGTTACTTATCTAAGAATTTCATTATGTGTATTGAAGTAGGAATTAGAATATTGAGTAAAGATTAAAGTTACAAAGCATAATTGTGTGCACGGTGGCTTCTCTACTAGTCGATGTTTTTCTGCATCAGAGAGAACAAGTAGAACAATCTTTTCTAAGTTCTACTGCTTTCAACAAAGCATGTAAATTAATGAAAATAATTCCTTTGATTGACCAAAAACATAAGGGGAAAAACAGACGAAAACAGGGAAACTTACTGCCAACAGGACAGCAGGTAACACAATCAATCTTGCAACAGTCTGGAGAAGCCCCAGGGAAGTGTTACTAAATGTGATAGCACCGATTGTCTTGCCAGTTCATGTAGTACACTCTCTTTCCAGATACTTCAGTAGGTGGGGAAGGAGATGCCGAGATTAATGTTGGAGTTGAAATGAGGACTTGAAGGGCGGTGGGAATTGAGGAGGGAGTGGGCAGGGATCCATAGTTTGGATGTGGTGATGATGTCGAAATGGGAGGAGGCTCAAAGTTTGCAGTGGGGGTGGCCTAGAATTTGAAATTGGAGTTGGGGGTTTACTTGAAAGGGGCGTAAGGCTCATGAGTCGGTGTAGAAGGTGGTATGATTTCTAAAAAATGACCTCATTTCTAACCTTTCAAATGTAGTAAACAGTGGTAAGCAGCCCAACTTGCACGAACTTAGGCTGCCAATGCTTCTTTCTTGAGCCATTTGATGGCTGCCTGCAGCTTTGTTATTTGTCGTGTGATGCCAAGCCACGCTCATACTTTCATCCAAATTGCCCGAGCGAAGTGGCATGAGAAGAATAAGTGTCGGTGCAATTCTTGGCTGCCTTGACATAGGCAGCATTCAGTATCAAGCTCCAAAAATGATAGTCTGTCTTTGGTGGAGGCCTACCCGTGTCGCTCACACAGTGAATCAGAACCCAAGGCATCCGGAGGTGGAGGCAGTATTGGAGATGGGTAAGGTGGTGATTGCTTCTTTGGTAAGGAGTTCGGTGTCTCGGGATGTTCTTGCTTAAGACATTTTGTCTCAAATGAAAAACAATTGATAACACATGAATGTGGAGTGTTTCCTTTCTCTGAGCAAACCTTTGACACATAACAAAACTGTGGGAACTTGGTATCTTTGCGTTCTCTTCATCGAGTGGGATTTTCCCCCCAGCCATGATTTCCATATGATAAGGATAATAAAGGCAAGAAGGTGAATCAAATCCACGATGAGCCATGAAGGTACGCACTTGCAACTTGTAGTTCTAGTTGTGTCCTTACTTGCATCATGTCTGTTAATCCTACTTACATAGGCGATAGAAGTAAAGTATACATTTGATTATGAAGTAGTTCTAGTAATGTCCCCTAATTAAGATTTGCTTGCCCTTTTTCTAGTATCAAATATGCAGTTCCCAATTCTTAAATTAAACAAATTTAATATCAAGTATACAATAATATATTAATAAAAGATTTCAACTGGCCAAGCCAGAGATTGGCCTTATTTTTAAGTGATTACAAATGTATATTATGCCTGGGTAACAATGTTTTGGTACAGAATCAAAGAAGAGAAGGATTATCTCTTGCATACAACTCCATGGCCATCGAGCCCTCTTGCACAGTATAAGTTAGCATACTTGAAAATCTATGAGGAGGTGAAAGGAGTTCCACTGAATCTAGCAACTTCACAGTCCATAGAAAAGAGATTTGAAGAGGCAAATTCCTTGTTGCCTCCCAAAACGGGCATATCTACGCCCATCTTTGCCTTACTGATGTAGTTGCTAGCATATGTTTGACCCAAAACTCCATTGACATCACCTGTCAATGAGTAGAACTTGAAGCTCAAATCAAGATGTGCAAAGCAATCCTCCTCAGTGATGCCATACTTGTGAAGCTGTGAATCCTGCTGTGTGATAGGAACCACAGTTGCCTTAATTTGGAAGTTGCCTTCCACTTCAATCACCACGGCATTGGTGTCGCGAGATCGTGTGATGGAGACACCCGGAGCTGCAATGGGTTCCCATTTTGCACCTTCACCTTCAGAGAGAAAGATGGGTTGTCTATTAAAGGCCAGGTCTAGACGGTCCGCTGCATTGTTCCATGTAGCTGTCTTCTCGGCACCAATAAATATTTGGTTGTTGTCGAAGAGGATCCCAAGTGACTGAACCCATGTAAAGTCCCTCTTCATGTTCTCGTTTCTTCTTCCAATGAAGTGAGCATTGATGTGCAGATTTGAGTCAGAAACGATGCAGAAGTCATGATCCTTCTTGCCATGGAAATAGAAAGTAATTCCATCTCCACCAACGAAGCGTGGATCTTGGCATACTGCTCCAGGTCTGTTGCAGTCTGTTCATGCATAAGGATAACAATATGGTGAAATGTTTTATTACAGGTATGAATGACATTCTTAGTACTAAAACTTCTTTCTAGAGTAAGACAATTTCCTCTGCTTCGAGTTTTAACTGAAAAAGAAAACTCACTGCAAATGGGGCTGCAGGTTACACAATCAACTTCACAAGTGTCAGGACAAGCACTAGGGCAGCGTTGTTCCATGCGGTAGCACTGAGGGTACCCCCTGTTCTTGCAGTACCCTCTTTTTCCTAATACTTCAGGTGGTGGAGATGGTGGGGTGGAGTTGGATGTTGGTGTTGAAACAGGAGGACTCAAGGCTGGTGGTGGTGGAGTGAAGACTGGAGGTGATGGTGGTGCCGAATTCTTCTTTGGGGGTGGGAGTGACTTCTGTTTTGGAGGTGGAGGTGGTGACTTTTTTGGTGGCCGAGGAGGTGGTGGTAGCTTCTTCGGAGGTTTTGGTGGTGATTGCTTCTTTGGAGGTGGAGGAGGTTGGCTTGGAAGACAAAGAGGCTCACATGTAAAACAATTAACAGCACATGAACGAGGACAAGTGGAAGGACAAAACTTGGTCACATTGTAACAATTGTAAAACCGGCGATCTTTACACACCACCTTACTGGGTGTGGTGGTGGCTGCATCGGCTGCAACTGCCATTAGAAGTACAATGCATGCAAGGATCTGAATGGTGCTCATGGCTGAAGAATATCCAGCCAATGTATATGTATGCGCAAATACAGTAGCAATTTCTTAGCTATAAATAGAAAGTAGAAACAAATCGATGATGATTACTCTGGAATTCTGTGTGATTTGTGATTTTCCGATGTGTATGATGACTTTCTATTTATAATTGAGGTCCTATAAGTGGAATCTAGTATCATGATTCTTGAAGTTGTGTGCCCTTTAATTCAGCATGCAATGCAAGAATGAGTGTTTCAACTGGAAGTTGAAGCCTTTCCCAGATAGAGTTTCTAATTCTACAGCTACTTTGACCCTTTACGTGTGAGGACTCGTTGGGCAGGCTGAGCAGTGGCTTGGCAAATGACTAAAGATAGATAAAACAAGTTGGCAACTTGAGAGGATAAATATTTTGTGTTTATTCTCCTAATCAAAGCCTTTTACCGTCGATTTTTTGATTAACTATTTAATTGATTCATCGATAATTTCACTCTCAAAGTTTTATACTTCACCTGTCTGGAGTTGTATGTCCATATTTTCTTTTTGAGTTTGTTCGAAAATTAACATTCCAATTTTTTAAATTAGTTAAGATTTTCTTAAGAAATTGATATCGTTAAGTGTATATAAATTCATCGAAAGGAGGAAAAAAAAAAAAACTAGATTATAATACATTTACTAAATAAATACAAAAATTGCATACTAACAATTATTTTTTGAAGACTTAATCAAATCAAGAAGTTGACTTTGCAAAATCAATGATTCGAATCCTTACTTGCAACAGCAATTTTTGTAGTTTGAAACCAGAAGGAACATTGCTCTCTCTCTCTCTCTCTCTTATTTTTTTTTTCTTTTGGAATGGAGGGTTACAATTTATGAAGACGAGTTTGCCCGTTAAAGGAAAATGCACAGCACATTATCTATTTCTTTTTCTTTTTCATTAACAAGTGCGCATTAAAAAAAAAAAAACATACGTGTATATCTCAGCCAAACGTAATTAAAATGCACACTTTTAAAATTCGTAAACATACATATAGAGAAAAAATCCCATTTTTATAAATTACATCACGCACCCCATTTTAAAAAGAACAGTAGAAGAGACCTCTTTTATTTAAAACCTAAACATATCCAAATCGCTGGACAACAACGGATGTTTGTCCTCCCTTCTTTTTGAATTTGTGGCTACATATGTATTTTGGATGTGTGGAATTAAACGTTTTATTTCTAAAAATAAATAGATTTCAATATAAAGTTCAAAAACCATCTTCTTAAGTTAATGAATTACATCCACTAACCAAAAGGTCCCACTAATAATGATATTAGAGTAATACCAACTTAATACACGGAAGTTATTAATAGTCATTGCACTAAATTGTAAAGACAATAAAATTAAAAATAGTTGTAAGTGAGAAAATTAACTCAATGTATAACCCATCCAAATACATATTTTTAAAAAATTCAAAAAGTTTTTAAAAAATAAAGAATACTTATGCCTTTTTTTTTTTGCATTATTCAACATCATTTTTTTTTTGAAAAATATTGTTTATTTATATAATATAGTTTTCAGAGATATAAAGAATAATATTTTTAATTTAATAAATTCAATAAATAAACTTCATAATAGTCCATATGATTTTAAAATTCATTTTGATATAATTAGGTGAATCATGATAATCATTAAAACATTTTAACTCATTATTGATATGTAAAAAGTAATTTATAAATATATAGTATGATAATTACATTTTTTAAAAGTTATATTTTAGTCAAAAATATTGAATATAATTTTTTTTTTTGTATAAATAAAGCAATCAAATCCCTAGTGTAATATATTTCAAAAAATAATAATTTTTTATTAAAAATTTTATTTTTTAAAAAATAAATCAAATATTATCCTTTACTTTGATCATTAGAAACTTAACTGTATACTCTATATTGCATTCCATAGTATTACTACATAATATAAATATATATTAGTTCAAAATCGAAAAGTTTCTAATCATATTATTTTGTTTGATAATCAAATATGTAATATTAATACTAATAAATATTATCTCTATGCTTATCATTTAAAACAATTCTGAAAATTGCATTCATATTGCATTTATTTTGATAAATAAAATCTAGGTTGTTATTTCCTTTGATATACTTTACATACCAATATTTCTTATGTTGTCTATATACTGTAAAATAATTCTCGATCTATAATAAAAAGCTTAGGTACAATTAACTCCAGCAAATCAATAGGTAAATCGAAATAATTTCTTTCATATTCTATCATTATTCTCTATAAACATATAACATATATTATAAATTCTTCTTAATTCATAATCAAGAGGCTCAACATGCTTCCGTACCTTGATTTTTGGTTTGACCAATATCTTTTCGGGTATCCAACGGAATTTTTACCTAGTGTTTCAGTCCCAACCTTAACAAATTAAGGTCATTTTCTTATTGTTCCTTCAGAAAGATTTAGTATAGCCTGATTTCATTTTCTACCTTCAAGCTCAGGAAAATCTAAGTAGAAGTTATATAAGGTCTTTAAAATTTAAACTAAGGAAGGTTTATAACTAAGAAATGATTCTCATATGCTTAGAGAAGAGAGAACTTTTATTTATTCGTAGCAAGGATATTACAAAAGACTAAATTGAAAAATACTCAAATCTTATAGACTCTTCAAACTTTTTCTCATGCTAGAATTAAAGACTTTGTGCTTTCACTTTGATGAAATTTCAAATACAAACTATAGTTTACTTGAACTTCTTAAAATCCGCCTAGTAAAGCGACAAAATAAATAATACAACTTTACAATGAATGGCCGATAAAAAGTGAAAATTCAATAATTTGAAAAAAGTTAACAAATCTTATAGGTTGTCTCCTTAATCTTTGAATTTTTTCTTTTGAAATCTTGTTATCTTTTATTCATCTTCATCAATAGTGCTGTCAACTCGCATTTTTTTTTTTAATCTTTATCTCTTTGTGTAGGGCAAGCTAAACAGGTTCCTCTATCATGTTGGCTTAGTTGACACAGCTTTTTCTGGATTTGAGGGCTAGATTTGATCTGTCTACTATCTAATAGTCTCATTTTTATCTTTAGACACCTTTCGGCAAAAGGTGTTGTTGTTCTAGTTGGGGCTATCATAACTGAAGAATAAATCTTTTTTCCATCATATGTACGAAATCCTTTTTTGAAGCAATTTTCCATACCATAGAGTAGTATCCTCATACCTTTTGCCCTCTGATAATGTACATCATCATCATCAACAAATTTGACAAAATCTTTTCTCTAGTCAGGGATTGTGATCACAAAGGCTTCAGCCTTTCCTAATTGAATTAGATGATATGATTTGTATTTTGCATCTTAAAAAAAGTCAAATCCTACTGATAGAAACTTGAGGACTAAAACATCTTAAGGTGTAATCATAGGATTCTTAAGATAACAATTTGAATGCCTTTTTTAATCTAGAAAGGAAGACACTGATTTCTAGGAAATCTGGAGTTGTCATAAAAATGGAGTTTATAGCACCAAAATCATACCAATATCTAATTTTTTTAGGATTAGAATCTTCCAAGTAATTGATTCTTGGATAAATTCCAAAAAAGTCAACAAATCGATTATCAGTATTTTTAAGAGAATATAATTCTCTCATTATGATATCTATTATAGAGTGTTCCGGTTAAATTTTTAACGGTTAAAGTTCATGCTCAGTCATTAAAAATAAATAAATTCTCTGATAAAAAATTATTTTTTTTCATATCCTAAACCTTAAAAGGATAAACTAAACCCTAGGATACTTGATTAAATTTATTTTATTTTTTTAAAAACAAAAGGCAATTGACGGTTAGAGATTTAACTGGAACACTCTATAAATATATATATATATATGTATATATATGAATATATTTATATAAAAATGATTTTAATTCTTCATTTATTTAATAATTTTCTTATATTTAAATTTAAAATTATATTTGTTTATTTTTTTGATAGATCTTCCAAAATTCTATAATCTATTTCGTTAAATGAATTATAAATTTTCAAATCATGAAAAAATGTATTTTACTTCAAATTTTGATTTATTTTGAATTTAATGGTATTTATTTAGAAATTTGTTTAACTTTTATATTTGGATGGCGATAATTTGTGTCTTTTAATTAATACCAAATAGGTGTTGATCTAATTTAATTGGTGGACTCGAGTGTTGAATTTGGATTTTAGGAGGAGGTAGCTACAGAATTAAGAAAGGGTGGGGGGGACTTGAGTTTAAAAAAAAAGAAAAAGAAAAAAAGGGTAGAGTCGAAGGAGAGAGGAGAAGAGATGGTGGTGTTTTTCTTCGCATAATCTGAGAACGGAGACGGAGACGGGGACGGGGACGGGGACGGGGACGGGAGAGGGAGGGAGAGTTTTAAAGCAAAACAAGAAGAAGCTGATTTGATTAAGAATCGAAATTCTTCAAGGTGAGTGGAATGCTTGGGTTGGTTCCCTTGATTCTTTTCCTTTTGAATTTCATTTTCTTACCAGTTCGGTGTCGATTCGGGAAACTCGATCTCTACTTTGTGATTTTGGAGCTTTAGTTACTGAATTGATTGAGATTTGATATATGGAGTTGATGGTTATGAGAAGTGAAGCCAGTGGATCATTTCTTCTGCTTGACTCTTTTCTGGAGTTTTTGTTCTGCTAGCTCATTCTCTTTTTCATGTTCTCTGTAAGCTTACTCCTTTTGAACTGTTCTTAGAAGTTGTGATCTTGTGTTCTAAATATTAGTTGTAGTTTATGTTGTAGAGATGATGGGTGTGGATGGTATGTATGGAGTTGAGGTTCCCTTTAGATTTCGTCTGCAGCACTTTTCTTCTTTTCTGGTTGCCCTGTTAAGGGGCTGCGTTAATTTGTTAGCTAAATTAATTATCTGAGAGGTTAAATTCATCCTTTCTGTTTTATGGGAATTTATTTGTACATTGATTTGGTGGTTGTGCCTTTTCTTAGCTGTTATAGTGCATCTTTCCTTAGTGTTATGAAAACAGTAAGATTAAGCCTATTTACATGGACGTCCCAGAACTTTAAATCAAATTGTTTTGGCTGAATTTACCTGGGTTATGCATAATTTTCAAGTCCCTAGTGAGTAGTCTGGAGTGAAAGGAATTTGTCATGAGTTCTTACTGGTTCTTGTTATTGAAAGTTTCTATTCCTCCAAAAATCAGCTGTAGGCACAGAACTTAAGTTCAGACTATCCTTGGTTTCCTCACCTGCCTGTAGGTTGGAACCAAGCCATTCCATTTCTGTGAATTACTAGATTCTAGATTTGAGCTTAGGCTTTGATCTTACTGCCTCAGAACATCTTCTAACTCTCATTTTCCAGTTTTTGTTGTTGTTTTCATTCAGAATTGCACCAAAACTATTTCTGGAATTTAACCATAAAGCTATGTATGATTATCAGCTAATTAACCTCCTAATTCAGGCTTGTTGGATGACAGCACACTCTCACTCTTCCACATCACTAGATTACTTCATAGTTCCTTGCATTTCTCTTGTTGGATCCAGATATAAGGCCCGTTTGGATAACCTTAAAAAAAGTGCATTTTGTACAAGTACTTTTTTAAAAAAATTAAACATTTTTGTGTTTGGATGTTTTTTGTAAAAGTGCTTTAAAAAAAAAAATTGTTAGGATAAAAAAGCACTTATGAAATTTATTTTTATAAAATCTTTTCTTATATGATTTTTTTACAACTTTATAATAATTTTTAAGATATAAAAGCTAAAATATATTTAATATCAATATATGATATATTTAATTTAAAATAAAAAATAGATCGCAAAATAATAATAAATAAATTTTCAATTTAATCTCGAAATATAAAAAAAAATTATTATTATATATATTTTTTTTGACATATTTTTATTTGCTATAAGTTATATACATGAATTAACAAAAATGAATTTTAAAAATACCGTAATAGAAAAATGCAAAAAAACCCAAAAAAAAGATAAAGGAGAAAAAAAAAGAAAAAAAAGAGGAAAAAAAAGGCAATGGAAGGCACAATTGAAGCTGAAGTTTGAGGGTGGTAGGGGATTAATGAATGAGGACATAAAAAAAAATAAATTAAAAAAAATAACACCTGAAAGGTAGAAATTGAAAAAAAAAAAATTTACAAGATTGTTTGGGCAGCTTACCTGGGGGTTGGGGGAGAGTTAATGAATAAAACATTAAAAAAAAGTCACCTGAAAGGAAGAAATGAGAAAAAAAAAAAGGACTGGGTTGTGTGGTTGAGGGGTGGGGGTTAGGGAGCTTACCTGGGGTGGGGGAGGTTTAACGAATGAAAACATAAAAAAGAAAATGAAAATGAACACTTGAAATGAAGAAATGAGAAAAAAAAAAAAAGATAGGGTTGTGCGGGGGGTGGGGGAGGGTTAATGAATGAAAACATAAAAGAAAGGAAAGAAAATGAATACCTAAAAGGACTACATGGGGGAAAAACAAATAGATAGGGTTGTGGGGGGGGATTTGGGGCTGGGCTGGGGTGGGGACAACAAAAAAAATGAAAGAAAAAATTGGAAGGTTAAAGTACTTTTTTTATAAGCTGGCTTAAAAAATATGTAGAATTTTGACTTATTTTTCGGCTTGTGTGCTTTTTTGCATAAGCCAAAACAAACAACATTTTTTTCACAAAAGTGCTTTTTTAAAAAAATAAGTGCTCTCTTTTTTTAAGAGAAGCCCAAACAAACAGGGCATATTCTATAATTTTGACTTGAAACCTCAACACTGATGTTGAGATTTATAAGTATTCAGGACCAGACAAGAGGATTGAACATAAGTTTTGAAACTTCCTTGTTTTGGTTAATATTAGAGAAACTTTGGAGTCTTGATGGCTGCCTTGGTTAATCTTAATATCTTAGTCCCTACTCAATTTTGAAGCCATACAAAGCATTACTCTTAGCTTCCCTCCAATTAGAATTTTAGTCATCCATACATGGTATCCCATTTTGTATTCATATGTAGAAGCCCTGTTAGGCTTTGAAGTACTGGACATTTCCATCTGATATATAGCAATAGTGATTATGATATGGAGGACCACCTAGTCTTCATAAAAAGAAAATTTTTCAGAGTTGATTTTTGTGGCAACTTTGAGGAATAAACTGTACCAACCCAGATGGATTCAACTTGTTATCTTTCTACTGTTTGAAAGCCTTATGAATTTAGTTTATTATGCAGCAAACGGTTTGTGATTTGGAGTCTTCTACAGTAAGATATGATCAAGTTACTGAAGTCGTGCAAGGTTGACTGACAAGACAAATTTAAGGCCATGATTTCCTTTTCTTGTGCTGTTTACTTGCTTTCTCTGAAACTAAATGGGTAGTTTGGACACAACTTACATTATGTTAAGGATTAGAGTATTGGCATGGGATTTTGATACATATACTTGGGGAATCCCTATCCTAACCTTGAAAGCCATTCAAAGTCATAGTTCCTTTTAGCTACTTATCCATTTTCTTGCATGGACTTATAAGCTCCTTAAACTCATTTCTTTAGGGTATCCCTATTTTAATTATCCGCATGGTTTTTAATCCTCCACTGTCCTTTCATCTTATAATCTCAAATTTAGTTTTTGATTAATTCATTAAACTTTAAACTCTTATATGAGCACTATTATTTTTGTTATTATTATTATTATGATACTTATTATTGATCATATTATATTTTGAGATCCGAGAGGGTTAAGTGGAAAGTTCATTAGGCCAATTACATCCTTGACCTTTAGCTTAAATTCTCAAGGTATCTTTATTCCTTGAACCTTGAATTATCTTCTTGCTAATTCTTGAAAACCCAATTTATTTCCTGTATTCATAATGTTTCATTATCAATAATATTATTATTATTATGTTTAAACTCCTACCTAGCTTCCTTATTGTATAAACAATTGTTCCTTATTAATTCTTGGTAATCTTGCATTTCTCTTAATTACTTGTTGTACAACAAACCCTAATTTTTAACAATTAGCATACTTTTACTTTAATTTTCATTTAAAGACTACGAGGACTAATGAAGCATTTCTATATAAATAATTAGCCCTGTTGATTTTAGGTAGTTTTATTTACCCTATTAAATATTTAATTAATTTTGAATTCTTAAGATTAAATCTTGAAGTAGGATTCCTGTGAATTGCCTAATTTCCTTAGACTCCTTGATCTTCAATTATAACTCTCGGATATCCTCGTGTGATTTTTATTTATTTGTTCTTTGTTTAAGTACATTCATTTATAGCTTTTTTTAGTATTATTATTTTTTAATTCATTCATGGCTTTAAGTCTTCTTATAATTCTTATTCTTCTTTGTTCGTTTAGCCTTGTGAAATATCTTTAATTTGTGTTACAGACCTTTGACTTATTCAGGAGTTAATTCCATATACAAGATACCTTTACTTTTATTTGAATTCATGGAAATGTTTTAAATTAAATCTCGAACGACATTTTTTTGATACAAATCATATTGAATCTATTCCCTATTTTTCTAAAAAGTCTATAATTTGGACGGGAATGTTTTAATTTTCAAAAATATTATATTTGTGTTTTGTTGAATGGTGCTATAGCATCACGTTGGTTGAGTCGTCTATGGAACAATCTCTCGATAATGATTCTGGATATGAAAATGTCTAAAGATCCTCTTGATTTGTATATTGGCCAGTGAATTAGTGTGGGCACCCTGAAAGGCATGGGAAGGCCTTGGGTCGAGGAACCTTAGATATGGGGTCCCGCTAAGCTCGAAGAGTGTTCTTGTATATCTGTGTCAGGAGGTTTGGTATGATGAAGAGTTCACTTGCATGACACCGTTTGTACTTGGGGAATATTCGACTCGTTCACAGATGTGCAGTTGAAAATTGTGATCAAGTTTAGGAATAATAATAAGATTGATAAAACGTTTTTAGAAGAATGTCTATATGACTTCTTGTTTGGTGAAATTCAAATAGGTTATCTGAATGTATGGTTTTATGAGCATTGTTCTAGAGTTAAAGTATATCCGAGAAAAGGATAACATGTTTGAGATTTCATATTCCTTTGAAGTCATATTCCCTCGTTGAGCTTCTAATACTCACGCTCTCTATTTTGAAGCCCACCTTGGGAACTTTTGTAATTTGTGTGTATCTTGATAATGAAACAAATTCTGGTATTTGTACTTTAAAGGTGATTTAAGATGGGAAAAGTTTTTAAATTTTCATGGATTTTCAAAGCCTTGCATATTACGTTAGTGTAATGTGCGACGTGTTTCATTCCTGTTTATGGTTCTGGGGTGTTACATTATGTAATATTAATATATAGTTTCTTGTAGATATAAGTTTTATCCTATTGATCTATCGTAGGATGTGCACCACCAAGTTGGTCAGGGTTTGAACATGCACCAATCAAATACCGGCACACTTATCTCCCCATCTTTTGTTAATTAGTTTATACTCGGGCCGAGCTTGTCACTTATTTTATTATATGTCATCCGAAATCACATTCATCAATGGTTATGGCTGAGTGATTGAATTGAGGATCGTAATGCAAAGGTCGTGGAGTTGTGGATTTTTTCAAGGTTATCTACTCTCCAGATCGTCTGTCTCTATAGTCTATACCATCTTCTACACTTATTTAAAGTTTAGTATTTTTTTAATAAATATATATGTAAAAGGGTATGGATATATTTATTATTAGTGGTGTAGAATATACTATCTTCTACACTTATATATGACTCCACATGTAAATATTAAGTATTTTTGAAGTTTAGTATTTTTTTAGGGTTTTATTAATAAAATATATCTGCAAAAAGATATGAATATATTTATGATTGGTGGTGTAAAAGATGATGTATAAGATCTGGAGCCAGGTTATCTATTGACTTATGGGCCAGTTAAGTCTACTTACTAATGCTCCACTAAAAATGGATAAGTCTTAGTCCACTAATAACACACGGAATACCTGAGCGCCGAAGGCCCATGGATTTAATGACAATCTTAATCAATTTTGTCCTAAATTGGATCAAGAAAACCTTTGCTGCGCGCACATCGTCTTCTGCTCTGATCAATCTCACTGCCGCACCTTCATGTACATTATATTTACAAATAAACTGACTTAAGTATATAATTCTCATATTAAGTTCCGGCATTGATAGGTATATCTTAATTCCAGTCACTCTCTGGTTTTTTCCCCCCCCCCTCTTTCCATCTATTTGTTTTGTTTTTTTAGGAAGGATTGTTAGTAAACACAGGCTGATTTCAATTAGTGGTATTTTCCTTTCTTTCTAACTCCAATTTTCTGGTGGGTTAATTCTTGACTTCTTTAATTCAACTTGGTATCAAAAAATTCTTGTGATTGGGTTCTTGATGCTTTCCGGCTGAGTTCAGTCTGTATGGCCTTTGTGTGTTTTTCTTTTTCCAATTGAGAATGACTAAAATTCTTGCATTTTGTATTTGCATTGCTTGTGCAAATAAGTTCTCTGTCCCTGTTGGAATTCTTTGGCAGAGTCAATTCTTTATCCTTGAATGTTTTATGTTCTTGGCTGGCTGTTGATTAATTTCTGAAGGCCCGGAAAGATAAAGAATCAGGTTATTGATACATGTTTATTGCATTGTTTCACATTTTTTGTTTTCATGTTAATGCCCATTGGTAAGAACTGAAACTTTCAGCTCATTTTGGTGGAAGTAGTCTTTTAAGGGGTTTTAAAATAATAAAATAAAATTAAAATATACTCTAGGGTATGGCGGTATGGTAGGTGTCATGGTTTTTATCCAATAGGCAAATGATGTTTGTTCAAGTTTATCTCAACCATGACCGTGTTTCAAAAGAGAAAAAAACAACTCTAGAATTGATTTCACTGTGAAGGAAGAAATGAACTTTATTAATTTGTCAATCATGAATTTGTTATATTTGTGATTTATGTTATTTCTTCAACTTCAGAATTACCTGATGCAAGTCTCTGCAGTTGACTGTAGGCTTGATGTTTAACATTTATTATGTTTTCATTTTATTCTTAACTGTTTTAGTTTGTTGGATTTTCTTTTGTGTACTTTGTGCAATAGAATGAGTAAACAGATATAGCAATTAGATTTACAAACTTTCATGGATGTCCCATCAGAATGCTGTCAATGGTACTTAGTTTCTGTCAAACCATGGAAGGAAAGCATTACTTATAATCATACTCTAATCCAGCCAAA
Organism: Parsonsia alboflavescens; assembly: GCA_028571225.1. Lineage (NCBI taxonomy): Eukaryota > Viridiplantae > Streptophyta > Magnoliopsida > Gentianales > Apocynaceae > Parsonsia > Parsonsia alboflavescens. The sequence continues at coordinate 15,410,397 of JAOXNR010000028.1, forward strand.
TCTAGACATGAGAGTAGTGTAATCTGCTTTCAAGTTTTATAGATGACAAGTAGTTAGGAAACTTGACTAGGTTTCTTTCTTGAAGCACATAGGCAGATAGGTTTTAAGAAAATTTACTCATAATTGATTGTCTTTGTACTATCCAACCACGTGTTGGTGTCAAAACAGCTGAACTGAATCTTGGATAAGGACGCATAGTTGATTGAACGGATGTACTGTTAGTGTTAGCATTGAAGGGACAAACAAGAGTGTATTGTGATTTTATTGGGATGTATAGGTCATTTGTTAAGAATCACAATATTTGATGAGCAGATTGCTCAGTTTTTATAATGTGGGTGGATTTTAATTCTGAACTGCACATCCCAAGAAAATCTGAAGAGTTGGAAGATTAATGAAGTTATAGATAAAAAAAAGTTTAATACTTTCTTAATATATATATATATATATATATATATATAGAGAGAGAGAGAGAGAGAGAGAGAGAGAGAGAGAGAGAGAGAG
>JAOXNR010000028.1:15410997-15424572 GCA_028571225.1 Parsonsia alboflavescens
AATGAAACCGTCTGGTTGTATCATATAGATACTTTCATTAAGATAGCCATTAAGAAAAGCTATCTTAACATCCATTTTCCATATCTCGTAGTCATAGTGACATGCAATGGCTAGAAGGATACGGATTGATTTGAGCATGGCTATTGGCGAAAAGGTTTCCTCATAATCGATTTCCTCTTTTTGAGTATAGCCCTTTGCAACCAGCCTTGCTTTAAAGGTTTCAACCTTTCCATTGAATCCTCTCTTCCTCTTGAAGACCCACTTACAACCAATAGGTTTTCCCTTTTCAGGTGCTGGTACAAGATCCCAGACTTTATTAGAGAACATAAACTCAATTTCCGATTTCATTGCTTGATGTCAAAAATCTGCATCAACATCAATAATAGCTTCATTATAACTAGTGGGATCCAACTCCTGATTGTTTGAGATAAGCCCAAAAGCCTCTCCTGTCCATCTTTCCAGAGCTTTGGATATCCTCCCACTACGACGAGGCTTCACTGGTGTTTGAGATTGTGGCTGTGTTACATCCTTTACTACCATTGGTTCTAATGAAAATTCAAGGATTGAATCCTTCTCTTCTAATTCCACTTTATTGGAACCCTTAGTGATTATTCTTTGCTCATCTTCCAAGTATTTGGCATTAGTGCTAATAAACACTTTTTGCTTTTGGGGATGATAAAAATAAGCACCTGTTGTTCCTTTTGGATACCCAACAAAGTAGCATAATTCTGATCTTGGTTCTAGCTTATTTCCTTTAGTCAGTACATAAGTTGGACAACCCCATATTTTAAGGTGTCTTAGACCAGGCTTTCATCCAATCCACATCTCATTGGGAGTCTTAGGTATAGACTTAGAAGGCACCAAGTTTAGAATAAATGTTGCTGTTTGTAAGGCCTATCCCCAAAAAGAAATAGAAAGAGATGCATGAGACATCATGCTTCTAACCATATCTAATAATGTTCTATTTCTCCTTTTTGCTACACCATTTTGCTTGGGTGTCCTAGGTGCAGTTAATTGAGAAATAATACCATGATATACTACGTAATCCTTGAATTCATTGAGAAGATACTCTCCACCACGATCTGACCTCAAAGCCTTGATTTGCTTACCTGTTTGACGCCCCGCTTCAGCTTTAAACTCTTTGAATTTATCAAAAGAGTCAGACTTGAGCCTCATCGAGTAAACATAACCAAAACGTGAGTAATCATCAGTAAAAGTGATGAAGTACTCGTACCCACCTCTAGCTGATGTACTCATTGGGCCACAAACATCACTATGAACGAGACTCAATACTTCCTTGGCCTTTACAGCCTTCTGGTTAAATGGCCTTTTGGTCATTTTGCCCATCAAGCAAGATTCACACATAGGCCACTCTTCCAAATCCAATGAACCAAAGGCCCATCTTGGATGAGCCTTTGAATCCGTTTAGCATTAATATGCCCTAACCTTAAGTGCCGTAAGTAAGAGTCATTATTAGATGAATTCTTTCTTTTCCCACGTTCTAATTGTTCAACATTATTTGCTTGATAAGTAATAGGATTTAAATGAAACAAGTCACCATATGAACTACCGGACCATACCATTTCTACTGATAGTACAAACAGAAGGAATGAGATGGAATAGCCATCTTTTATTAATATGGAAACAGAAATCAAATTCTATTTAAAGTTCTAGACATAAAGAACATTATTTAAAACCAAAAACTTATTATTCTCAAAATAAAGGTGAACATCTCCCACTGCTTCAGTCCATACTTCATTTCCATTTCCAACAAGCAATCCATGCTCTCCTTTACTTAGTCTTCTTGTCCTTCTGAACCCCTATAAAGAATTACAGACATGGTTAGTGGCTCCTGAATCAACTATCCAAGTAGGAATAGATCTAGCCATCATAATAGACTCAAGATAAAGAACAATACCTGTGGAAACACGGGCTAAGTACTTGGGACAACTTGTCTTCCAGTGACATTTTTTGTCACAAGAGAAGCATTTCCCTTTGGGCTTAGCATTGGGCTTCTTCTCCGGAGTTGAAACTTGGGCCTTTGGTTGACCCGATGGCTTGTGCTTCTTCTTCTTGAACTTCTTACATTTAGGCCTAAGTCCAGAAGAAGAACTGCGAGCAAGGAGAGCACTAGAAGTGGGCTTCATGATTTTCTTAGTTGCCTATAATTCATTCATCAGCTAAAAAAAAGTATAACCAAGCTTATTCATGTTATAGTTAAACTTGAACTGAGAAAACGAACTTGGCTGTGATTCTAAAATCATGTTATTCTTAGTCTCCCAATTGAAATCTGCCCCTAGAGATTCGGCTTCATCAAAGGCTGCCATCATCTTGAGCACATGCTCTCTGACTGGCGTCCCCTCTGCCATCTTAGTGTTCATGATGACTCTTATAGCATCTTGCCTCGTGGGCTTGCTTTTGTCATAGAACATCTCTCTAAGGGATAGGTCGATTGCTTTCGCAGTATCCATGTTCTCATGTTGAGCTTGCAACACATTGCTCATGGAAGTTAACATTTAGCACATTGCCATCTGGTTGGCTTTCTGCCGTTTTGCATGGGCAGCCTTTGCCTCAGGAGTGGAATCATCCCCAACGGTAGGGCAGGGGTCGGTGATAACACACTTTTACTCTTCGACAATGAGTACTATGTTCATATTCCTTTTCCAATCAACGTAATTTGTTCCCATTAACTTATTCTCCTTGAGAATAACGGACAAAGGACTAAAGGAACTTCCACCCGACATTTTTTCTGTAATTTATTAAAAATTACTTAATGAGAAATTGATTGAATAAATAAACACATAATCATACAATTTAATGCGCAAATAAGACACATTGTTCTTTTCATATTATCTTAGATTATAGTTAATCCTCATACTATAATCTATAATATGTTGGCTTAACATATTGATTTATGTAACAAATACAACAATATCTAATGACCAATTCGGTACTTAGAAAACACAACAGAGCTTCGTAGGAAGGCCAATGCTTTTTTAAGTTGAGTGTATGACCATTACTTACTAAAATCATTTAGCTAATCAGTCTAGAAAAGTTCAAACGATGGGCTGGCCACTCTCACGATCAACTACAGATAATCCAGTGTGCATACCTCCAACAATGGGCTGGCCGACTCAAACACTTACCCTTGAAAATAGCTTTTAATTTGTCTGTTAATATTTAGGTTCTTGTGGACAATCATCTTATAGGGGGTCACACAAGGTGACGCGAGAAAGCCATAACTTATTACTCAAATAAGTAATGGAAACCATGAGTTTATATTAACCTCTCTCCCACTCAATCTTTTAAAATAAGGATTATTCAATATAGTCTAAGTTTTATGTCTTAAGAAAATATAACTTTATTATATTTTTATGTCAAAAATGTGAACCTTTCAACAAATATAATTGAAAGTTATCAATTCTTATAAAACCATATATTTTTATCAATTCTTTAAAATTTGTAGTCTAGACTATATCTATTTAGAAATAATAGTCCATAATTACATTTCTATGTTGAGGATAAAAAACTTCGAAAAATATAATTACTCGAGCTACATCTTATTTCCAAAATAACCATACTAATTTTAAAAAATATAATTCTTATAATTATTATCTTGATATTTTAGTTACAAAACTAAATCAAACAATTATATTAATTATTCCTAATCTAGGTTACCCATAGGAATAAAAATGTGTCACTCAAAGCATTAAATAAAATTTATGCTTTTCTAATTTTAAACCTATGTGACCAATTAATCAAATAAAATGATTAATTTGTGATCTTGTTTATTTCCCAAGGGTGGCTTCTATTTATTTCCATGCTTTCATAATATCACAACTATATAAAAGCATAATACATAAATGCATAAAGCAATTGGCCCAAAAGACTCTAATTAAAACTCCTAATTGGGCTAATAAAAACTTAAGGCCCAAAACTATGAATTTTAGAAAAAATGAGGACCTTTAAGCAAATAAGAAAAACCCTAAATGGGTCTTCTTCTTCATGCTGAAAAATTTTTCACTGCTGCCACATTCTTTGATGCTTGATTTTCCTTCACCGCTGCAACCTCCTGCCGGAAGAAACTTGTGCACGAGCTGCTACATGCCGGTGCCTGCACGCTGGCTGCTTGCTGCAACAGATTTGACCACTGGATCACTGGACTGCCTCCAGATCTGCCCGACTGTGTAAGCCATGTCTGAACAAAAGGGCTGGCTCCTTAGTACAACACGCTGGAGAAAAAAAATGCAATTGTCTTCTGCTTTGAGCGATCGCAGTGCCTTGCTGCTGGGTTTCTACATACCGAAGAAGAGACCACAGAATTTGCCGCCTTGCCACTGGTGGCCTGCAGGTGGGCCTGGCTGAGCGCTCTCACGCTTGGCCTGGCCGCCTGTGGATTGCCTTGGTTGAGTAGCAGAAACACTAGATCTTCTCAACTCTGATGATCTTTAGGCGACAGTTAGATGACTGCTCCGGTAGTCACTCAAAAACAAACCCGTTTTTCCTTTTTTTTTACAACCGGCACTGGTATAGATTTGCAGATCCAGAATATTTCAGGAAAATAAAATAAAATAATTTACAAAAAATCCTATACCTCTAACCACGAGGTTTACAGAAATTTCATTAACTATACATTCTCCTATGCCTCTACTCACGAAGCGTAAAAAAAATTTAATTAGAATCTTTTGAGGCCATAAATAAATAGATAATATAACAAGCATATTTAGCCACCCTAAATAAATACAAAATAGGTATCACTCTCATTGTGAGAACCCATTCTTACACCATTTGTAGGGAAATCAACCTCGAATCCACAGGGTTATATGTGTTTCAATTCTCATTTGTGTGTAAACGATTCTAAAATTGGGATTTGGATCTCGTTTCCCTATGGATTCGAGGTTACACTTGGCCCAAAACATCGGGAGAAAAAATACTCTCTCCATTCGAAATTGAACGTTTCATTTTGATTTATATTCATTTAAAAAAAATAATTTGACTTAGTTTATTTTAACCTTATAATAGGACTTTTTTTAATAAAAGTTTAGCTCATTTAGAAAATGATATATAATTTCAAATAGCTCAAAATGAAAAATGAGATATTTAATTTCGAATAGAGTGAGCATTATTTGAAATTGAATGTTCCATTTTTCATTTTGAGTCATAAAAAATGAATACCCCATTTTCTAAATAAGAAAAAATTTTAAAAAATTGACGTTATGATTTAAAAATGAACTAAGCCAAAACTTTTTTTTTCTTTTATTAAATGCGAAAATGAGACATTCAAGCTAACCCATGCTTTAGAAATTGGATCAGACATCAAATCGAAAAAATTACTAGTTCACGATTTAATGATCCAATCAGAAGTAAACTGTAATTGAACAGTTATTAAACCAATAATATTATATAAAAAATAAAAATTATATTTCTTATTTGTTATCAATAAAATCATATATAATAATGATATTGAAATTAAATTTATAGATATGATATGAATTATTGGTCACTTTTGTTCTTGAACTATACCAGTATGGCCGTTTTGGTCCTTAAAGTTTTTTTTTTGGCCTTTTTATTTCTTAAACTATTTACTATTTGGTCATTTTGACAAGTCAACAGTAGTTTGACCAAATAGTGGATGGTATTTAGGTCATTTCACTATTCATGAACAATAAGATAAAAAATAAAAAAAACCCAAAATTTTTTTGCACTGTTCATGAATAGTGAAACTAAAAAAAAAAATTTTAAAAAAAACCAAACTTAGGCACTGTTCATCTTCTTCTCCAGTAGTCTTCGACGACTTGTAGTTTTTTTTTTTTTGCTCATTCTCATGCTGAAGATTAAATAGAGGATGTAAACCCAAGGGGTGAGAATAACCAGGGTTAAACAATCTAAGAAAACTAAATATAGTTGCAACTAAGAAACTAAGTCTATGAGACACAAAAGACAAAAGTGGAAAATGAAGGCTTGAGAGATCATGAATTCAATCAATAATATCCATCCACACAAAGAAAAGGTTTGTATGCAGAAGTCATACTGAGTGCAAACATCCTCTAATTAATCTTCAGCATGCGAATGAGAGGAAAAAAAAAATCTGCAAGTCATCAGTGACTACTGGAGAAGAAGAGGAACAGTGCTGAGTTTGGTTTTTTTATTATTATTATTATTTTCACTGTTCATGAACAGTGAAATTAAAAATAAAAAAATGCAAGTCGCCGGAAACTATTGGAGAAGAAGATGAACAATGCCCGAGTTTGATTTTTTGTTTTTAATTTTACTATTCATGAACAGTGAAGGGACCTAAATACCCTCCACTATTTGGTCAAACTTCCATTGACCCGTCAAAAGGACCAAAATGGCCAAATAGTAAGTAATTTAAGGACTAAAAAGGTTAAAAAAAAAACTTTAAGGACTAAAACGGCTAAACTGGTATAGTTCGATGATTAAATTGGCCAATAATTCGATATGATATCAATAGTTTTTCATAATTAATAATCATAAGTTTTACCTTATTGTGATTTAAAAATGATAATTTTTAGTATGGATAAAGCTAGAAGATTATAAAATATTTTTGTATTTATGTTTAATAATAAAGTATATTTCGAATAAATTTGTTAATTTTAAAATAACTAAATGAGTAAATTTATAATTTAATTGATGAATGATTTAATATTAAAGTATATTTAAATTTTTTTTTTTTTTTTTGTTGAAATTTAGATAAATTTGACCCCAATTTGGATTGCTTAAAAAATCAACCAATTCAACATTAAACTGCCCAATTCACCGGTTCACTTGTCCAACTGGCCAATCGATCCCGATTTTTCATTTAAAGAATAGTTTTGATAAAAAAACAATTCAATACCCTCTTTTAAACCAATTTAATAATCGATTCACGATCTGATCAGTCCGACTGTCCGGTCCGATCTAAAAACAGTGAATCTAACAAAAAGGCTCCATTTAACTTTGGCTAAAGATCTCTAACTTCATCGAATATCTGAGTTCCCTTCCTCTTCCAAGGGCTGGCCTTTAATTCATCAGATAGCCAATCGGCTCGGAAATGAGGCTCGTGCTTCATCCTTCGAAGGACCATAAAGCTTGCTACAAACAACAAAATAGATCAGGTTGGCTAGCGCTATAGCTGAAAGAACCCAATAGTAGTAATCATAGTGCCCCCGATTGATATTGCTCGAGATCCAACTCTGCTTTCCGGCTTTGCTTGTGACATCGTTAATGATGTTCATTACAAGACTTGCAAACAAGTTTGAGACTGAGATTCCCAGTAATAGCATTGAAGCAGCTATACTGGACATGCTTCTGGGGAACTCAGAGTAGTAGAACTGATTTTGGGCAATTGCATTGAAAGCTTCAGCACCACCAATCAGTGCTAGCTGTGGAATTAACCAGAGTGCAGACATGTTGACCTCTGCATTTGGTTTATCTGCATCTCCTTCACTGATAGCACGTCCCCTCCGAATAGTCTCCACAACTGCTCTGCTATCATGGCTAAAAGAGATGCAGCGACTCCCATTCCCATTTTATGTTTTAGAGATACAGCAACAGGCCGTCCCTTGAGTTTTGATACAACACGAAGAATTACATGTTGATAGAGAACAATCCACAGCACCAAGCCAACAATCTGAAATATACCAAAAGAGCCAGCTGGGATAGTAGAAGAACCAACTTTCCGATTCATGGTTTTAGCCTGTAGTACTGTAATAGAGGCCTGGTTAATGCACATAAACATCAGCACTCCTGTTGACCATAATGGCATCACCCTGATCATCATTTTCAGCTCCTCCACTTGATCTATAGTACAGAGACTCCAGGGATCCTTGGCTGTTCCGTCTGTGGTCAGTTCTTGTTCAGGATCCATGATGAGACAAGCTTTATTGAGACACCTAAGGTCGAAACATCAAAGTTTTAGTGACAGAATAAGAATCACAAAAGCCATGAAATGCAAGAAGAAATAGACTAAGATAAAACATTAACAAAAGAAATTGAAGGCGGCAAATACAATACCCAAAATATCTAAAATCAAAGCCACTGGAGTGGCTACAAGAAGATGGTGGTTGAAGGGCTCATGTAAAGATGAAAACAATATACCTAAGGTTTTCACTTGGCTGCATCAAGTCAGAGTCTTTGCAACAATGGAACATTGTGCCTGTGCCCTCTGATGGAATTTTTAGATTTCTTCTTTTAAAAGAAGCTACAGCTACCTGCACCAGTCCAACTATTAGGTTTCTTGTCACCTTTAACTTAATATATAACGGATACGCCACCAAGAAAGCAAAAGCGGTTATGACCAACAGAACCACAGGAACTCCAAACCCAACCTTCCATCCCATCTTATCTTGAATAGCAACTATGCCTGTTAAAGCAATAACAAGTGAAATTCCCACTAAACCATAGTACAAGCTGAAATAGCGTTCCAAAGCCCGTGAACTTCTCTGGTTCTCTCCTTTCTTCAACTGATCAGCACCAAAGGCTAAGGCTGAAGATCTTATGCCTCCAGTTCCAACAGACAAAAGTGCAAAACCAGCACATAAAATAAACAGTTGGAAACCTGTTGCAGCTCTACAAGATGTATCCTGTGTACTGCATTGAGGAGGACGTGCTCCAGGTACCATACTTGTCATCCATAAAGTAATCAAACCCTAAGAGAAAGGATTTTACTTCACATGTTAATTGAAACATAAGATATCAGAATAAGAACATAAATTTTTGTCACTTTAACTTGCAATTTCTACAGAAAATGGAAGAAATTTTGACAAACTTCTTGACAGAATAAGAAGTAATGTTAAAAGTATCCTAATTTGTCATTTTCAAATAAGTACATGTTCTACAACTTTCTTAGCATCCCAAAAACCAAGGAGAACAAAATGAAAAAGAAGAAAAAAAAAAAGGTCTTGGAACATAGCATCAACCTTCGAATTTTGAAATATGTATTCAGGAGAGGAAACTCCCTTAGAAACCCTGTTCCCTCCACAGCCAGCCTCCACCCCAAAAATTTTTTCAAAAAGAAAATCATGATGGTAAAAGGAGACACACTTTGCACTACAATCTAAAGATCCTTAACATTGTGTAAATGCCGTTACCAATTCAGTAAATCAACAATATTTAATACCTATTTTTTTTTCATAAATATATACATAAAAAATAAAAATTAAATTTAGAAGAGAGAAAAGAGAAAGAACTAATGAGGTCAAAATGAATTTTTAATTCTTATTTAAGGTTATTATAATCATTATTAGTAATTCTAACTTAGTTATAAACTTTGACACAAAATTGGGTTAGAGTTCCTTGATTGATTCCAAAAATTGATTAGATTTTCAGAAAGCAGGGATAGACTAGAAGTTATATAGACAAAAGAAGATTCAAAGATAAAAAAAGGTAAAAGAACAGCCTAATTAAGGCCCTAAACAATTGATTACCTAACCTGATGCCATATAATACTTTAAAATTTTGATGCATATATCGCTAACAGAAAACGTGTAGAAAATTACAAAAACAAGCCAACAAAGAAACTAGGAAAAAGACAGTAAAAAATTACTGAAAACATTGCTAATTAATTACCAGCAAGCTGAAAATGCATCCACAAGAAATCGTTGTAAACCGGCCCAGATATGAATCTGCAATAAAAGCGCCAACTACAGGGAAGAAACTGGAAGCCGCAGACCAGATGTAGAGTATCGTGTTCCCTTTAACCACGTCTAAATGATAGTCCTGGGTCAGATATAATATCATGTTTGGTGGCAGGCCATAGCTTGTAATTTCTTCTGCAGCCTCAATTCCTTCAACGCAAAAAAAATAAATAAAATAAAATTAATAATAATAAAAATAAAATCTTTATCAAAAACAAAAAGGAGAAGGTTGTAAGGTGTAGGGGGAAAGTGAAGATTCAAGAAATGCGCAATGATGAACCAAAAACCATAAGAGGCAAAGTACCTAAAACAGTCGGTATAGCTCTGATTCCGCCCGTTCCTTGAGTTTCTTCCTCGAGTAAAGGATCAGTGATTCCATTTTCCAGGTTCACGGAGGAACCCGCCATGCCAGTAGCAGCTTGCTTTGGTTTTGCACCAGCACAAACACCAATACGTCCACCCTCAGTGCTTCCGTAGCTTCGGGCATTGAATGGACTTAAGACCAATATAGGAAACGAATGGGCTTTTTCAAATTGTCTATTCTTCTGAGACAAGACGAAGTCCAAATTTGAAAACAAAATGGATTTTATAGGACCATCCAAATAAACAATTTCGTCTTTTTCGACTGTTTCGGTAGGCATTGCAATTTTGTCACCATTAATCCAAAATTGTCGAAAGTTTTGACAGATTTGCACAATAACGTAAAACTTTTTTATGGATATTAACTTATCGTGGAATATTATTCACTGCTGTCAAAAATATTTTCCCCAAATAACTCTAGACATCAAAAGTATTTTATGGTTTATCATTCTTAAAGTTGATTTCAAAATTTGATAAATTTTTTTAAGAATCGGATTAAAATATCTAATCGTAAATTATTTAGGAATGATAAAAAGAAAAAAAACCTTTAAAGACCAAAACTTCTAAAAGGATAAAGTTTAAAAATTGAAATGTACAATAACATAAACGACGGGACAAGCTTTAACTATAAATTTAAATTTAAATAAAAAAGAAAGAAAGAAAAGAAAGGTGTTCCCACTTCTAAACTTAATAAATAAATAAACAAAATACTTGGATTGAAAATGTAAGAATAAACTTTATATTATTTGATTATTCTTTCTGGTTCTGACATGCATGGGTTAATTTTTTTATTTGGTTATGAAGAAAGTTGACCATTATAAAAATTTAATTCATTATCAAGTTCAATGAATTAAATCAATATTCAATACCTTGGGGATCCAAATTACAGGATTTGTTCAATTTTAGAGTAATTAATTAATTATTTTATTTTATTTAACATGCATATCAGGCAAATAATTATACCACTCGATCCCGCGGTTGGTTTGATGAGAAAACGTATCTGCCTCAGAAATTATCGAACACACACATGAGCAGAACTGCACATGAAGAAGAGTACGGGTCTTTGGCTAATTAATTTGAAAGTTTAAGGGAATTTGTGTCTTTCTATTCTCATTCAGCATTCAATAAAAATATACAAAGAATATCTCCTCAATCCTAAAGCTACCATAAAAAATATGGTATGAAAATGTATTTTCTCCATTGAAATTGAATATTTCATTTTAACTCGTATGTATTTTAATAAAAATATTTGACTTAATTCATTACATTATTGTATTGTCAATTTTTTTAATAAATTTTTTTACTAGTTTTGGAAATGGGACATTTAATTCTAAACAATTCAAAATGTGTGTGTGTGTATATATATATATATATATATATATATATGCTATAGCGTACTATGGAGTACACTTTATGAAGTGCTCTAGACTCCAGTTAAATCTCTAATGGATAAAGTTAACGGTCAACTATATATTTTTTTTAGAAAAAATAAAATTTAATCAAGTAATCCTTGAGATTTAGTTTATCCTAGGGTTTAGTTTATAAAAAATATTTGAAAAAATAATTTTTTATTGAAGAATTTATTTTTTCTTAATAACTGATCGTTAGAGACTTAACTAGAGTTGTAGACAATGTCAATTCGAGGACACCCCACTGGGTGGAGTAGCCTATGCACAGACTATAAGCCTTGAGTTCGAATCCCACTAACACCTTCATGGATAAGCGAAATGTTGAGGTGCATGAAAACTAGTCTAGAAACCACTATATATATAGTTAAAAATTATATATATAGAGAGCTGTAGACAATTAAAATTTATCTAATATTTCATAATAAATTATAAGGAATAAAAATGTGGAGGAAATAATTTTGGCCAATCAAAAGAGGTTGAGATTTAAAATTTTCATATAAAAAAGATTTGATTCTAGAAGGGAAATATTTACAAAGATCCCTCGTTTACAAAACCCTCTCCCAAAAGCCTTTCAAGGCAATTGCTAAATATCCTCCCAAAATCCTCTTCAAATATTCTTTTAATATATTTGGTTTATTGATTTTCAAGAATTAGTTGATTGATAGGGAGATTGATAGGATTGATTCAACTTCCAAAAACTTTACCCCTCTTACACTTATATAAAGGAGTCATTTGTAGAGACTCAAGGAAAGACCCAACAAAAAGGTCATCAAAGCATTGCCAAGAGAGCTCTCAAATCTCTCCAAAAGTAGGATTCAAATATTCAAAGTGCTCTTCGGCGTTCTTAATCAAAAGAGAGAAGTGGAAGCTTTCAACAAATATCAATCAAGTGTTTGTGAAGAAAAGTTTGTTTGATTCAAGATTAGGCCTTGTGCCCTCATTCGACGTGTTCTCATTCCAAAGAAACCACCAAAAAAGGAGGTCACTTAAGTCTAACCTATTGGAGCTCTCAAGTCTTCTCCAAAGGTCTTCACCAAATCTTCGAAGTGTTCTTCAACAAAAGGATTAAATGGAAGCTTTCGATAAATATCAATCAAATATTCATGAGAAAAAGCTCATTTGATTCAAGATCAAACCTGGTGCCCTCGCCTCAACTGTTCTCACCACAAAGGTGCCCTCAAGACTTATGCGTTGGAGCTCTCAACGCTTTTTCGAAGGTCATTTTCAAATATTCGATGTGGTCTTCACTTTTCTACATCAAAAGATTGAGTTGAAGCTTCGACAACAAATCAATCAAGTGTTCATGAGAAAAGCTCATTCGATCCGAGATCAAGCCTAGTGCCCTCGCCTCAACATGTTCTCACCTCAAATAGATGAATCGGAGGATTTTTTTGAAGATTTTATACCCATTACTTTAAATTAAATAAATATACTTTGCCACGAATTTTCTTATCTCTTATTTACAAAGGCCAATTTTCTTGTGAACAAGAGCACTTTACAACCTTACTATATATAATATATATATAGGGTAATGCTATAGAGCGTTATGGAGCACACTTTATAGAGTGCTTCTATTAAGTCTTTAATAGTCAAAGTTAACGATCAGTTATTAAAAAAAAATTCTCCCATAATTTTTTTATATATGTATAAACTAAACCCTAAAAGAATAAATTAAATCCTAGGGGTACTTGATTAAATTTTATTTTATTTTTTAAAAAATAAAAGACAATTGACCATTAGAGATTTAACTGGCACACTCCATAAGGTGTGCGCTATAGCATTTTCATATATATATATGGTAATGCTATAGAGTGCTATGGAGCACATCTTCTAAGTGCTCCAATTAAGTCTCTAACAATCAAAATTAATGGTTAGTTATTAAGAAAAAATAAATTCTCTATAAAAAATTATTTTTTCTAATTTTTTTATAAACTAAACCCTAAAAGGATAAACTAAACCCTAGGGGTACTTGATTAAATTTTAATTTATTTTTAAAAAAAAATAAGACAATTGACTGGTAACTTTGACCGTTAGAGATTTAATTGTAGTACTCTATAAGGTGTGCTCTGTAGCGTTTTATAACATTTCCATATATATATATACGAATTTGCTAAGGTGCGCTCCGGCCGTTACCGTAACGGCAAATTGCTACAGTGTTGTTTGGCTGCATG
>JAOXNR010000028.1:15449656-15461058 GCA_028571225.1 Parsonsia alboflavescens
GGTAATGCTATAGAGTATAAAGTTAAGTCTCTAACCGTTAAAGTTAATGATTAAAATAAAATCTTCAATAAAAAAAAATTTTCTGTAAATTTGTTTTATATATTATATACTAAAAAGATAAACTAAATCCAGGGATATTGGATCAATTTTTTTAAAAATAAAAAAATTGTTAACCGTTAACTTTGATAGTTAAAGATTTAATAGGGTATCCACGTAGAGTGCCATAATGCATTCTACAGTATTTTCGTGTGTAAATAAATATTTATATATTATTCTTAATTAGGTGAATATAATTTAAACTTTAGCCATATTTTTATGTTTTTCCTATGATAACTGTGAACCACTTCCATTGACCTTCATATTTTTTGGATATGTTTCGAATATCTTCTTTCCATTTATTCAAATTTCATTCTTGTATATCGTTTTGAAGTTCATCCTATAATAAGCTTTATTTTTTTGAATAAAAAAAATTATCAAAAGAAAAAAAAAAGGTGAATACAAAAATAAGTCTAAGCATGTTCTCTCGCATCATATACAGCAAAGCAAATTAAGAGGTTTCGTTAAAGTCAACATTATAAAGTCAAGGGAAGCACCACTTTCAATTTATAATCTCAGACGACTAATTTGATCACCATTCAATTATTAATAATATCGCCAAAATGGGAACCGGCATAACAAAGTGGCCGATGAAAGCTAATTAAAAAGAACGAACAAGACAACACAAAAGAGACATACTCATTTCTCTATCTCTATTTTTCTAATGAATCGCTAACTTTACTCTATTGTTGGTGGACTAAAAAAAAGGAGCAAAAGGAATATTCAGAATATGTCAGAATCATATCGAAATATAAGTTGTTTAAGGGTGTCTAATTTATTTGTCACATCATATAAATCGTTTTGTAATTATAAATCAATGCATCATTGTAATATTGTTTCCACTCCTACTTTTTTTATTGATATAATCATTCATTTATTATGAAGAAAGAAAAATATTTAAGGAAAGAAAGAAAATGAGTAATTTTGTCATAACATAGCTATACTTAAAGACTTCTGAAACTACTTCCATTTTAAATTAGGTATCATTTAAGGTTATGCATACCAATTAAAAAATCTTTATTTTTGGATATTTTAAAATAAAAGTGGTATAAATTATCCTTTATCTTTTTTCATTAATAATATATCCCATAAAGAGTATTAATTATTTAGCGAATTATTCTAAGAGAGAAGTAAAAAAGAATATTGAAAAAATATCAATTAATGAATTTTGATAAAATAAAATGACGTCGAATGATACGAAATAGCAATTCACGCCTTATCGTGAGAGGGAGGTAATAATTACCATCGGGAAAAAAATCAATATGTTTTTTAAGTCAACTGATGCTACAATAATTGAGGCAATGCCATAATTTACAGGGCCATAACGTGCAAAAACATCGAAAGATTTGTATAATGTGACAGGATTGGATTCATCGGAACCTTTTCTTTCACGATATATATAGAGAGAGAGAGTGCTGAAGGTCTCTAAAACCAATCTCTCTCACTAGTAACTAATAAGTGTCCCAACACCTTTCCCTGCTGATCACCGGTTTCTTTAACCCATATAAATCATGGCCAAGATTGCCTTCGGACACGGCCGGGAGGTCGTTCAGTCGGACTGCCTCCAGGCCCTCATCGTAGAATTCATCTGCACCTTCCTGTTTGTGTTTGCCGGTGTTGGTGCAGCCATGGCCACCGGTAAGTCATGCATTATTTTGGACTAATTATAAAAACTTACGTATATGAACTACTAACATTAGGTCCTGTACATTTTTTTCTTTGTCAGATAAGATGAATGCAAGTCCTCTGGTGGGACTATTTTTTGTGGCCATGGCACATGCATTAGTGGTGGCTGTGATGATTTCAGCCGGTTTCCGTATTTCCGGTGGCCATCTCAATCCGGCCGTCACTCTTGGCCTCTGTGTTGGTGGGCACATTACCGTTGTCCGATCAATTCTCTACTTTGTGGATCAGTTGTTAGCTTCTACGGCAGCTTGTGCTTTGCTCAAGTACTTAACCGGTGGACTGGTGAGTTCTCTTATTGAACTTTCGAAGATGACCTAGATCTGTTATATTTTGTTGTTACTTTTCTGGCATGTTTGTATCATTCACCATGTGATATTTTACTACATTTATGTTCATGATATGACCGCAACAAAAGTATCACTATTTATAATATTTTTTTATCACTCAATATAAGTCATTAACCTTATTTTGAAAAGATTAATGTGACATTTTTTTTCTCCTTAAAATGTCTCTATTTTTATGTTAATTAAACTAATAATAATATTTAAGGACAAGAAAGAGACAAGGCTTTTTTTTTCTTTTTATCTAGTGGTACTCGAGTTAGTTCTAATGCACCCCAACTATTCTGCTAAGATTTACAACTCAGTAAGTCTAAAATCTGTAGTAAGATCGAGTCAAACTCATTACTTGCAATAGGTAAGCTACACCTTCGAACTATTCGGTTGCACCCTTGAATGTAGACGAGGTTAATATAGAAAAAAAATCAATAAATTATCTAATAAACTAATAATAATGACAGAGTGAATATGTATATAGATATATGTATACGAAATGCTCCTTTGATCAACCAACTCACCTTATGTAGTATTCCTAAATATATTTGTATAATCAACACATGAATACACTAATTAAATATGAAAAAACTGGTCAAATAAAGTTCTAGAATCTTAAGCAGAAGATATATAAAGTACTCTAGTTGTTCCTAAATATAAATTCTTCGTTTCACTCAAATTTTTGAGTCTAAATATAATGTCTTATTTACTACATTCGCTACTAAACATTCTCCATCCCAAAATTAAATGTTTCATTTGTATGAATTTTTAGAAAATTAGTTGATTAATTTAATTCATTTTAAATTAAATCATATATATTTTTTAATAAAATTTTAATTAATTCAGAAAATGAGATTTCATTTTCAAACAGCTTAAATTAAAATAAAAATAACAACAATTAATTTCGGAATAGTTGAATATTAACGTTCCTTTATATATATATATAAATGTTGTGATTTCTGTCCCATTTGATAAAAAAGATGAGGAACAGTGGATTGGTTCCTATTTTGTTTGTTCTGCCTGTGAAGGAAGGCTTTGTAATAGGCGTAGTACTGATGCATTTTGTGACCTTTTGCTTTGTGCAGACAACACCAGCACATACACTAGCAAGTGGTGTAGACTATGCCCAAGGCATAATAATGGAGATCATTTTGACATTTTCTCTCTTGTTCACTGTGTATGCTACAATTGTGGACCCCAAGAAGGGAAATCTTGATGGGCTAGGCCCACTTCTAACTGGGCTTGTTGTTGGGGCCAATATCATGGCCGGTGGGGCTTTCTCTGGGGCTTCAATGAACCCTGCAAGATCATTTGGACCAGCTTTGGTTAGTGGAAACTGGACTGACCACTGGGTTTACTGGGTTGGGCCACTTGTAGGGGGTGGGCTTGCAGGTTTCCTCTATGAGAATTTCTTCATTGTAAGGTCTCACGTTCCCCTTCCAAGGGATGATGAAGCTTTCTAACCCTTCATCTCAAAGTCCAAATCATGTTCTTCCGGCTTATGTTTTCTTTAAGGGATTTGTGGTTTTGCAGACTAATTGTATGATGCTTGATGCATCTTTGTGTAATGGAAAATATGCTCTGTTATGTTTTCTATGGGAGTTTGCTCTATGAAATTTATTATAATTGAAAATTACTCAATTTCTGACAATCGGTAAATCTTTTGTTATTCTAATCGATATTGTTAAATATTGGGAAGAGAGAAATGAAAGGAAAAGAAGAGAAGTGAGAGGAAGGATAATAGATTTGTCTCATGTGCGAGTTCTTGATGGAGCGAAGAAAAGGGAAATGGAGCAATCAGCATGATAAAAGAAAGCGTTTCTTTCTAAAGTTGGAATGATGTGAAGAGAATTAAAATGCAAAATGTTAAATACCTATATTATCCTTATAATTCATAAGTGTTGCAATTCCTAGTGAGACAATTGAGGTGCGAGTGAACTATCTAACAGTAATGCTATAGAGTGCACAGTTAAATCTCGAACCGTCAAAGTTAACGGTTAACATCTGATTTTATTTTCAAAAAATAAATTATTCAATAAAATAAATTATTTTTTCTAAATATATTTATATATTATACCCTAAAAGAATAATTGGATCAAATTTATTATTTTTTTAAAATAAAAAAATAGTTAACCATTAAAGTTGATGGTTAGAGACTTAATAGTACACTTCATATATAGAATAGACTATATAGATTACGTGTGTGTCTATATATATATATATATATATAGAGGAATGATAGTGTGTGCATGACCGTGCACACTAATGAGTGTAGTAGCTAGTCAACTAACGGTAAACTAAACCCTAAGAGGATAAACTAAACCCTAAAAGAATAAACTAAATCCTAAAAGGATAAAACTAAACCCTAAAAGGATAAACTAAACCCTAGAGGTACTTGATTAAATTTTAATAAATTGTTTAAAAAAAAAAGGATAGAAACCATTAGTTGACTAACTATTGCACTCATTAGTGTGCAAGGTCAAACACATACTAACATTTATATATAAATATATATATATATATTGATTTGCTAAGATGCGCTCCAACCGTTACCGTAACGGAATTGTTGCTCCGCTTGGTTGGCTGCATGAGCACTATAGCAACAATTCCGTTACGGTAACAGTTGGAGAGCGCCTTAAGAGTGCCCCTTAGCAAAATCGTATACATATATATATATATATATATATATATATATATAGTAATGCTATGGATGACTACCTTGCACAAATTATGAAGTGCTCCACTTAAATCTCTAACGATCAACTATCTTTTTAAAAAATATATATAAAATAAAATTTAATCAAGTACTCTTAGGGTTTAATTTATCCTTTTAGGTTTTAGTTTATAAAAGATATTTGCAAAAAATAATTTTTTATAGAAGATTTTTTTTTTTTTTTAGCAGCTGACCTTTAGAAACTTAATCAGAGCACTTCATGATTTGAGTTTCGAAGCATTCCATAGCATTACCCTATATATATGCACATCAAAGCATAAAAAAGTTAAAAATTGGAAGAAAAACTTTGACAAATGATGGCTAATTGTTTTCTTTTTTCTCCATTTATTTTGCCATTTATTATTAAGGATTACATAGTATAAGAATATACTTTCCTATTTTAATGGATTTTTTTTTAACCCAAAAAGGTTAGATATATCAAGAAACGCAAGAGCTATACAGAAGCAGTAATAATACTTTTAATGAGGTTAGAATTACCTCATTAAAGAGGAACTTTTAAAAGCTCTAAATAATACTTTCTCTATCCGGATTTGAATGTTCCTAATTCTATTTTTTTGAGTTGTCCTGAAACGAATATTTTATTTCTTAAATTAGTTAAATTTTCGCTAAGAGTTTGATATTGTTAAGATTAAAATTGAGTCAATTACACTTTTTAAAATTTTTGCAAAGTCAAAATAAAGCATTCAATTCTGGACACGATGGAGTAATAATTTAACATATTAATCCTTAACAAAATATTAAGTCGTCTTACAAAAGTTTAATTAATTCATTGTTCTTTTATCCTAAATCTCTTCCAAACACCACAATGTCTTTAAATTTGGCAAATGAGTTTTACTACTAACTTTATATCTTGCCATTATTGATAAATATATATATATATCGGTTTTGCTAAGTTGCATTCTGGAGGGCGCCTTAATGCGCGCTCCAACCGTTACCGTAACAGAATTGTTGCTACAGTGCTCATGCAGCGAACTAAGCGGAGCAACAATTCCGTTACGGAGCGCGCCTTAGCAAATCCATATATATATATATATATATATTTATATATTTATATGTATAATTATTATTAATGTCGATTAAAAGTTAACGGGCAAACACAAAAATATTTTTCTTCAAACAGACACCAAATATATTTATAAACATTCCATGCCAAACTCTTCAAAGGACAGACAAGAAACAGAAATAATCTTACTAAATTTAAAACTGAGAAGGATAGAATGTCAAAATCAAACCGCTGAGAGCAAACTCAGTTCCAATGGAATGTAAGTCTAAAGGCAAAATATATTTGAAAGCCCGGTTTGTTGATCCAAATTAATTACCAATTGTATAGGAATTTACATTTTCTCTTTTCATACAAAAAACAACACCCGTGGTGTGGGGAGATTTCTGACATGGATCGGTCCATTTCCCCACGTATAGACATCTTAGTCAGCTAAAATACTTCTTATTTGATCCACTAATCGTTGGGCAGAATTAATATATGTGAATCGTTGTCGCTAAATATTATGATTGCCTTGCCTTTTCCTTTCTACCCAAGAAGGAGACAACACGGGGCTCATTTCATACTGATGATCGGTAAATGATCTCATCTTCACAATACTCCCATCAGCAGTAGCAGTGGTACTCCTCTGATCAAAGCCTACCTTCTTTTCATCAGTCATAATCTTGATTCTCCACACTTTAAAGCTGTGGTCCAATCCAGAACTGTGCACCAAAATTCCCATCACCATCATTTTTTCCATTTCTAAAGAAGCTGCCAAACACTTCACTGGCCCTCTATGTGCCTCTAGAACAGCAAGACATTCATGATAGTAACTCCCTTCTTCTCTCCTCCAAACCCTTATCGTTGTGTCCTCTGATCCGCTGAATATCAACTTCTCAATGGCCGCCAGACAAAGAACAGCAAACCGATGCCCTTGTAAGAACCCTCCATGGTTATAACGGCTAGACATTTTCTCTTTCTCCCAGAAATTTATAAATCCATCCGACGATCCCGAGTAGAGGAAACAAGAACCCTGGGAAGAACTCAACGCCAGGGTATTAACGGGGGACGGTTGAAATTTCATAGTCATGGTCAACGCATGGGATCCTTGACCGTCGACTCTCCTCCAGATTTTCACTGAACCGTCGCATGAACAAGTGAATACGGAGCCATCTTCTTGATTTATCACGATGGCATTCACATTGTCTTTGTGGGCCAGGAATGAGTCAACGCAACGACCGTCGGATACCCTCCATGCTTTTACCGTTCTATCCCATGACCCAGTATAAAGGAGCCCTTCTACATGATAATAACCCATGCAAGAAACGAAACCTTTGTGTTGATGTGAATTTGACCTATTGATAAACGAGGAAAATGAGCTGGTTTTTGGGAGAGTGATGATTTTCTTAGCTCTAAAAGTGTCCGAATTCGCTATAATATTCCACATCCGTACTTTGAGATCTTTATGTGAAGTAAAGATCATGTTCCCATAAGCTAAAATGGCTCTGATTTCTCCACAGCTTGCTTTGATGTATCCTCTCTCGATGCATTCGGGTTGGCGCCATGCATGGATCCGGCTGCTCTCGGAGCCGGTGTAGACCAATCCTCGAGAGGCCGCAACGGAGAGAATAATCCCTTCTTGGCGATGAAGGGAGGAGATGCACTGATACAACAAGGAAGGTGATGGAGTTTGAAGGGGAGAAAGTGTCCAGGGAGAGTCAGGGCTCGGAGGAGCCATCAGGGAATATGTTTGTGTTGAAGATCTTGATGAAGGGCTATAGTTGAGATATTCTTTTTGTTCAGAGGTGCTAGAGGAATATTTAGAAAAACGGGATGGAGATTGCTTTTGAAGGGCTTTTTTTTCTTCATCCATGAAGCTGTAGAGAGGCTTTCTGCTGTACTCCATGTTGGCTAGGATCAATATTGGAATATGGAATGGGAGAGCAATGGCTTGAAGAGAGGGCTTGCATAAAGGAGGGATCGTATATAATATCCTTCATTAACTATATAGTTTTAAATATACACAGACATATTCCGTAAGCATAGTTATGAATAGCTGAGGGGTTGGTTGGGCATTTAGAATTACACACACACATACATATATAAATATATAAATATATATATATATATATATATATGGTTTTGCTAATGCGCGCTCCAACCGTTATCGTAACGGAATTGTTGCTACATGCAGCCAACCAAGCAGGGCAACAATTCCGTTACGGTAACGGTTAGAGCACGCACTAAGTGGCGCCTTCACAAATCCGTATATATATATCTATATAGATATATATATATATATATATATATATATATATCATTTCTTAAAATAGATACTCCCTCCTTCTATTTCTTTTTAGAAGTCGTTTAAGTTTAAAAACACAAACAAGATATTGATTATTTTAATAATTAAAGTTTGTGTTGGATTACAATAATCCTTACATTAAATAAAGCTGATCTTAGTTCAATCTTAATATTTAACTTGATTAGAAGGGTATAAATAAAAATTTTCATTAAATGCTCCTTGTGAAATAGAAATTGACAAAAATGCTTCTAGATAAGTACAAAGTGACTTCTATTTTGAAATAAAATCTATTAGCTAAAACGATTTTTAAAAAAGAAACGGAGGGAGTATATTTTCCAATATAAAGTCTCTGAAAGCCTTAAAATACTTTTAATTAACTTTAGTCTGATGATCTATGACTAATGAGATTCAAAGTTTGATCTTCAGTAGGTGATTTGAATACATCAAAGAATTTTTTAACAATTGATTTATGAGGCTTAATGAGGAAGTCTTCCAAGAGTTCAAAACTTTATAAGATTGAAGAACTAGTTTTTGAAGTTTGGTAGGATAATTAGTTCTATTTTTATACCAAGTCTTCCTTATATTGACGATTCTTGTTTTTAAAATGATTTAAATTATTTAAATTATCAAACTCATATTTTGATAAAAGATTTTTACTCTAGTTTGACCTTTAAAATGATTTTTTGATAAGTGGTTTTAAAATGAAAAGTGTTTATGAATTATTTCATTTCAAATGAATAGTCATTTTAGTGAGGTTAAGTTTCCTAAATGATTCAACATCAATTAATGATGTTGGAAAACTTTTGAACGCTCATGCCTAGAATAGACAGTTCAAATTGCTTGAATCAGGATCCAAAAAGTTTCTAGACAAGTTTTGGAAGCAAAATTTCTATGAATGGATCGTCCATTTTTATCTGGTTCAGGGTCCAAAAAGGACAATTTATAACTGTTACACATGACTTTCACTCTTTTAAAAGGATTCTTAGCACTTTTCACACCATTCTTGACACAAAAAAACTTACACTTCAATATACATTTGCAAGAAAAGTTGAGCTATTTTGATTTTATCATCTCTTCACTTTTGTTCAAGAATCATCAAAGGGGAACTTGATAGGGCTTTAAATTGTAGTATTTCACTCCCAAGGGAAGTTCTCTTTATACCCATTTCTACTCTTTCATTTGTGGTTTGTAGGTTGTCTTTGTGACATAAAACCCTTGGAGGGGGTGATCTTATTTTTATTTGGGTTACACTAGGTTGTCTTTGTGACATAAAATCCTTAGAAGGGATTATCCTAATTTGTATTAATTGTTGAACTTGGGTTTTTTACCCTTGGGTGTATTGTTTATTGAATTTAGTGGACTTTGAGGAAAGCCTAAGGTAGAAAACCTTAGGTAGTGGATGTAAACTCACAAGAGTGAATTGAACCACTATAAATTATTATGTTGAGCTTCTTTGTTGTTTATTTCCCTTAGTTTGTTTAAACTTGAACTTACTGCCCTTCAAGTGTTGGACAAAAGTTCTAAACCAACATAGGTTTCTAATTTTCAAAAGGGGATTTAACAAGTGTCTTGAAAAAGTTTTCTAAAATTTTTTAAAAAACCATATTACCCCCCCCCCCCCCCCCCCAAAAAAAAAGCTTTTTTAGTCTCGTTAACAACTTTTAATTTGTCCCTTTGAATTATTTCAGTAGGTGGAGTAGCGAGAGTACAAATCATAAGTAACTAAACCAGTCCAGACACCGCTAAAATAAAAAATTATTTTTTAAAAAAACTCTTTATTTTAGAATCTACATCTACTTGCCTCGTGTCTTACCACGAATTACACTAAAAAGAAGATAAATTAATCATTTTTTTCAAAAAATGAAAAAAATAAAATCTATTTTATAATTTCGGATTGAGAGGGTAATATTAACAAAGTTTTTTAAGACAAAAAAGTAAACAACTTCGCAAAACTTTCCATACCCTTTACATTTGTAGGGGTTATTTAGCGACGTGAATCCGAGAATAACAATTAATTCTCCCATCCAATTACTTCCTCACTACCGAACACGTTATATCTTTGCATGCACGAGACATACACCTTTTATTTATTTATTTATTCACTTGGTGTTATTATATCTTTAAATAGGTGCATTATTATTATTATTATTTATTAAAATTATTTCCTTTGAATAGAAATCATGAAACATTTCCTCCGCCACTTTATATAAGTTATTCTTATAATTAAATTTTTTTGTCACGAATTATAAATCATTATTATTAGCTAATTAAGTATTTGAATGTGTTTTTTCTATGTTATCTCTCTAGTGATATATTCATAAAACGATTTTTATATATTTTTTAAAGGATGATTAAAGGACACTTTTAAAGAAAAAAATTTATTTAAATTGTTGCAAAATTACGACCAATGACTTATATTCCATGGTGACTTGGTGGTTGTATCCAATTTCATTCACTATTTATAGGAATAATGGTGTACAGTGGAGGTTGAAGACGGCACTAATGGAAATAGTAATGAGAATCCCACATAGACGATTTGTTGTTACACCCAGAACGAACATGATTTCACATTTTTCTAATTAATAGGATTACTTCTGTCTGCTACGTAGCATGTAAATTCGTATGCTACTGATGGAAAAGGAAGCAAAAATCTTCTGCAACATTGGTTTTTAAACTTGTATACCTCACAGTGCCTCTTTACAAATTGAAAAAATCGACGTCGCAAAAAATTATCTCTTACCTTTTTTTTGTAGCATATGAATTCGTGTATTATGCAATCTACAGAATATTTAAATATGGTAGCCACTGAATTGGTAGGTGAGCCTGTTGGCTTTGATCATCAAGTTAAAAGAAGTTCCATTCACCAACCAATCATAATTACGTACATCAAGAATTGTACAATGGCTACTCCAAAATGATTGCCTTTGTCTTTTCTCATGTTCATATTTTTATCATGTCTCTATGTTGAAATTAATTTCTGCATTTATTGGTATAAAAATATTCTCCTACCTTCCCCATTGAGTTATGGTAGCTGCAAAACATGGTTCTTGGTAAATATAGTTAGGCAGATTTTTAATACGGATCTGCAGCATTAGCAAGAGTAAATTCATCTTGTTTTCTTTAATATCACCCTCTCTATAATTTAGCTTCCTTTTTTACTATGAAGAAAAGAGGATATATACTCTTACAAATATATATATATATATATATATATATAGAGTGAGGCTAGGGAGCGCTCCAGAGCATGCCATAAGGAGCGCTCCCGTG
>JAOXNR010000028.1:15461158-15475105 GCA_028571225.1 Parsonsia alboflavescens
TCCGTACCTTACTATGCTGAACGTCCCAACACACAGATCACCTATTTAAATCAATTTGGACCTTATTGCATGTTATGGTAATATGTAAAAAATTACTTTTTCTCAGAAAATGGTAGCCTTTTTGGGGATAAATCCCAACACCACCGTCTGCTCATCTTCTTCGGCCACATCACATCTCATATGCAGACAATCAAATTCCTCAATATACTCATGCTGCTTAACACTATGATATTCAATGAACGTCTCCTGCCGGTAATGAGTAGGTAGAAATTTTTTTGGCAGTAATTTCTTCATCTTATCCCAAGTCTCAATTTTCGACAACCCCCCTCTCGCACGTTGCTTCTTAACATGTTCCCACCATCTTGACGCATGTCTTCTCAATTTAATTGCAACAATTTTAACCTACTGCTCCTCAATCAAGTCTTGAATATAAAAAATTCTTTCAATAGTATGTACCCAATCTATAAACTCATTAGGATGAGCCTTACCTTCAAAATAGGGAATCTCGATTTTCAGACCAAAATTCGGGAAAGAAAATTGTTTGCCAGGTCATTTTGATCTATTACACCCCCTATTCAAAACCCCAATCAGATAGACGTCTTCCTCCTCATCTTCGGTTCCAATCTCTAATTCCTCCCCGACCTCACCTATCTTAGGCTAGTTGCCATTCCAAGTCTTGGATCCACCCTCTCAGCTCTTCATTTTCACTGTCTCGCAGGTCTCGTTGACAAGGCTTTTCGTCTTCTTTAGGAGCGACTCCACGTCCCCTACCAGCACAACACCATCCACAACCAACACGATTCTGTTCAAGCATTGGTGAAGACAACCCAGTGCTTTGATACCAATTGATGCAAAACAGATACGAAAACAAGCTAAACAGAAGAACAGGTGGGAATTTACGAAAATTGTCAAGTTTTCTATCTAGTGACAATCAGTCGAAAATTAATCAAAATTCAACTACCCTAATCCGAAAACAATTGGAAAAATATATCTTAACCGTAGCCGAACATAAAAAACAACAAAATTACCAAAATACCCCTAAAACATAAAAAAGCCCAAAAGTCCATCAAAATGATCTCGGATGGCCCAAAACTGCCTTAGTCCATTTCAAAATAGGTTTTGATCACAAATCCAAATTTGAGCCTATTCCGAGCGCAGGCCCCTTGATTTCTACTAACGCTTTTTGCCATGCATCATCCTCCTCAGCTAGGAAAAGATTCGCCCTCGAATTTGACTCGCACTTACCGACTGCATCAACTACTTAATCATCGTCTTCTTCTAAATGGTAAGGTGACAGATCAGCAACACTAAAAGTACCTGAGATATTGTGCCTGCCTAGCATGTCAATCCTGTAGTCATTGTCCCTTTATTAGTTCAAGCACCCCGAATGGCCCATCTAAACGAGGCTGCAACTTCCCAAACCTGCCTGTAGGAAACCTCTCATTTCTGAGCCTTATCCAGACCGGATCACCTTTTTTGAACATAACCTTCTTTCGATGCTTATGAATCCACTGCTTATACTGTAAATTCTACATGTTAATCCGAGCATGAACCGAGAATGCAGCTCTTTTATCTGCCTAGCATGTTCCTATGCGTCCGAACTGAACTGATTGTGAACCGGTAATGGAGTAAGGTCCAATGGAGTAGCTAGATTGCGCCTATGGACAATCTCGAATGGACTTCTCCCTGTTGTAGGATTTACTGACCTATTATATGCAAATTCAACCTGGGACAACACCAAATCCCACTTCCATGGACTGTCACCAAGCAAACTACACAACAAATTTCCCAAGCTTCTGTTCACCACTTTAATCTGCCTATCTGTCTGAGCAGGGTGAGAAGAAGTAAACTGAAGCTTGGTTCCCAAATATCGCTAGAGAGTACACCACAAGTGACTGACAAATTTCACATCCCCCTACTAGACGTAAAACTTAGGAACCCCATGCAGTTTGACAATCTCTTGTAAAAACAGTCGAGCCACCTATGAAGCATCAAATGTTTTGTTGCAAGGATCAAGGTGTGCCATCCACGAAAATCTAACAACCATGACCATGACCAAATCCTTATTCCTCTGTGTCCTCGGCAACCCCAAAACAAAGTCCACACTAATATCCTCCCAAAGTGCCACTAGCATGGGTAAAGGCAGATACAAACCAGCATTGTCACCCTTAGTTTTAGCAATACGATAGAAATTACATCACTGAACATAACGAATCATGTCATGCTCCATCCGAGGCCAACAAAAATGCTCAGATACCAAGGTCAACATCTTGTCAATCCCAAAATGCCCTACTAAACTGCTAGCAAGATGCATATCAACAATTGCTGCCCTCAACGAACCATCAGGGATACACAATCGATTCCCCCTAAATAGAAATCTGTCCTGAATCATAAACAACTGTGGCTGCTCCGTCTGACACTTCTTCCATACACCCATGAACTCTAGATCACCCCTGTATATTCAGTATGCTTGCTCAGTGCATCTACCACCCTATTCAATATGCTTGCTCTATGCATCTGCCACCCCTATATGGGTCAAAAAATGCAGCTTAACACTATGATATTCAATGAACGCTTCTTGCCGATAATGAGTAGGTAGAAATTTTTTCGCAGCAATTTCCTATTTTTATCTCAAGTCGCAATTTTTGACTTCGTCTCTTTCACACGTTGCTTCTTAACATGTTCCCACCATATTAACGCATGTTTTCCCAATTTAATCTCAGCAATTTTAACCTTCTGCTCCTCAATCAGGTCTCGAACATCGAAAAATCTTTCAACAGTATATACCCAATCTATAAACTCATCAGGATGAGCCTTACCTTCAAAATCAGGAATCTTAATTTTGATACCAAAATTCTGGAAAGAAGATTGTCTATCAGGTCATTCTACTCGATTACGCCCCTGGTTCAAAACCCAAACGGATTGACATCTTCCCCCTCATCTGTTTCAATCTCTGATTCCTCCCCCACCTCAAACTGAATGCACAAGCTATCTTGCTCCAGTTGCCCTTCCAAATCTTGGATCCACCCTCTCAGCTTTTCATTTTCTCTGTTTTTCAAGTCTCATTGACGAGGCTATTCATTTTTCTCAGGAACGACTCCACGTCCCCTTTCAGCACGACGTTGTCGACGACCAACACGATTCTGTTCAGCCATTGGTGAAGGCATCCTGGTGCTCTAATACCAATTGATGTACGATAGACGTGAAAACAAGCCAAATAGAAGATAAGGTGAGAATTTGGGAAAACTGTCAAGTTTTCTATATGGCTTCAATCACTCAAAAATTCAACTACCCTAATATGAAAACAATTGTCAAAATTTATCCTAACCTAAGCCGAACATAAAAAACAACAAAATTACCAAAATATCTCTAAAACATTAAAAAGACCAAATGCAAATCAAAACAATCCTAGATGGCCCAAAATTGCCTCATTTCGTAGCAAAGCAATGAGTTTTGATCATTGGGCCATTTCCAATCCCCTAGCCAAATTTGAGCCCATTTTAAGTTCGGGCCATTTGGTTTCTACAAACACTTTTGGCCTTGCATCATCCTCCTCGGTTAGGAAAAGATTAGCCCTCGAATCTGACTCGTCCTCACCGACTGCGTCTACTACCCTATCATCGTCTTCTTTTGAGTGGTAAGGTGACAAATCAGTAATATTAAAAGTACCTGACACATTGTACCTGCCCGACACGTCACTCTTGTAGGCATTCTCTTTTATTTGTTCAAGCACCTTGAATGGCCCATCTGCACGAGGCTGTAATTTCTCAAACCTGCCTGCTGGAAACCTCTCCTTAATGAGCCGAATTCAAACCAAATCAAATTTTTTGAGCATAACCTTCTTTCGATGCTTATCAATCCACTGCTTATACTTTAAATTTTGCCGGTTAATCTGAGCAAGAACCTGAGAACGCAACTCCTTGATCTACCTAACATGTTCCTCTGCATTCGAATTGAACTGACTGTGAGCCGGTAATGGAGTAAGGTCTAATGGAGTAGCTGGATTGCCCCCATAGACAATCTCGAGTGGACTTCTCCCTGTCGTCCTATTTACTGACCTATTGTATGCAAATTCAGCCTAGGGCAACACCAACTCCCACTGTCGTGGACTGTCACCAAGTAAACAGCACAACAGATTGCCCAAGCTTTTGTTCACCACTTCCGTCTGCCCATCTATTTGAGGATGGTGAGAAGAACTAAACTGTAGCTTAGTTCCCAAATATCACCAAAGAGTACGCCAAAAGAGATTGACAAATTTCACATCCTGTCAGACATGATCGACTTGGGAACCCCATGCAGTTTGACAATCTCCTATTAAAACATCCTAGCCACCTATGAAGCATCGAAAGTTTTGTTGCAGGGAACAAAGTGTGCCATCTTTGAAAATCTGTAAACCACTACCATGATCGAATCCTTATTCCTCTGTGTCCCACTACCATTGTTACCCTTAGTTTTAGCAATATGACGGACCTTACATCGCTGAACGCAACGAATCATGTCACTTTCTATTCAAGGCCAATAAAAATGCTCGTGTACCAAGGCCAATCGCCAGCATGATGCTCATCAAGAGTTGCCCCCCTCAACAAACAATCAGGGATACACAACCGATTCTCCCTAAACAGAAATCTGTCCTGAATCATAAACAACTGTTGCAGCTCTGTTTGACACTTCTCTTATACACCCCTGAACTCCGGATCATCCTTGTACAGGTCAGAAAAAGTATCTAAACCTAATACCTGGACTTGCATCGTATTCTACAAGGCATGTCTCCTGCTCGGTGCATCTACCACCCTATTCAGTCAGCCTGCCTTGTGTTGGATGGAATAAAACTGAAAGCTTACAGAAACTCTACCCATTTCGCTTGTCTCGCATTCAGTTTGTGTTGTCCATTAATGAATTTCAGGGCCTCATGATCAAAGAATAGAACGAACTCCTTGAACACCAGATAGTGTCTCCAATGTTCCAAACTCCTCACAACATAAAACTTCTTGTCATACGTTGAGTACCTCTGCTTTGCCTCATTTAGCTTTTGACTGAAGAAAGCTATAGGCTTGCCTTGCTAACTCAACACTCCTCCAATACCCACTCTTGAAGCATCACAATGCACTTTGAAAATTTCAGAAAAATTAGGTAAAACCAATATAGGAGCTTTGGTTACCCTTTGTTTTAGCAATTGAAAAGACGAATCTGCCTCTACAGTCCGTACGAAACGGCTCCCTTTCAAACAATTTGTCAAAGGTGCAATAATGGAGCTGAACCCCCAAATAAAATGCAAGTAGAAAGATGCCAGCCCATGGAAGCTAGGATGTCAAACATTGTCTTCAGCTTCTCCTAATTAGAATAGCATCCACCTTTGCAGGATCTATTTGAATGCCACTGCCTGACATAACATAGCCCTAAAAATGTCACATGATCAGTCAAGAAGTGACATTTTTTTGCATTAACAAACAGCTGCTGCTTCCTTAACTTCTCAAACACTGTCCTCAGGTGCTGCAAATGCTGATTAACTGAAACACTATAAATTAAGATGTCATCAAAATACACAACCACAAATCGGCTAATAAATGGACGAATACCTGATTAATCAATCTCATGAAGATACTGGGAGCGTTCGACAGTTCAAAAGGCATGACCATCTATTCGTACAACCCATCTCGCATCTTAAACGGGGTCTTCCACTGGTCCCTCAATCGGACCCGAATCTGGTGGTATCCGCTCCTCAAATCTATCTTCGAAAAGACGGATGCCCTATGTAACTGGTCTATCAAATCATCAAATCGAGGAATCGGAAACTTGTACCTCATGGTTAACTTGTTCACTGCTCGATTGTCAATGCACATCTGCCAAGAACCATCTTTCTTTGGCACTAACAACACTGGCACTACACAAGGACTCATACTTTCCCCGATTACCCCTTTTTCCATCAATTCGTGCACTTGCCGCTATAGTTCCTCATGCTCCTTAGGACTCATGTGATAGGCTGCCTTATTAGGAATAATAGCACCAGGCACAAAGTCTATACAGTGCTAGATGTCCAACATAGGTGGCAAACTCGAAGGCATCTCCTCTGGTATCACATTAGCGAATTCCTGCAGCAATGGAGTAATTTGCTCAAGAAGCTCTGACTGGACTGCATTTTGTTCCAAGATAGCTAATGTAAAAATTTCAATCGCCTTGCTCGTTTCCTCACAAAATTCTGCTCTGGACAGCTGATTCTTCGTTGCTTCCTTCCTCAAATCTAAAGGACCCAACATGATATTCTTGCCATCCTTGCTGAAGGCGTGTTCGAAAACCATCATGTTTCATCCTCCTATCATACTGCCACAGCCTTCCTAACAAAATGTGACAAGCATCACACCAAACCTTGTCAGTATATTTCTAACCAATCGAAAACTGTACTAGACATCATTTGTTGACTTTCACTTTGTTGCCCTTCTTCAACTACGACAGTTTATAAGGTCGCTGATGCTCAACTATTTCTAAACCCAATTTTTCAACCATCGTCATGGAGACCACATTCTCATGCCATCAATGATCATGTTACAAACCTTTCCTTTGGTAGGACATCGGGTAAGAAAGATGTTGTGCCGCAACCATTACTCTTCTTCCTTTACAGCCACATTTAGAACTCACCTAATCACAAGTAACTCTTTCGAATTTGCATACACAATACTCTCCTCGTTCTGAATGTCATTAGGTTCCTTTTCATTCATTAAACACTGGTTCTAGGGCTTCCTCACTGAGTGTCACTAATTGCCTGTTTGGACAGTCTATAGCAAAGTGTCTCATACCCTAACATTAAAAACAGTGCTTAGAGTTCGCTGCTCCTTTGCCAGTTCCACTGTGCGGTCCTTCCTTGGCCACTAATTTAGCCTTTTCTCCTTTACTCGCAGCCGTCTCCACCGCAGAAGAGGATTGACTACTGGATTTGCTCTAACATCTGTTCGGGCATCTAGACCCTGAACCACTGTTCTTTCATTTACACTGTCAGAGCTAGTCTGCCCAGTATTGTTGCAATTGAACTACATCCGCAATTTCAACCCTCAATCCTGCCAAAAATCGAGCCATCGTTTGCCCATCTTCTTTAGCCACATCACATCTCTTACGCAGACAATCAAATTTCTCAATATACTGTTCTACAGACAACTCACGATGCTTAACACTATGATATTCAATGAATGCTTCCTGTCGGTAATGAGTAGGCAGAAATTTTGTTCACAGCAATTTCTTCATCTTATCCTAAGTAGCAATTTTCGACATCCCCTCTCTCGCAATTGCTTCTTAACATGTTCCTACCATATTGACGCATGTTATTTCAGTTTAATCATAACAATTTTAACCTTCTACTCCTCAGTCAGGTCTCGAATATAAAAAATTCTTTCAATATGATGTCCCAATCTATAAACTCATCAGGATGAGCCTTACCTTCAAAATCGAGAATCTCGATTTTCATATTGAAATTCTGGGAAGAAGATTGTCTGCCAGTTCATTCTGCTGGATTACACCCACGGTTCAAAACCCCAAACGGATTGACGTCTTCCCCCTCATCTTCGGTTTCAATCTCTAATTCCTCCCCGTCCTCAAACTAAACGCTCGACCTATCTTGCACCAGTTGCCGTTCCAAGTCTTGGATCCGCCCTCTCAGCTCTTCGTTTTCTCTGTCTTGTAGGTCTCGTTGACGAAGCTGTTCATCTTCCTCAGGAACGACTCCACGTCCCCTCCAGCACAACACTATCCACGACCAACATGATTCTGTTCAGCCATTGGTGAAGGCAACCTCGTGCTTTGATACCAATTGATGCAAAACAGAGGCGAAAATAGCCTAAATAGAAGAAAAGTGGGAATTTGTGAAAACCGTCAAGTTTTATGTGTAGCGACAATCAGTTGAAAATTAATCAAAATTCTACTACCCTAGTCCAAAAACAATTGGCAAAATATATCCTATCCCTAAAAAACAACAAAATTACCAAATACCCCTAAAATAGGAAGAAGCCCAAAAGTCCATCAAAATGATCCCGAACGGCCCAAAACTGCCTCAATCTATTGCTAAGCAATGAGTTTTGATCATTGGATCGTTTCCAATCACCCAGCCAAATTTGAGCCTATTTCGACCTTGGGCCCCTTGATTTCTACTAATGCTTTTGGCCTTGCATTAGCCCACCTCCAGTATCTAATATCTATTTACTTCTCAAATTGCAATCGATTGACATCATCACAGTTTTAGGGTGATCCGATGTTCACTTTTGAGCCCCATCAACAATAATACTCTTTCTGTTTGAAAATGAATGTCCCATTTCCATTATAATTTGTACGGAATTAAATGCTTCATTTATAAAAATAAATAGGCTTTAAATATAAAATTTCATTAACAACCTCTTATAGTTATGAATTTATATCAATTTATATAATGTTTTCATCACTATTATATTAATGAGGATGATAAATCGATATCTTTGTGAAAGTCGAAAGCAATTTTTAATTTTTGATCAAATAAAAATAAAACATTCAATTTCGTATTGAGAGAATATAAAATAAATTTAATCAAAAGCCAAAATTTATTTATATATATTTTTAATAATTTAGAAACTTTTTTTTAGAAAAAAAGGTAGAAAACATATTCTGATATATCTCAACTCGTGAATGATAAAGGGAGGAATAATTTAATCCTTTTTATAGATATAAAAGAAAATAAACCAACAAAATAAGAAAAGGTTTATTTTTTGTTTGGGGATTTAAACCTTTTTTTTTCTTGTTAAAATGATGTAAATGCCCCTGAAGTGCAATTTGTCGTGCATCAATGAAATCGATGGTCAAGGAATTCATGCTACATTGATACATTCGAGTGAGATGATTTTTACTCTACCGTCACAATTTAAAAGTCATTTAGACTTTCATTATCACTAAATATAAGTCATCAATATTTTAAAAATCGAATCGGAAATGTTACTGATTCACGGTTTAATGATGCAATCATAATTAAATCGTTAATATTTTATAAAAAATAAAAATTATAGTTCTTATCGATATTTTTTTGTTGTCAATAATATAAGATATAATAGTTTCATAATTATTGAAGTTAAATTTATAGATATGTTATTAATAGTTTTTTACAATTAATAATCATAAGTTCTATCTTATAAAGATTTAAAAATGATAATTTTTAGTATGGGTAAGGTTTGAAGATTATAAGATATATTTTTTATTTATTTATTAATATTTAATAATGAAGTATATTTTGAGTAAGTTTGTTGATTTTAAAATAACTAAATGAGTAAATTTATAATTTAATTGAAGAATGATTTAATATTAAAGTATATTTTAAAAATTTTTTTGTGAAATTTGAACAAATTTGGGCCCGATTTGGATTTTTTGAAAAATCGACCAGTTCAGCATTAGACTGTCCGATTCACTGATTCACTGATCGAACTGACAGATCCATCCCGATTTTTCATTTAGAGAACTGTTTTGATAAAAAAGGATTGCTCTTTCAAACTGGTTTGATGATTAGTTCACGATCCGACTGGATGGTCCGATCCGATTTAAAAAATTGTGTAAGCCATTGTGATTAGTTTATTAGATATTTTACTACATTACTTTTGTTTCTTTCTTTCATCTAATTAATATTTAATAGTTTGATTAAAATTATAAATAGGGGCATTTTTAGAGAAAGAAAAATATTACGTTAACTTTGGTAAAAATGACAACTAGTAACTTTGGTGACAGAAAACCATTAGACTGTTCGTCTTGCAATCGGCAGCCATAGACTTCTAATTCTCTCCTCACTCCTACTTGAACTGTACAATGATTCACTGGCATGGTCTCTGAACCTGAAATCTGCACATCTAGAACGGTGTGCAATCTCTGACATTGATCTCTTCTCAGCTGGATCAAGAATCCTTGAACTTGTTCTTGCATTAATAATATCACGTGTGGATGCAATAGGACAGCTTGATGATTGGAAGTACTGGATTGATTTCAATTCATGCATTCTCTTTTCCTTCCATGTCCTCCTTGATCTTGAGAATGTCTTCACTTATCCGCAATTCCTCTAAGAACCGCGGACTAGCTGAAGTTTCTGGGGAGAATCTTTTGTTTCAAATGAAATTGAGCATCTCAGAGTTCAAGAACATGAAATCTGATGAATTGAGATCATTCCATCTATTCTTGAGAACTTGTCAAAGCCACAATTTTTACGTTTCTTGTTTATATCAAGTCTTTAAAGATTCCTAATCATGTTAAATCTTGATTGATCTTTCTCAATCTGAACAAAGAGTTCAAGATTTGGTTCCTCTGATAGATTGGAAGAACTATGAGAACGCCGGAAACTGTTTGTAAATGGAAAGCTTGTGAGGCAATCTGCAGCATTGAACTTGTTTCAGCAAATAGGACAAGTAGAGTGGCTTTCAAGCCATTTTTCAATGCAAGCTATGTGGAGTGCACGTCTACACCATGGCAGCATGCGAAGAATTTCTGACTCGTCGAATGATGATATGCATATAAATTCTAGGCCCTGTTTTGAGCCCTTAATTGATGAAAATCTGAAAATGGGGAGAGACTCAACCACTGTTCTCTGTATCCCGAAAATATGAGATGCTGAACTAACAACATCATCATCGATTTGGTCTCTTTCTGAGCCATCAGCCATATCAGTATCCATGCAGAATCTAGCACATGCAAGTAATAGAAATGTGACAGAGAAACGTAACTGAGAGAATGCCGATAATAGCAGCAAGGCTCCGGTGGGAAGGTCTGATGACAGTCTTCCAGTTGGGATCATCTTGTGCCTTGACATGGAAAACTAAAAAGAGAACTCCTTATTATGAGTGTAAGAGAATATTCTGCAGGCAGTGCAATTAGAAATTTGTAAGGGAGACTTCTATATCAGCATTCATAAGATGCAAATACTAATCAGCTTAATCTGCAAACTGTGCTACTTGTTCTGTTTTATTCTCTGGACTCTTATTTGGCTGTCGTCATCTGTCTTTATAATATAACTTAGGCTAATGGAAATTAAACATCTTTTAAGCTCTTGGTGATGATGCAAATGATGGAAACATGGTGCCAAAGGGATCCTTCTCCTTTCCTGTGTTTGTTTTTCTTCTTTTTTCTTAGTTTTCGAAACTAAGGGGATGAAATTATTAGCTGGTGCTGAAGACAAAAAATAATGCAGTATTTTTTATGGCAACCTTTGACCTGAGAATCTTTACTAGGTTTTCCATCACACCAGCAACAAAAGAAGTATTCACTGGATGCACGAAGAGAAGGTTGATACCAACAAGAATTCAGACGATGAAATTAATTTAACACGGAACAATGGATTCTTGTTCAAGACGGAGGGAAAGGAAAAAAAACAACAATAACTGCTAATTTTCTTATTCATCGAAACTTTTTACATAATGTCTCATTACATCTTATTTTAATCTCAATACAGAAGTAAGGGGAAAAACATAACAGTACATACTTCGTAACAAGATGGAAAGCTGAAGACTTAGATATCCCAAGTGATACCTTGAACTCTAAGACACGAAGATTCATTTTGGGATCTTTCTAAGTAGATATAAAAGTTCCATGAAAACCATATGGCACTCTGGTAGGCAGTGTGAGATTTTTGCAACTGGCTCAGAGGAAAACTTCTTTGCATCAATTATAAAGACCTGCAGGAAAGAAATGACAAGTATCCAGAACTGTTTCAAAGAAGATACAAAACTTCTAATTATAGTTAATACCTTCATTGAATCTTGACATAAGTTACCTGAGATATGTCAGTAGTTTCATTGTGCACAAATGTTAACCACCATCCTCTTCCACGCTTCCAGATTTAGAGACAAATGAGGCTGCTGAGCAAAATGTGTTCTCTGGGAACTTGTGATACTCTACTTTTATCAGCTCCTCAGGTTGTCCATGCTCCTAGAATTTAAATATGTAAATCGACAAAGTAAAGAAGTTATGAATCTTTAAACATAAGGTATACTTTGAAGTCGAATCGAACGTACCAAAGCAAGCCCGTGTGTCCTTTCCTCGAAATGAAGCTTCCATATTTTGCCATAGCTTAGATTTCAATGATGAACTGGAATTCAGTCATTCTTTATATCTAGAGTAGGCGTAGTTTTTATTGGTTACCTGAATTAGAACTTGCACCGGAGTCAATGATTTGTGAGCAACCATACTTGTGTCTGACACAAGTGAATTTTTCATTTATAAAAGGAAAGTCGATAGAGAAATCAGTCCCAGTAAGGTTTCTCCCCTTGACTTCTCCAGATTGCATATTCAATCTCCATTCATAAGTCCGGAGGAAAAATAGTCCATCTTCTGAATCTTTAACACTTTCTGTTGGAATTTTAAAATGAGAAAGAAGAGAACTAAAATGAATTGCTGCAGATTGAAGGGAAATCAGGGACACAAATTTACTAACGTGAAGTATTACAATTCAAAGGTTGAAAAATAACCAACCACTAACAACATGGTCCATAAAAACAGCCATGAAACAGAACATGAACACCACACTAACTCCTAAGAATGAAGAACAACCTTGACTCAATATAACTTAAAACACGTTCAGCAGTCCTAAGCATGTATTTCAACACTTTCCTCTCATTTTATTTGCTTAAAACCTCTAGAAAACCAGTCATATTTGTCCACACCAAAATCAGGTCCCGGTATAACCGACCCATGATCTCTGCATACACTCACTACAACCTGTTATGGACGAATAATTTTCAAAAATGTGAATTGCAGATACCAATTCAAATTGGAAGGAAGAGAAACCATGATCCTGGTGGTACCATACATCATCACAATCTTCATAACAATTGAAAATATGAAATGCAGAACATGTTTCCACCCCAAACCACCTAATGGAATCAGCATCACCATGTCGAGGCATTACCCCGATCCTAGCAGATAGCTTATTTTCGTACCTCACCAACCTACATAAAAGGATAAGTTCAGAAGAACTTATTATATTCATTGGAAGGTATACATAAAAATGTTAAAAGTACTCACGGGCCGCCACTTCTGAGCCGATTTAAATCTGTTGTTAGTGGAGAATCCATGATCACATTGTACCTACATAAACATCATATATAAAATTAGAGATACATGATTTTGCACATATTTCGGCAGAACTTGGAAATTCAAGACTTCCTCTGTGTGATCACTAAATCATGACAAAAGGTGCATCTACTCCATTTGAGATCTACTTTATGATTTATTTTCTCCCCATCAGCTGAAATGAGAAACAAAAATACATGATTTAGCATGTCACAAAATCTTCATAAAAAATGATTTCTTACTTCTGATGCTACTGATGGTATATGTAATTCACAAAACTTACCTGAGACAATTCCCAATTCAAAATACGGTCTTTGTGGTGAAATCCCAAAAGCTACAAGCTCTCCGGTGGATGGAACTTTCTGTATTGCAGAAACAGTTATGATAGGAAAAACTTTTTCGGTGAGCATCGAAGGAATGATATTTGCTCATGAACTACCTTGGGATGGCTGGTGAATAGTCTATTCCATGTCTCACTAAGATGCCATTTTCCTTAAGTTTTTAGTGACAGGATATCGATCTCTTGAGGACCATGATTCTCTGACATTGCATAATAACTTCCAGAATGCTCAAAGACATTCTTCTCGCTAAAGTCTTTGTCTACTGTACCAAATCTCTGTTGGATTTATTCCAATTAATCCCGTTTGGTGGGCTAGATTAATTAATCATTAATGACCAATTAATTAAGTGAGATCTTAGGGCTTTTAATCTGTGAATATGGATTGGCATAGTGTGGGCTGATGGGTCCAATCCGTGATGAGTGGACTGGGCTCGGACTCTAAATGCTGGGTCTCCTCCCTTTGGCCCAATGATGATTCACACAATAAAGGGTCTGATTAGCCTTTTATGAGAGAATAAGGATTGAGACAGATAATAAGAAGAAAATAAGACAGTACG
>JAOXNR010000028.1:15475205-15489044 GCA_028571225.1 Parsonsia alboflavescens
TGAATCACATCCTATCATAATAGGCATCTTTGGGTTATCACAACATAAAGATATCCATTTCTTTAATCCTTTTGTTAGTTTAGCAAATATCGCATCTCCACACCATGCACTTAATTTATCATTTAAATGTGTTATCCTTTTTCCTCAAGTATTTGCAGTTCCTAGGTTATAGGTATCTATTAATTTTATACCCCAAGGGTCGGGAATCTTTGCAAAAAATAAAGGCAAATAAGTGTGTGTATCAGAAACTCTGTTATAAATATGATAATAATAATAATCTTGAAAAACACATATATATCTAGCTATTTCACAAATATCACATAATTGTAATTTTAACAATGCAATCATATATTTATTAATAGTTCCTGGATCTTTTAGAAAATTTCCTTCTCCAGTAAATTCTAATCTTATAGCTTCAGCAGCTCTAGAAATATAACTGGCTATATTGTCATCTTCACCATCTATGTATATTTTGGTCTCTTCTTCAATATTTTGCCAAAATCTAAGGACACTATTGACTAGACTCCGTTCTAGAAATCCTTTAGTAATTTCGTAATCCATTTTATTAACAAATACAGCTATCCGTAAGGATGTTTCCCATTTATCGATTGCTTCTTTAGTTTTTTTAACACAATCTAAATCCAAATAAATTCCAAAGGGATTAATAGGTTCATTTTTAATATCTCCTAAAGGTGTTTTGTTTATTGTTGCCTGAACTCTTGCATAACCTCTTGTAGACTTATCAAAACTAGTCCTTCTAATCGGTGGTTGTCCATCACTGGTACAAGGTGTATCATTTATGTTAGGATTCCATTAAGTTTTCATCTCATAATTAGGCTTAATGTTTATAAAATTACCTTCTTGAAGTGTTAAATCTCCAATTTGAGTGATTAAATTATCTATTTCATAATTTTCATTTTCTAAATCAGAGGTTACCATTTTAAATTATTTCCACCATATCCTTCTGGTATTTTCATTTTTTCTAGGTGTCTTTTAATCTGATTTTTATCTCATATTTTAATTTCGCCAAATTTTTTATCAGTGAGTAATTTTTTAATATCTTTTCTCAAAAATAAATTATCGTTTTTAAAATCTTTTTCTATCTTAAATGGACTATCTTCTAATTTTTGGTATTTATCCATGTAAATGATCTTCTATATAATGCTTAGTTAGTTTTTTATGTTTCTTTATTAATTTAAGTTCAAGTTTTACTCCTAAAATAATAAGGTCATCTATTTTTTCTTGAATTGATGCAGATGTTGAATTGATGCAGATGTTTCAATAGGTAAGCTTAAAATAAGATAAACTGATCGAAACTCCTAATATCTTTGTTCTTGTTTACAATCTTTTATGCTTCTATCTAAGCTGTTTATTTTACCAAAAATCTTGTTACATACTTCACAATCCATTATTCAGATCTATATCCCCAACTACTGTCATCTACTGTCGGTTGATCGTTTATGAACTGGTTAATATCTATATTAGGAACTTCTTGGTCATTTTCCAAATTTTCTGAATTGTCCTCACCAACCTGATTGGGGTATTGATTATGTCGAGTAAAGTAAATATCTAAATTTTCATCATGTACTTCTATGTTTATCTCGACATTTTCTATGTTGAAACGGGCTCTAATACCATTATAGGAGGTCGGAGATTGCCGATTCAAAATCATGACATTCATTATCATATTATCTTGTTTTAAAATCAAATATGTCACATGGTTATTTATTTCCATTATTTCTATGTCTATTATCATTTTTTATATAAGTTAAGATAATATCTAAGTCTATTATCATTTTCAAAATTTTCGGGAATCAAAATGTTATAATCTAGGTTTTTATCATAGTAGTAATACTGATTATATCTTCCATAATAAAATTCCAATTTGTGAAAATATCTATGCTCATTATGAAATCTTGCTGCTATATTCCAATCATGACACATTGAGTTAAAATGTTTTCTATCATCTCGAATTAATATGGAAGCAATGGTTTCCAATATATCATTGGGTAATTTAGCAAAATCTCTATCAGAATTCATGTGTATTTTTATATAGAAAAGATATATAATCTCTTTTTTCTTTCTTCATCTGTGCTTTGTAATTTTGTAAATCTTCATAGTAAGAAGTCTGATGCAATTTATATGTTCTTACAGCAATATCCCAACTATGGCAAACCGGTTGAAAAGATTGTTTATCAATGACAAATAATCTATCGATTACCAATTCCAAAATATCCTGAGGTAGTTTAGAAAAACCTGATTCGGGTTTCAAGTGTTCTTTTTTCATTCATTCTTTTCTTTTCTTCTTTTCTTTCTTTGTTTTTTTTTTTTTGTGAATTGTATACAGGAAGTCAATAATATATGAAACTAATAATAGTAGTTATATTATCATAGAATAAGATTAACAAGGTATACAAAATCTCTATTATCTTTATCTAGTCTACCATTAAGATAGTCTTTATAATAGTAATTAGTATGTCTATAATAATTTCTAACAGCAATATCACAATTTATACATGTTTCTTGAAGATTTTGTCTATCAACAATAAATAATTTAGATGCAAGTAGTTCTAATATTTCAAGCGGTAGCTCTGAGTAATTTCTTTCAGATTCCATGTTCATTAACTAAATATAGAAATCATATTATTCTAAGATCCTAAAATTTTTCAATTGATATAAAAAGGTCCACTATGCTTCCATACCTTCGTCTCCGCTTTGATCAGAATTACTCCGGGTATTCGGTGGAACTTTTATCGTGCATCTCACCACCAACTTTAAACCAGGTAACTTTCCTACCATCCCTTCAGAATAACCCAACACAGCCTAAATTCGTTTTCTACGTTTAGGCGTAAGGAAATTTGGGTAAGGAGTATATGGGAACTTTTGTATATAAACTGACCAAAGTTTAAGAGCAAAGAACAATACTCTTTTCTATAGGGAATGAAAAGGAAACTCGTTTGTTCACTCATGCTTGAAGATGTACAAAAGTGAAAAAGATTCACAACACACCAAAGTTGTAATTTGTACAAGGATTACTAACTTATTCTAACTATTACAAAAGCTGATAACTCTCTTCTCTTTTTGTTGTTTCATTTTTTTGTGTTTTTCTAGACTTGACTAGCTTTTTTACCATACAAAGCTATCTATATTTAATATATATACTTTTATTTTTATTTTTGTACGCCTTGGCAAAATTTCTGCCTTGGCATTTTTCTTCCTTTTGTCAGCATCTCATTTGTCGCTTGTACTGGTAAAGAAAAATTTTCTTTTTGTATTTGTTTAATCTTATTCTTATCTATTAGTATATCCTGATTATATTCACCTGTATACTCTACAGAGTTATCTATTTTTTCTTTAGTGGAACTTGTTCCAATAATATCTAATTCATTCATCTTTAGAAGTAGATTCGTACTCGGTATCTGTGTAGATGAAAATACTACAATCTGATTCTAAATGTTCAAAATCATTTATCTGCACAAATTCTCCTTGTGTAATCATTTCTTCAATATCATCATCTATTTCTCTTTTCTTTTTATTTTTCACAAATTTTTTAGGGCATCTATTGGCATGATGTCCAATCGCATGACAATAATGACATTTACAATCTTTTGGATTTTTATTATTTCTTTTCCTAACATATGTGGGTTTGTTAGGCTTTCCATATCTTTTCTTTTTATAATATCTAACTTTTCGTTTTTTGAAGTATCTCTTTTTATAATGTTTTCTCTTTTTATATCTCTTTTTTGTCTCACCATAAAAGTAAGGTGAATCACATCCTATCATAATAGGCATCTTTGGGTTATCACAGCATAAAGATATCCGTTTCTTTAATCCTTTGTTAGTTTAGCAAATATCGTATCTCCACACCATTCACTTAATTTGTCTTTTAAATATGTTATCCTTTTTCCTAAAGTATCTACAGTTCCTGGGTTATAGGTATTTATTAATTTTTTACTCCAAGGGTCGGGAATCTTTGCAAAAAATAATATTTTTCCGTATAAAAAAGTATATGAATCAATGGATAAGAGACCTCGGGAAACTACACCAAGAAGTAATCCTATAGAAGATGAACCTAGGCTTAGTAAAAATTCAAAGAACGTCAATGTCTTTTAGGCCAGATTTTCTACCTTATTTGTTAGAAAATGAACCTCGAACTTACAACGAGGCTGTGACTTCTCCAGAAGCTCCATTTTGGAAGGAAGCTATCAATAGTGAAGTTGATTAAATTCTTCCTAATCATACTTGGGAATTGGTTGATTTACCTTCGAGTAGTAAACCATTACAATGTAAGTGGATTTTCAAAAATAAAATAAAGGCGGACGGTACGTTTGATAGATACAGAGCAAGGCTTGTAGTAAAAGGCTATAGGCAACATGAAGGTCTAGATTACTTTGACACCTATTCGCCTGTTACTAGATTACTTCAATAAGGATGTTAATCGTGATTGTAACTTTGTATGGGTTAGAAATACATCAAATCGATGTTAAAACCGCTTTTTTAAATGGAGACTTGAAAGAAGAAATTTATCTAGAATAACCTAAAGGGTTTATAGTTCCTGGAAAAGAAAAGAAAGTATGTTGTCTAGTTAAGTCATTATATGGCCTAAAACAAGCACCAAAACAATGGCATGTAAATTTCGATCAAGCTATGCTATTGAATGGTTTTAAATAAAACTAATGTGATAAATGTGTATATGTCAAGCACATTCGTGATAGTTTTGTTATTTTGTGTTTGTATGTAGATGATATGCTTATTGTGGGCAACAGTAGTGAAATTGTCAAGACTACTAAACAAATGCTTGCAAGTAAATTTGAGATGAAAGACATGGGAGTCATGGATGTGGTCCTAGGAATAAAAATCCAAAGAACATTGAAAGGGCTTGCTTTTTCACAATCTCATTATATTGAAAAGATTCTTGACAAGTGCAAGAAACTAGGTATTCCATCAGTAAAAACACCAATAGATGTTAATCTACATCTTGCTAAAAAATATATGAGAA
Source organism: Parsonsia alboflavescens (assembly GCA_028571225.1). Lineage (NCBI taxonomy): Eukaryota > Viridiplantae > Streptophyta > Magnoliopsida > Gentianales > Apocynaceae > Parsonsia > Parsonsia alboflavescens. The sequence goes on from JAOXNR010000028.1 coordinate 15,480,205, forward strand.
GGAAAGAATCCAAAGGAGTACGCAAGTGTGTTAGGCAATTTAATGTATGTCATAACTGCACTAGACCGGACATAGCTTGTGCGGTATGTAAACTCAGTATGTTTACGGCAAATTCAAATGAAAATCATTAGAAAGCTATGTACAGTGTATTAGGTTATTTGAAGCATACTTAGAAATATGCTTTGCACTACACTACATATCTTGCAGTACTTGAAGGATATAGTAATGCAAATTGGATTACCAGTTCACACAATACAAAATCAACAAGTGATTATGTGTTTACACTTGGTGGGGGAGTAGTGTCTTGGAAATCATCCAAACAAACATGTATCGCATGTTGCAGTATGTAAGCAGAATTTATTGCTTTAGACAAAGCCGGTGAAGAAGTAGGATGGCTTCGGAACTTTTTGGAAGAAATTCCTAGCTGGCCTAAGGCAGTACCAGGTGTTTGTATACACTGTGACAGTTTAGCAGGTATAGGCAGAGCAAGGAATGTCATGTATAACGCTAAGTCTCGACATATACGCTAAAGACACGATACTGTCAGACAACTACTTTCTAGTGGGACTATCACAATAGACTTTGTGAAATCAAAAGAAAACATTGCAGATCCGTTAACTAAAGTTGAAAAAACATCAAGAGGAATGGGGCTAAGGCCTTTATAAGTCACTACAGCGGAACCCTACCTAATTGACTGGAGATCCCAAGATCTAGGTTCAAAGGGAAAACAAAGTTATGGTTGACTTTTAGAAGTACCGTTGAACCCTTACCCATTCCTGTCACAATAGTACAAAATTGGCAGGCTAAGCTTAGACTTTTAATGATTCTGAATTAGTTAAAGTGAATTTAGAAATCACTTAGGCGAGTGGATGTGTGGCCGCTTCTGTGAGAATGGACAAGGTCGGTTCTCTAAAGCACTTGTGAAACCAAGCGGTCTTCATGGCCGGAAAGAACACATCAGTGAGAACCAATTCTGGAAAGAGAAAATTGTGTGTTTCTTGTTATCTAGACTTACATTAAAGTTGACGGTGCAAAGACATTGGTCTACTGATTAGCTATAAGTCCGATAAGTTTCACTAGGGTAGGTTCAAAGTTTCAGCTACCTAACCAGATGCAATTAATTCTAGTAAAATAATCGCACAATATATTTTCATGCATATATACACAAGCCTATGGAGACGTCTGAAGTTCTCATTCATGTGGGGGACTTTTGGAACCTATTCTAGTAATGAATGAGAAGCGGTGTGTCTGTTCAAGCAAGAGTTACTTTTTTTAATCTCAAACTCAAAAGTTGTAGTTGTTTGTTTTCAAGAGTTAAGTTTGTTCCAAGAGATACGTTTTTCCTATTTAATAAACATTCTCTGGAAAAAATTCATCGAAGTATCTATCATCTTCTTCTCTGAAAAATAACAACTCTCTGCATCTTCTTCTTCTCCATTCGTGCGATTATCTAGAACTGTATTTGTAGGTCAAAGTTTTGTACCAACTTAGAGAGACACACCCATTCTATCCTGGGACATTCTTGTTCTTGTAATTAGGTACATTATGGAGGAACAATTTTGTATTAAGGACACTTCGTGAATTCAGTGGGCTACGTTTATTTATCTGCAAACAAGTTCTATTGTTTATGTACTATATTGGCATATTTCTGTTTTGTTATTTTATAATTTCTGTCATTTATTGGCGATTACACTTTTGACTTCCTCTTCAGTATGGGAGGCCAAACATCTTTTCCTAATCTTTTTAAGGTCTCAGCAACATCTTCGGTTGCACAATCGCCGAAACTCACCTCTTTCCCAGAGGTCACTAGAGCCTTACCCTTAGCAGAAATAGAAACAATAGAAGCGTTCTCCTTTAGGACTGAAGCTGGTAGAGGTCAATCAAACACAAAAATAATTTTAGTTGGACGAAAGAGGGTAGAAGCTTGTAAAGCTGCCTCCTCCCTACTCCATTTCAAAGCAGTCCGAGTCTTGCCAGCCATATTGTTCTTCTTGGTCCTGGCATGAGGAACAATGACTTTGGGAGGTGTGGTGGTGGAGGATTGACCTCTAAAAAGCGGAAGTGAAGCATCATCGGATAAAGCTTGAAGATTCAAAGCTTGGTTTTTTGGTTCTTGGGATAGCGGCCTAAATAGTTTACATAGCTGTCAAAGCAAAAAAGACAAGTTAGTATCAATGCTCAACCGTTAAATAAATAGGGAATGTACCTAAAAACAAAAGCATACAGTCCTACCAGAATATGGGATGCCGCTAGACTCTTGGCCTCGGGGGAGGTCGCAATAGCTGGGTCTTCCAAACCCAACTAAAGTGAGAAAAGAAGTGTCGCAAGTGGAAGCAGTAGAACCTACTTTAGGGAGATCAGATTGAGCCAGACTAAGAAGAAAGACCCTAGCTACCTCGAGCTCTCCATCTAGCTCGGGAAGCTCGTTGTAGAAAGTTTGACTAAGATTCCATTTTGGGTAGGGAACATCTTGGATTAAATTAATGAGAAGTCTGGCATGGAAGTAAGAATCTTTCGATGGACCACTTGAAGACTGGAAGCGACCTATAAGTTTATCCCTATGACACATTAAATTGAAGATAACCAAGACCAGAATCGCGAGGTGTGGTAGAAAGTCCTACCTTGAAGAAACATCTAAAAAGCTCTAAGGACACCGGGACCTTATACAAATGATAGGTTGTGATGAAGTCGGTCACAGCTTTGATAGTGTTAGGAGATAACTGAGCAACAGGAAATCGCCAAAGGTAAGAGATGTTTAGAAACAGGGGTTGAATATTAGGAAAAAGTATACCTCCCCTTAAGTTGGTTTCATGGAGGATTATATAACCCTCGTGGTTATCATTAGGACACTCATCGTCTACGGCGTACTCGAGATCACCCTTGTTTAAGCCTCTCTTTTTAACGTGTTCCCTAATCTTGGAGACATTGGAAATAGGTTTAAGAAAGAAAACTCTAAGTCAGAAAGATCATATTCATCCTGGGTGGTCCAAGGTGCAATCTCGATTAAAGGAAGGAGGTAATAAACCTCATTTTTAGGATTAGGGATGGTCCAAGCAGTTCTTACAGAAGGATCAGACTGAGTACTCGAAGAATTAGAAGGGGTAGGAGTATGAGTCGGAACAGGCTCGGGATCGATAGAAGGAACTATACTAGGAGACCTACAAGAAGACATGATTTTTCTAGAAAAGAAAAAGAAGCTGAAATAACAAACAGAAGGAAAGAAAGAATACTCACTGATTAGAGGTTGGAAACTTGAAAAAAGAGAGATAAGTGAATCGCACCGGACGTCGAGTAGAATAGTGCTTGAAGAGATCACAACTTGAAGAATTTAATTGCTAAGAAGTAATATGTTTGTGGGAAGAAGAGTTTTAAGTAAATTCCAAACTCTTGCAAGTGTTTCTATTTATATGAAACAAGGAATCTTTTCAGATTCATAAAGGAATGTTCCTGGGGAATAAACATAACTGCCAAAATCGAAAGGACATAAAACTCGCAGGTTTAAAAACGGTGCAACTCTTCGAAGCTCGGTAACCATAAATTAGGCACCACGACCTTAAAGCTCATTGGACCTAAAAGGGCGTAACGATGGGCAAAACGGGTATGACCTGAACAACCCAACCCATGTAACCTCAAATACAGACCCGAATACGAGAGATCTGATCTAACATTGCTAAGGGAGAGCCAACGACTTCCTAGATCACCGACCTTCAATGAGCTTAGGAAAGGTTTCATTGGACTGTGACCTTCGACCCAGTAAGCTCCAATCTCATGCACCTTCCATATGATGATCTAACATCTATGACACTTAACACCCCTTATAAACCTTGAAATCACTCATCATGACCCCTAAAGAAGCTTATTGAGACCTTCGAGGCTCACCAATAGGTCGCAAAGTTGATTCATACATTATTAACGAGCTCATAGCTCTTACACCAAAGACATGCATGACAAGGTACCTTATATAAAGGAAATTTCATGATTCTAGGAGTAATTATTTGGATATTATATCACAATTATAATAAATGCCTCCTTTCATGTAATTGAGATTAACTCCAACAAGGTAACTTCACCTAATTGGTAACTTATTATTCGATATGCATTATCGAATCACACACAGATTATACAAGTGGATTTCATTCAATTTGACTCTCCATGAATACTGACTTAGGCATCAGTGATTTCCTCAGGGAGATGCCTACTCCAGTAGTCTAAATCTTTTTGGTCGTGATTACAAGCGTTTTCGCCGTTTAGTGTAATTCGGAAATCGTTTTCGAGCTCCATCAACTACATTGAATAAGAAATGATTTTTATTTTATTTGATGTTAAAGTTAAAATTCCTATACCTTTACTTGTTGGATTAGTTCAATACGTAGAGTGTTACGCTCGGTGCAATTTGTCACACCAGACCTTACGCCCCCGGTAAAAATCTCCGCGGGCATAACGAGATGCAAATAATCTGAACAGAAGGAGTATTATACTATGAACGAAGGATGCCTAAATTTCATTTCCTTCCTATTTTAATAAATCTATCCGAATTGGCGTTATTGACTTATCATTTTATTCTTGAAGCTGAAACATTTGGAACAAAGAAAATATATTGCTTAGAAGTATAAAAAACTAAGTCCAAAATGTCAATTAGAAAAAAAGTAATAATACTCTTTTTGTTTGAAATTGAATGTAATAATTTCTATTATAATTTGTTCGAAATTGACTGTCTTATTTATAAACATAAATAGTTTTTAAATATAAAATATCATTAACAAACTCTTATATTTAAGAATTTATATCAATTTATATAATGTTTTCATCACTATTATATTAATGAGGATGATATATCGATATCTTTGTGAAAGTTGAAAGCAATTTTTAATTTTTGATGAAATCAAAATGAAACATTCGATTTCAAACTGAGAGAATATATAGTAAATTTAATCAAAAGCCAAAATTTATGTATATATATTTTTCATAATTTATAAACTTTTTTTTTAGAAAAAAGGTAGAAAACATATTCTCATCTATCTCAACTCATGAATGAAAAAAGGAGGAATAATTTAATCCTTTTGATAGATAAAAAGAAAATAAACAAACAAAATAAGAAAAGGTTTATTTTTTATTTGGGGATTTAAACCTTTTTTTTTTCTTGTTAAAAGGACTGAAATGCCCTTGAAGTGCAATTTGTGATGCATCAATGAAATCGATGGTCAAAGGAATTCATGCAACATTGATGCATTCGAGTGAGATGATTTATACTCCTTGGTCATAATTTATTAATCATTTAAACTTTCTTTGTCACCAAATATAAACCCTTTGTCCTTAGTTTATTAAATATTTTATTTATGTTTTACTATATTACTTTTATCTATTTCTTTTAATATTGTTAATTTGATTAAAGTTATAAATAGGAATATTTTTAGAAAAAAGAAATATTATTTTAATTTTGAAAAAATAACGATTAATAATTTATAAATGGTGACCGAGGGAGTATATCAAATCTCCAGAAAACCATTGGACTGTTCGTCGTGCAATCGGCAGCCATAGACTTCTAATTCTCTCCTCACTTGTACTTGAACTGTACAATGATTCACTGACATGGTCTCTGAACCTGAAATCTGCACATCTAGAAAGGTGGGCAATCTCTGGCATTGATCTCTTCTCTGCTGAATCAAGAATCCTTGAACTTGTTCTTGCATTAATAATATCATGATTGGATGCAATAGGACAGCTTGATGATTGAAAGTACTGGATTGATTGCTATTCATGCATTCTTTTTCCTTCCATGTCCTCCTTGATCTTGAGAATGTCTTCACTTATCCGAAATTCCACTAAGAACCTCGGACTAGCTGAAGTTTTTGGGGAGAATCTTTTGCTTCAAATGAAATTGAGCATCTCAGAGTTCAAGAACATGAAATCTGATGGATTGAGATCACTCCATCTACTCTTGAGAACTTGTCTATGCCACAATTTTTACGTTTCCTGTTTATATCAAGTCTTTAAAGATTCCCAATCATGTTAAATCTTGATTGATCTTTCTCTCTCTGAACAAAGAGTTCAAGATTTGGTTCCTCTGATAGATTGGAAGAACCATGAGAAGGCCGGAAACTGTTTGTAAAGGGAAAGCTTTTGAGGCAATCTGCAGCACAGAACTTATTTCAGCAAATAGGACTAGTAGAGTGGCTTTCAAACCATTTATCAATGCAAGCTATGTGGAGTGCATGTCTACAGCATGGCTGCATGCGAAGAATTTCTGTCTCGTCAAATGATGATATGCATATAAATTCTAGGCAATGTTTTGAGCCCTTAATTGATGAAGATCTGAAAATGGGGAGAGATTCTACCACTGTTCTCTCTATCCCGGAAAAATGAGATGCTGAACTAACAACGTCTTCATCGATTTGTTCTTTTTCTGAGCCATCAGCCATATCAGTATCTACTGTATCTATGCAGAATTTAGCACATGCAAGTAATAGAAATGTGACAGAGAAATGTAACGGAGAGAATACCGATAATAGCAGCAAGGCTCCGGTGGAAAGGTCTGATGACAGTCTTTCAGTTGGGATCATCTTGTGCCTTGACATGGAAAACTAAAAAGAGGACTCTTTATTACGAGTATAAGAGAATAACTGTGTTCTGTTTTATCCTCTGGACTCTTATTTGGCTATCTCTCTCTGTCCTTATAATATAACTTAGGCTAATGGAAATTAAACATCTTTTAAGCTCTTGGTGATGATGCAAATGATGGCCACATGGTGCCAAAGGGATCCTTTTCCTTTCTTGTGGTTTTTTTTCTTCTTTTTCTTTGTTTTCGAAACTAAGGGGATGAAATAATTAGCTGGTGCTGAAGACAAAAAATAATGCAGTATTTTTTATGACAACCTTTGACCTGGGAATCTTTACTAGGCTTTCCATCACACCAGCAACACAATAAATATTCACTGGATGCAAGAAGAGAAGGTTGATACCAACAAGAATTCAGACAATGAAATTAATTTAACACGAAACAATGGTACATATTCTTGTTCAAGACGGAGGAAAAGGAAAAAAACACAACAATAACTGCTAATTCTCTTATTCATCAAAACTCCGTAGTAATAAAGGACATCACTGTACATAATGCCTAATTACATCTTATTTTAATCTCAATACAGAATTAAAGGGAAAAACACAACAGTACATACTTCGTAACGAGATGGAAAGCTGAAGACTTAGATAACCCAAGTGATGCCTTGAACTCTAAGTCACGAGGATTCATTTTTGGATCTTTCTAAGTAGATATAAAAGTTCCATGAAAACCATATGGCACTCTGGTAGGCAGTGTGAGTTTTGCAATTGGCTCAGAGGAAAACTTCTTTGCATCAATTATAAAGACCTGCAGGAAAGAAATGACAAGAATCCAGAACTGTTTCAAAGAAGATACAAAACTTCTAACTATAGTTAATACCTTCATTGAATCTTGACATAAGTTACCTGAGACATGTCAGTAGTTTCATTGTGCACAAATGTGACGATGTAACTATCATCCTCTTCCATGCTTCCAGATTTAGAGACAAATGAGGCTCCTGAACAAAACGTGTTCTCTGGGAACTTGTGATACTCTATTTTTATCAGCTCCTCAGGTTGTCCATTCTCCTAGAATTCAAATATGTAAATCAACAAAGTAAAGAAGTTATGAATCTTTAAACATAAGGTATATGTTAAAGTCAAATCGAACGTACCAAAGCAAGCCCGTGTGTCCTTTCCTCGAAATGAAGCTTGGCTAGCCCTCCATATTTTGCCATAGCTAAGATTTCAATGATGAACTACAATTCAGTCATGCTTTATATCTAGAGTAGGAGTAGTTTGTATTGGTTAACTGAATTAGAACTTGCACCGGAGTCAATGATTTGTGAGTAACCATACTTGTTTCTGACACAAGTGAAATTTTCATTTATAAACGGAAAGTCCATAGAGAAATCAGTCCCAGTAAGGTTTCTCCCCTTGACTTCTCCAGACTGCGTATTCAATCTCCATTCATAAGTCCGGGAGAAAAGAAATCCATCTTCTGAATCTTTAACACTGTCCTCTGATTTTTTAATCTTAAAACCTCTAGAAAACCATTCAAATTTGTCCACACCAAAATCAGGTCCCGGTATGATCGACCCATGAGCTCTGCATACCCTCACTAGAACCTGTTAGGGAGTAATAATTTTCAAAAAAGTGAATTGCAGATACCAATTCAAATTGGAAGGAAGAGAAACCATGATCCGGGTGGTACCACACATCATCACCATCTTCATCACAATTGAAAAAATGAATGCAGCACATGTTTCCAGCACAAACCACCGAATGGAATCAGCATCACCATATCGAGGCATTACCCCGATCCTAGTAAATTGCTTATTTTCGTACCTCATTAACCTAAATAAAAGGATAAGTTCAGAAGAACTTATATTCATTGGAAGGAATGCATAAAAATGTTAAAAGTACTCACGGGCCGCCACTTCTGAGCCGATTTAAATTTATTGTTAGTGGAAAATCCAAGATCACATTTGAAAGAATCTAATGCTAGCAATTTAACTAATAAACAAATGTAATGAGATATATAGGTTAATCTTCCCAGAAGGTAAATGAGCTCAAAATATATGAGGTTTATTCTAAAGAAAATATGAGGCTAACTTCTCAAAGATTTAGTCCACCCGTAACATCCTCTAGGATGAAAAGATTACAATAGGTATTGAATATTAGAATAGAATCAATCTATTCTAATACAAACCTATTCTAACTTTCACCTTATCAAACCACAACAAGAATCCCTCTTGCTTATATCACAACACCTTCAAGAATCCCTCTGAAGGTGACAAAAC
>JAOXNR010000028.1:15541891-15553752 GCA_028571225.1 Parsonsia alboflavescens
TGTTAAAGTAGAATAAATGTTATGTTTTGATTTTTTATTTTAATTAAAAGTCAAAATGGATATAGAATGAAAAGTTATTTTTAGATATGAGTAATTGTGAAATATTGTGAAAAATTGGGTAAATAAGAAATTACTGTTTTAATATGGGTAAAAATGAAAACGCCCCTTTATTTATATGGTGGGAACTGTTCCGTTAGCCTACAATGCTCAATTGAGATGATGAGCCTGGGGTTGGAAATTTATGGTTTAAACAGGCGGTACGGTGGAACTAAATTGGTAGGTGGATCTGGATGCTGGGGTTGGGATGGATGGAAATTTACGAAATTAGTATAGCTCAACCAGAAAGACTACTCCTTCCGTCACTCATAATTTTTCCTTCCCTCAAATATCCTCTCAATGCTCTTTTAAAAATTAGAAGACATAATTGGAGGGGTAATATAAAAAAAATATTATCAAATTTCTAATTAACTAATAACAATAATTTATAATTATTACCAAGAAAAATTAATTAAAATAATTTATATTTAATGATGGAAAGGTTATAAAATTCCTCAATCAAAATGTAACTACAAAATCCACGCAGACCATGTCCATCATAGAATTTTACAAGAATAACCCAACCAAAAAATCAAAAATCAAAAATCAGAGAAACAATTAGAAAGCGGGAAAGGATTCCGGATTGACATTAGAGATACAGAAGGGGAAGAATATGGCCAGATTGATCACATGAACTTCAAGAACCAAATTATTTTTAAGTTGACTGGAGGGACTGGGATAGCCTCCCACTCTCTATTTGATGGCCTAAAATCTGGAGGTTATGTTTGGAAAGAGGAGGGAGTTCTGGTTGAGGTTGTTCACATATTTACTGCACAGCACAATAAGTATTTCCTCTGGCTAGATTGGAATTTTTCTATTTCTATCTTGAATTAAATGCCTCTCTTCTAAATATAATATCTCAACATCCATCTCAATTAAGTATTGAGGTCTACTAATTCAAAAGCTCCACTCCAAATTAGTACATCAATTAGAATATATGACTGTAATTTTATGGAAGTCAAACGTTATTTCTTAATTTTTACATTTAATTCTAATCAGAGAGAGTAATAGATCAGCGGGCTGAGAAATTTTAAGAAAACCTACAGTCAAAAGAGCAAGTGAAGATCAAGAAGAACTCAGGCATCTTTGAGCTACCAAAGGGTGCTTGCTTAGACTCCTTTGCGGAAGTCCATTTAAAGGGTCAACTGAGGACGCAGGAAGTTCAAGAGGTACAAGAAATGCATCGTTAAGCCTAATTTCCCACAAGAATATCCAAATAGACAAAGCCTAATCAGAAACGAGCAATGCAAAAATCACCCATCCAAACTTGCTTTTGACTGCAGACTGAGACAGGAAATATGTAGTGGCTTCAACTGATTAATAATTTGAACTTTCGAACAAGTATCAAGAGAAGCAAGCAAGCAATATCAGGCTAAGACAAGAAAATCTTTGTATTATTCTTAAGGAAAGTATACTGGCTGCTATTTCAAGAACATGAGAAAATTTTCTAAAAGTCATGATTTATGCTATTTAGAGAAAAACATTTTGCTTTTAACTTTCTTGTTGGAGACCATAGCATAGACAGCCCAAGAAAGCTAAGCAAGCAATTGAACTTGGGCAAAGTCCTACCTTAGTGTCCCTTAATTTTCTTACTGTATCAAGTAATTGATTGCAACCTAGATATGAGAGAGGTCCAAGTCACATTCACAGTGCCATACAGCCCCCTCTTACAAGAATTAAGAAGAGAGACAACACACGGATCTAAAAAAGCCAAACCAGCCACGGAATTCATGAATTTATTATTTCCCGGCAGACAGGGAATGAATTCCATTAAATATTCTGTTACATCAACAGTACTGCCCAACTTCTGGCCAGAAGCTAACAGTGCCAACATGAGGCCCTATATAACTCCTTATTTCTGTTCAGATGCCAATTTTACCTACATTAATAGGCAAAAATAAGGCCTCTAAAATACGGAGAAACACACTGCTTTTCCAGTTTTTGGTAGAATCTTCCAGATTTTATAATAAGAGCCAATCACAAGAAATATAAAGCTTCTCAGAGTCTAATAATAAAGCAAGCTGTCCATGAATCTCCTATAAACCCATAATTGCCTACCATTTGCACACACTTTCAGTCTCTTTATTCTTCCATGCCTCATACTAAATCTGAAAGCTACAAGAAAAGTGCAAACAACCTTGTCCTAGGCAAAATCAACCATGTGAACAAACTTTTAGTAAAACTCCGTGGCCTTGAAAGGCTCAAAAAGGTAAACAGCTCCTTGTGCCGATTTCAAGCTTAACATTCTTTTACTAATTGAAGTTATAATCTTCATGATCCTTAAGACTGTATCACGCAATCCATAAGACAGCTCCATTCCTTTCCATGTTCATCAACAGTTTTTCACAGTTTCTGACCATGGGAAGACATTTTATTGTTAAGACAATCCTGCTAATTACATACTTCCTCACATAATACCTCATATTGATTTACAGATGATCAAAAGAGAATAATTGCACCATAAAGTTACATTATGGGCTCAGGTCCATGGGCAATGGAACATTAGACATCTCTAAAGCATGAGAAGTTGTTCTGCCTTATTTAACCTATTAGTACAGAAAAACAATAGAGACTGAGAAATGTCAGCCGAAAAGAAGTAAAATCATTTTAAAAGAAATTCCAATGGCCATAATTCCTAACATATTCAAAGCAAATAGCTAAATGTAGCTGGATTCCTGGACAACAAGAAAGGAAAACTCAAGAATGCAAAATTTTTTAGAATGTACAAAAACTTCCTGGCACAGAGAAATAGGTAATCAAATCTAGCAAAAAAGTGAATATCACAATATATAGAAAGAAGCACCCCTATGCCAATCCCATATACAAGTATTAAACTTTCAAACTATTTACTCATTGCCTTTGAAGAAGAGAGCGCTCAAAGACCAACCTCATTCGACGACCCAAAGCTTCCATCTCTGCAAATCTTTGCTCCTGCCAACGCTTCTGAAAACCCCACACACTCCCTCCATCCTTCGCACATGCCCATTCACTTAGATACCCCTTTTTAGCTTCCTTTAATGATTCATCAAACGCATCTACAATTGCTTTCACTGCCACATCCCTCATCCCATTACACCCTCCAATCTGATCCAGCATTTTCCCCTCTCCTGCACCCTGCTGTTCAAATTCCACATTCACCTCTCTCAACCTCTCCTCCCCACCCAATCCCACCTCCCCAGATCCATCATCATGATAATGGGACTCAAAGTTTTCCACTAAATTAGGATCGGAATCAACATGTAATGTGGGCAAAAAGTTAATTTGAACTCCAGCTAAATCCGATTTCTGCGGTTTGCTATTGCTTCCGCCACCAAAAGGGGAGCTTTCGGCATAATCTGGATGCCAAAGCTGCCGAGAGAGCTGGTAAAGAGCGCGATCATGGGTAGACAAGAAAGACTGATCAAGGCCTTTGGACAACCGGGTCGAAATTACCCTGTACTTTTTCCGAAGCCTCCGGAGCTTTTCGAAGAGCTGAGTTTTGGAATAAGGCTGGGACATGGTACCAGAGAACCGAGCATAGAAAATATTAAGGTCCCGAGGGAAGGAGAAATTCTCGGACCCGCAATCAAGAAGACCCTGTAGGAAGCGAAGCTCGTCGGGCTCGGTCCATATCCGATGGAACTTAAACGGCGGAAGTCTCTGATCGGCGGTGACAGTGGAATCAGAATCAGGTTTGAAGGTGGTAATTGGCGGGAAGGAATTGGGGTCCACGTTCGGGCCTGGAGTCGGGTTTGGATCTGGGGTTTTGCGCTTGATGGGAAGCTTCGAAGCAGATACAGAAGACGCTGGGGTTGGGGTGGAGTCCATGGCTAAACACAACCAGGTTTGCGGCTGTGGGGACTGAGGAGGATACAGGGTGGTGCGTTTTGGGGCCAAAATTTTGGCATTGGGCTCAGTGCGAGTTCCGTGGGTGAGGGACCGAGGATTATCTTCGGTCTTGGTTTGGGTGGATTAGTTTAGACGACGGTGACAATTTCCTTTAATCACGGTCCCCTCACCTTGACTTGGACATTTTGGTAAATCGCGACTCTCTTTCTTTTTTGATTTTTCCTTAGGTTAGCAGAAGGGAAGGGAAGGGAAGGTACAAGGGAGGATTAAAAGAAGGGCTCTACATCTCTTCGTGTGATATCCAAGACACGTCAATAAAAATTTTATATATTATATCCATAAATATGATTTATGGATTGAGATTTTAAAAAAATTAAAGTAATATTTTTTTTTTTCTTAAAATATTTCTATTTATATACTAATCAAACTAATCTATAAAATATATATCAAAGGGCAGCCCACATCTTTGATTGATAAATGGCATGAAGTCATTAGTGAAATAAATCAATTAATTCTATTAAATGTAAAAAATTTTTAGTATTTAAAAATGAAGAAGAAGTGAGTATATAAGTGAGGTTGATCAACTGTCCACAAGCAAAAGAAAAACTATAAATAATTATTTATGAGATTTCACTTTACTTTTTTCTTCTACTATTCTATTGCTAGATTTAAATCCCACGCAAAAATGAATTTTTATGTTTGACAAAAAATTTGTAATTAATTGGTACATGCTAATATAATTTTTCAAAATATAATAATAAAATAAATCTATATTATTGTTGTTGTTATAATCTTATCATTACCATTTGATTTTTTAAATAAATAATAAATCATGAAATTATTTTATTTTATTTTATTTAATATTATCATGATTTAAGTAATTATATCAAATAAATTTTAAAATTATGTTATGAATTTGATTTAACAAATTAATTTTGAATAATATAAAAAAATATGGCATAAGTATTTTGATTTTTTGAATATTTTTTAAAATATTAATTAGAATGAATAACAGGTTATACTTCAGTTTCTTTTTTCTCAATATAGTTTTGTTTTTAATTTTATTTTCTTCATAGGACTACAAATGTCGTCCATCACAAGGTAGAACTTAAGTAGTATATAAAGAATGACAACTAGCTTAAAATGACCAACATGTTCTTCTTTTTCTTTTTTTCTTCTTCCTTTTTCTTTTTTTTTCCCTCCTTTTTTTGACTAGCAGCTGATGATATATGTTGAATTTTTTTTAGTTAAATTTTTATTTTTAGTTTTATTATATACTAGAGGATAATTCAAAGTGATAATAATATTTCTTAGTGAAAAAAAAATCATTTAAATAAAAAACCTTCCTTTAATTTATTTAAGTGAATATAGTAGTAATAACATATTTTGAATAACATTTTAAAATATAACAATAAAAAAAAGTAAGCTTAACATATAATATAATTTGAAAATGTTTATAACAAATCATAATGATTTTTTTTAAAAAAAGTATATTGACTAATATGAACTTAATTAATTGAATTTTTATAAACTTTAATAAAAAAATTATGTGTAAGTAATCTATTTTATTATTTTTTTTAAATATTAATTTAAATGGATGGTGGATGATATGTTAAATTACTTTTCTTAATTAAAGTTTTGTTTTTATTTTTACTTTTTTGTATTTTATACAATGATTGTGAATGACTTTTCGTGTATTACACGGGTTTGTATCCTTATAATAATATATAGGAAAAAGAAAATGTTAAGGGAGCAAGGGTAATATAAAAAAATACCTTTAGAAAGCTAACTAACAACAATAACTTATCATCAGTGACAAAAAAAAAAAGTGAATTAAAATGATTTATATTAAGTGACAGAGAAGTATATCCTAAAAGATTAAATATTTTAGAATTTAGTTTATCTATTTTAGAATGTATTTTATAAAATATCTACAAAATTGATTAAAAGACACATGTAAATTTTTAAATTAATTTACTAGAAAGTATCAAAGGAAAAGTATATTAGAGGATTCAAAGTTGAGAGAAGTTGGTCATTTGGAATCTCTTAATCTAAAACAACAATCAAGTGCAATTCTATATTTCTATATAATGAAATGGTGCTAGTCCCCTTGCAATTGTAGAAATTTCAATCTAATTCAAATTTTTTTTCATTTTTAAGAAAAAAAACCCCTAAATCATTAAATTAGTCCTTTTAAGTTAATTAATTAATTAAAGTTTGAACTTAATTATGGTTACATCCTATCTAAATACTTCTGATTTATTCTATTATTATCAATTCTCTAGCTTGACAATAAAAAAAATTATTAAATAAAAGATAGAAAAGAATTATATTAATTACAAAATAATTTATATCTAGGAACAAATAAAATGACAAGATAAAAATAATAGTTGAATCTACTTAAATTAGTTTGATTAAAATTTTTATAAAAAATCTTTATCATATAGATTCAATATAAGTATAATCTTTATGCAATTTTATAATATGTGACAAGTTCGACTCTTAATTTCATTATTAGCTTACTCTTTCGTCTACGAAATGATAGTTATTAATTTAGTATTATATTACTCCTCCATTAAAAAATAAATATTTCTATTTCTATTTTGAATTGTTTGAAAATAAATTAATATTATTAAGTTTAAAATGAATAAAATTAATTAATTTTATTAAAATTGATTTTAGTGAAACCGATGCGTTTAGATGGAGGGAGTATAATATGTTGAGAATCGAATCGAGAGAAATTCCTCCTCCTTAAGCCTTTGCTACTCCAAGCAAATTCAAGGAGCAAACAGGTATTGGGTTTTTTTTTTTTTTTAATCCCCTTATTCGTTCCCTAAATCGAAGTTTAATAATTCTTCCTCTTGTGAAAGAAATAGAATATGGCCTTCTTCTTCAGCATACTTCGACCGTCAATTTCGCATTCAATCCTCAAAGGGAGCCAATTTCTACATACTATCATAGAGCCGTCACAAAGCAAAGCTGGGATAATCTCTTCAATTTGCAACTCCTTAACCGAAGGCTTGAATTGGGATGCTTTAACCCAAGATTTGAGCTCAGTCCAGTGGAACAATTCATTAATCCAGAAGGTACTTCTACAACTAAAAGAACCCACAAATGCTAAAAAAGCATTGAATTTTTTCCATTGGTCATCTAAACAAATGCGTATCCAACACGGGATTTCAAGTTACTGTATAGCAGTTCACATCTTGGTTAAAGCCAAGCTTGTTAAAGATGCTAAGGCATTGCTTGAGTCTATTTTGAGGAACCCAATCAATGGTAAAGGTGCAATTACAGTGCAGGAGGCTTCTGTTATCTCGAAAGGCCATGAATATGGAGTCTTAGGTCAAGGTGATTCACGATTGTTTAATGTTCTTGAGGCATTGCTTGATAGTTATTTAATTGCGGATTCAATCCCTTTTGTTTTTGATTTGTTTATACAAACTTGTGCCAAGTTGAGAATGTTTGATAATATTGTGGATGCCTGTGAATTATTGGATGAGCATGGGTTTGGATTAAGTGTCATTAGTTATAATACTTTGCTTAGTGTAATACAAAAATCTGACAAGTCCTTTCTGGTTTGGGATGTTTATGAGCATATGATTAAGAAAAGAATATATCCAAATGAAGTGACTTACAGGATTTTGGTCAGTGCCTTGAGTAAGGATGGGAAATTGATGAGGTTTCGGAATGTGGTTGAGAGGATTCATGGTAAGAGATGTTCCTCGCCTGGAATATTGGTGAATACTCGCTTGGTGTTTCAGATAATAGAGGAGGATAGGATTGAAGATGGGCTTGTTTTATTGAAGAGACTTTCACAAAAAAGTATGATTCTTGATACCGTCTCTTTTTCTTTGGTTACTTTTGCGAAGTTGAAGATGGGGGATATTGCTGCTGCTTGGGAGATTTATGAGGGAATGTGTAGGAGAGGTTTTGATAATAATTCATTTGTAATGACTTTGTTCATTGAGGCTTATTCCAAGGAAGGGAGGATGAAGGAAGCAATTGGTTTGATGCAAGAAATGGAGAATATGGAGTTGAAGCCATTTCAGGAGACCTTTAATCATCTGATTGAAGGTTGTTCTCAAGTGGGATGTTGGGAGGAAAGCTTGGAGTTTTGCAAGAGAATGATCGAGATGGGGCTGGTACCAAGTCTTTCGGTGTTTAATAAAATGGTGGAGGTGATTAGCAGATGTGGCAATATAAAGCTGGCTGATGAACTTTTGACTGTTCTGTTGGACAAGGGATTGTCTCCAGATGAAAATACATATTCTCTTCTCATTAGTGGCTATAAGAAAGTAGGTGATGTTGTGGGAATTCTCAAGCTCTATCATGAGATGGTGTACAGATCACTCTCACCTAGTGCTTCAATTTTCTGTACATTAATTGTTTCTCTTTGTCAACATGGGAGAGTAAGAGAAGCAGATGAATATCTACTTCAAATGAAAGCTAATTCACTTGTACCACAGTCCTATGTTTACGAGGAGTTGGCAACTAGCTACTTGGAGAAAGGCAACAATGCAAGGGCTCACCAGCTGTATGAATTAGCCAAGGGGGTTGAGGAGTTAAAGCTTGAATGATCTATTCTTATGAGTGAGGAATATTTATCTCATCATGTGGTTGTTTAAACAATTCCATGTTGTTTTGCTCGGGATTTGGAGTCCATAGGATTCATGCTTCACATATATGTAAGTTTCATGAATAGTCTAAGGGAACTGTGATAGTCTGGCTTCAAGAATATTCTACTATCCCTTATCTTTTTCTTTTTTTTTCCTTTTTCTTTTCTAGTTTAACTAATTAATCTTCATTAGTTTGTTCTGCTGCAGGTTCAAGAGCTGAAATGAGAATGTCACCCAAGTTGCTTCTTCTTGTGAACTTTTCAGGTCTGTATTGAAGCTAAAGTAAATGAAAGTGTTCTTTTAGCAGTTGATAGCAGGAAGCTGAATTCTAGATTGGTCTTGATTACACAAATTTTGCAGGTTCTATCTTTGATTCAGTTTAGTGAATGTTACTGACCTTTTTGAGGTCTGTAATTCACATGAGGGGGTATTCAAAGATTGGGCTATCAGGGCTTAAAACGAAAATTTTTGGATTTTGTGGGATTGCATTTCAGTTCCTAATGGGGATTAGTTTTTGGTTGTGTTACCTGCATTCATTAAAAATAATTTCATAAAATAACCTTCTATGGGGACAACTAAGGACAGTGCCTAGATGGATCTAATAAATGCTACTTGTTACAGTGATTACATGGGAGATGAAGTTGGGATGTCTAATGAAAAATCATGGTGTTGGGTAGATCAATGGATGCCTTCTTATTGTTTGCACACCTAAGAATAAAAGAACTCCGTAACATGCAAGTCTTTCTTTCCTAATAACTCACCACTATGGCAAATAAGAAACATTAGCGAAGTATATCTGCTTTTAAGAGTCTTTGTGCTCATAGACTATGTATGATGGAAGGATTCAGTGGAAATTCTGAAGTCCAAGAACTGATCTTATTCCTAGATTTTCTGAAGTCTATGTCCTTAGTCTTTGCTAAAATGATTCCAATTTAACCTTCCTATGGTTTGCAGATGACAGCTACTCTCGGTGATGCCATATGCTGCTCAGGATAGTGGTATTTGGTCAAGTAGGGGGAGTGCTGATGTCTACGGCTTTATACAGCAAGGTATCCAGATTGCCAATGTATCCAAGAATGGGTGCTGATACTTTCCAATCTTGGCTCAGCTGTTTGATACTTGTGGGGGAATAAAAAGAAAGAACAAATCAAGAAATCCCCTGAGCTGACTACTACTCGGGCAAGAAAAGGAGAAGCAAATTAAAAAATTGGAAGATAACAAGTGTCAGCCTCTAATCTATAGATTTAGAGAACTTTAGGTGGACAATATGAGTAACTGTAATGGGCATTAGATGATCCACTATATATATATGGTAGACGATGGAGCTTCCAAGTGGTGAATTGATACACTGCTCTGAAGGAACTTCTCCTGAAACTCTTGCTAAAGCCACTCTTGAAACAGTTTTCATAATTCATCCCAGTGGTTCTTCATGCTCTTGGGAAAGATTTAATTCAAAATGTAAAATTCCCTCCTGAGTCCTGACTGACAAACCTTAAAGGGTTCAAATTTATATACTAAAAATTAAAATAAAATGATTGGATATTAATTTGATTAGTAATGCTATAGAGTGCTAAGGAGTATACTATATAGAGTTCCAGTTAAATTTCTAATGGTTAAAGTTAATTGTCAGTTGATAAGAAAAAATAAATTCTTTTATATAAAATTTTTTTTGTAAATATTTTTTATAAATTAAATTGTAAGAGGATAAAGTAAATCCTAGGATATTTGATTGAATTTTATTTTAATTTTTTCAAAAAGAAAAAAAAAGTTAACTGTTAATTTTGACGGTTAAAAATTTAACTGAAACATTATATAAATATACCCCGTAACACTTTATAACATTTTTGTTAATTTGATTTGATCTCCCTCTCTCTCCAAATGATTGGATATTATTGCATTCCCTGGATGTCATCCAAATTGTTAAGTGACAAATTTAGTTTCTCACACACCGTAAGTGTTTTATTCCGGTGGATAATTGATGCCTTTGGTCTCTAAATATATTACGTTTGTTATATTTCATCCCTTTTTTTTTTTTCAATTTTTTAGATTTTCAAATATATTACAGGCTGCAACTTTGATCCTCTTTCTAATTTTTTGGTAAAAAAAAAACCTTAACCACTTGTGTGAAACTTGTCTCCATTTTGTTTTAGTGGCAAATTAGGTATTTCACTCTCATCTTTGTTTAACTAACTAATCCAACAAACTCTTTTCATAATTTTCCTCTCATTTCATATTTGAAACCCAATTTGGTCGGAAACCCCCATCCTGAAACCCCCGACAAAACCCATCTGAATATTTCCTCTCTCATCTTTCTCTCATCTGGGATAGAATCATCATATACTAAAATCCAGTCAAATGAATTACATGAAGCAAGATGCAACCAGCTTTCGGACCTCCAATGTTGCTCCTTTCTAATCGGTGACATGTCATTGCAATAAGGCGGCGGTGTTGAATAGAGCTGTCAATTGAGGTCGGGCTCTTGGAGCCGGCCCCTCTTGACTCCATAATTTTGAAGGGTCGGGCTTCAAAAACCTAGCTACAATAACATCAAGGGCTTTTTAACTTGGTCCTTAAGGGTCGAGGGTCAAGGAGGGTTAAGGGAGGGTTGGGCCGGGCCGACTCTTGGGACTATAGGTATTAACAAACAATAATAATAAAAATAAAAATAAAATATCAACAAAAAAAGCATTAATTACTAAAGGCAGCTGGGTGACCACTTTCATTCCACTGTAGTCGAGCACACACTCACTCACACTACAGACACAGATACACTCACTCAGCAAAACCAACTAGTCACCACTTCGATACTTCGGACATGCTCACACACCGTTAGGGTTCCAATCACCGCTCGCCGCCAAGATCGCCATCGTCGTTTCTAACTCTGTCGACTGCCGTTTAAGAAGTTTGGAAGATCCAAAGATCTCTAATTTTGGAAGATCCGAAGATTTCTAATCAGTTCTTTGCCCAATATCCTCCCTTGCTTTGGCTACGAAGGGTCAAAGGGTTCAAATTTTACAACTTCAATCAACAGGACACTGTTAATCCAGCTTGATCAAGTACGTTAGGTTGCCGAAAACAACTGCATGTCCACCTCAGAATTCAGAAAAAGCACCAACAAAAGCTCAGGTATTTGTTTGAAACTTTGAATGTATCAGAGACTTAGAGTGGTCTTTGATCTATATTAGCTTAGACTGCTTAGTATTGTTTAAACTAATTTGTACCATATTTTATAATATACAGTTGATGGTTGAAGAAAAAATCATGGATAGTGATAAGTCTTGTGATGAAATTAATATTATTGAAGATGAAGTAGATGACACT